>CM060969.1:14831493-15311493 GCA_030765045.1 Tenodera sinensis
TCCCTGAGGGGCAGTTGAGGATCTACTTCAATGAGAATAGCGGCCCCTGCTTGCAAGGACTCCAGTGCTGCACCCCACTCATTACGCCGCTACGTCGTGGAATAAATTGAGGTGAGTGTGAAAGCAAGATGAAGTTACGTTGAACAGTGGAACTAAGCAGTTCACCTTACTGAAGTAACTAACTGTGCGCTAAGCAAAGCCTCAGTGCTGGTTAACCTAAAGTTTGCGTGAAACCTCCTGCACATGACCTTCAGAGGCGCGGGTTCGATCCCAGGGACCTGCATGTGTTATTCGTGGTGGACGAAGCGGCGTCTGATCGGGTTTTCTCCGGGTTCTCCGGTTTCCCCCGCCACTTATTACACCAATTACTCCATCATCACCTTTCCAATCATCCATTTAGCCTGCATTTCATATCATCCTGTTCCTCACTCTCATACTGACCACTTCTCTCCGTCTGGTCCAGGTTCCGGTGTTCCCCGACAGGTGTCTCACCCTAGGCACTGGCTTGCAAGTCCCACATAAGGGCAGGGTAGTCAGGGAAGGAGGGAGAAATAATGACACCGAAAACATTCACTAACGTTAAAATCTAATTAAAATATGCAAAAAACTTATGTCTGCAGGTTCGCCAACATAAACCACATGAACAACATAGAAGTTTGAAAATTATTCATGCTTGAGCCTTGCATGTCCAAATCGATCTCACTCCGGATTGAATTCAACATGGAAACTCGGATCGTATTGAGAATGGGATTTGACTGAAATGGATTTCAATTCCCCAAGGAGACCATGTGCTGTTTCCATGTAGTATTCAATCCAGAACGCGGTTTCAAATCGATTTCAATTCTCCGTGGAAACGTGGTGTACTGTATCTCAAATATGTGCCACTAACTAGAAAAGAAAAAGAAAAAACAGGTAATAACAGAACATGGTTCACATTTACTACCAAATAACTTCTCAATACAAATGAAGCTCTGAAACAAAGGGACAAAAGCTTACAGCAAAATTGAATAACCAAACCACTTAAACATTACGTTTAAAATACCTATTTATTTAATAAATGTTTTATTATTATTATTATTATTATTATTATTATTATTATTATTATTATTATTATTATTATTATTATTATTATTATTATTATTATTTTTTTTTTTTTTTTTTTTTTTTTTTTTTTTTTTTATTCAAATATCATCCAAAGAATGAATGATCGATGGATCACTTATGATACAATGTTTGAAACCTATGCTGCATAAGTGACTGCATTTTGCTCGTTGGTAAGGTACGAGTATGTTTCGAAATGCGTTAGGCCTTAGGTATTCTAGATGCACCTTTGGTTCTCGATTTACTGTGTGAGTAGGTGCACCCCGTTTCTATCTTCATTTCTTGTGAATTAAAAGTCTTAATCGCTAAGGACTTCAGTTTCTTCTTCTCCTTGTTTATGTTACTATTCCAGATTTATTACAGTATTTATTTATTTATTTATTTGAAGCGGATGAATTGCAGTTATGAAATTGAGGTTAGGATAGCTGCGCATGGTGCACGTACTCACCTCCGTTCCCGTTCCCGTTCCCGTTCCCATGTACATAATTGTGAATCAGGGTTAAACAGCTTGCAGCAGAGTTCATGCGTTAATGAAATACTTTTACATAATCACGGCATTATGGCAAATCAGGGAGATGCGAGCTGACAGGTCTATGAGACTTGTGACCCTTGGTGACATCATAGGGTAGTTAATTGGCAGGCACGAGAGACCACCCTGTTGATGGGGTGGGACCACCCTGCTTGCACGTGTCGCATCTCGATTGTTGCTCTCCATTGTTACGTCCCTTAATCCAAGGTTAATTGGTTCACAGAGGGGGCAGGTGGCGCCCCTAGTGTTTCGATTAAAAACTAGCGAGTCGATAAAAGGGTCGCGGAAACGTCACGAGCGTCCCGATCTTCATTTGTTACGCGCGCATGTGACGATGACCTCATAGATGACAAGAAATTTAATCTGAGGAGGGTGTTTTCTACAACAAGGGGAGCAAAAAAAGGAGAAGACTGGTTTCTGACACAACTTGAAGCCCAGAAAATGCTTTGCGATATGAAGGTCATAGCTATCTCTGTCGTCTTACGTTCCGAAACATGATTAAACATACCTTTCGGATGCCTTAATATTGTGATATTTGATATCTACCAGTCCCAGTTTTCACATCTCCCACCTAACTTCTTTCAAACTCCACGACTCGCACAGGACTCATTAGTAACAAAAACTATTAGCAAACACAATGGTAGTTATTTTGTTTTTCGTGCTGCATATGAAACCTAACTTTACTCGATAATGTCGTTGTGACAAAACGACAAAAGACCAGTAGAATTACTGTTTTCTCACAATTTAACCACCTCCAAAACCTTTGCACAAACACACAGTTCTCTTTTACTGAGTTAACACAGTTTACAATCTTTCGTGATATTACAACTCACTACTGTTTTCTTCTCGTAATCTTGACTGACTCTTTTCTGTATTTCTTCACTTTATCTGTGTCTCAAACAGCTGACGGACGATACAATCACTCAACACTCATCAACTACTTCGCTATTATCCAGCCTCCTTATATAGCAAAGATGACGTAATACGGACCTTTCTCGAATTTCACAAAATACGCCGACCTCAGAACACTTCTCGAATAATCTGGAAACACTTTGTTTTGTCGCTCTGATTGTTATCACGTATTCACAAAGAGTTGCGCGAGGCAGCCTGATGTAGAGCGCCGTTGATACATGCATCGCCAATAGAGAGGGAAAGCGTGGCCACGAGCCTTTGCTGTTGCCGGTGCCCTTGGCCGGCGTCACATTATACCTGTTTCTCAGAAACTTAATAACTTACAAGATCAGTACAATTTCTCTGCTGCCATTGAAGTCAAAATCATTGACAGTTATCAAGTGTGAGAATATATAACCGTATATTTACATAGTTTCAGTAGATAATCAATTTTTTTCTTCTGTTTCATTTGTGTAGCCCCCTTTAAGTAATTTCGTCGTATCGGGGCTTTCAGAAACAATTTTATTAGCAGATACCAGAATTATATATAGGTTTTCTTTTCGTTTATCCTAATTTTTAACATTATATTTGTTCCCACATTCATACTTACACACCCTCTGGGGATAGCGAATTATTTTGGTTAAAGAAACATTTGCAACCCTAGCCAGTAATCAAACACAGAACCTCTGGGTTGAGAAGTCAACCGCGCGACCGCAGCGGCAGTCGTAATTAAAATTGTTTACATATTTAACGTATTGCGGATAAGTTTTTAACAATGCCCTTTGTACCAAATGGTAACATTTACGCGTGGTTATCTAGGCTACAGACTATGGACCCAGAACACAATAAATACTCTGAAAATTTAAAATAATACATTCAAAATAGTTAATTAAAAATTGAACATTTTCTTTTTTTAAAAAAGTCCGTTTGAGGAAATTGACTCTCTGAGGATGTACATCACTGTGAAATGTAGATGATGTGATAAAAATTGTATGCAGATGTTACCAATTGTTTATAAGAAAAAGGTATTTTTATATTTAAAAATGTAGTTTTTTTAAAAAAATTGATGTTCAAGTAAACTGTTCACATAAAGTCACATGCATTATATATTTACACTAAAATACCCCCACAAATATTACCTACAAGTGATAAAGTCACTAAAAACTCAACTTAATATATTAAAATTGATTAGTGTTTAAGAGATGGAGTCAGGACTGAAGAATTGAATGCCATAGCCGGGATGTATGCGTATCTTCCGTATAAGACACCAAAACGAATGTTAACAAATTGTCACAACGTTCGGCGCGCTCCAGCGTCCAAACCGTGCACTTCCGGACAGGAGTTCCTGTATGAAAATCAATCAGTTTGCCATCCCGCACAAGGTACTAAGCGTTGTCGGTATTTTTGGGACGCCCAGTATATAATCATAGATACATAGAGAGCTATGGGATACAATTGAGTTAAATTAATTGAAAAGGTGAAGTTTTATTTGAGTTTAGGGGCGCGATGTGGTGAAGCAGAAGAGGTAGGTATATGGGGGTTAGTATTACACTCTGTCCCCCCTCACCTGCTGCTGGGCAAGTTTCTCACGCCAGAGGATATCACTTTATATGATCTTTGGTCACTCAATAGGATATAGGACACCTACTCCTTCGTGTTTGGTGACATAGGCAGGTATTGCTGCACTTTTCTCAGATTCGCTCTGACCGTAACACTACAAATGACCAGGTCCTGGAATCACAAGATGTGCACAAGGCTCTACTTACAGTGGAGTCTTATTATGTCTGTTTATTACCTTCTGTACCCAGTAATTACTTACAGGAACCATGGAATTACATCACAGAAGCCTCAACCCAAAAAAGCATTTTACAAACATGTGTTAAATGCGAAACTTTGTACTTAAGTTCAAGACTTTCCAAAGATGCAACAACAAGAGTTTGAACAAAACTCTCCCCAACTCAAACTTCACTTTACATTGAAACTTTTTCCTCGTTTTTTGTTTTTTTCAAAATGACTATAACAATTTCGATTATATCACCATACGTTTAATCTATTTTCATCACATATAAAATTATATATTGAATTTTCTGGGAATAGCCTGTGAAGTCCCCTTTATTGTGTACATATTTTACGTAACTCATAAACCGTAAAAGAGAAACAAAATCGTACTACACAAAATTGTAGATATCGTCCAAGTATCAATTGTATTACAAATAACATTTCTGTGACGTTAAACTTCCCGAGATATCCTTTGTTATAGTGTTCAATTTTCAGGTAATATATACGTTTCTTAAATTTATAGTGTTATTATGTATGTTTATTTTCTTTGTTACTTTGTTGGTGTTCATACAAAGAGTAAAGGATTTCAAAGCCATCACATACCAGCTTTAGAAAGATTTAACTATCGCTTAAAGCTTACTGTATTTTCTAATGCCTACAAGGAAATGTGTAAATTAATAATGAAAGTTAATTGAATTATTACGATACAAATAGAAAAAAGTAAGCTTTTATACAAATAAGTACAGAAAATCATGTGAGTGTTACACATTTTTTTAAATATTACTCTATACACAAGTGAGTTTACTTTTATAATTCGCTTACTAAACATTATAAGACAATACTAAATTTTGATTTGATCTGGGAAGTGGCAACTGTTCCCTAAAGCGAAACACAGTATTACACTCGCATGATCTTCCTACCCACTATCGTTTATTTTTGTTACAAGTCTTACAACCTATTCTTACAAAACTTGTTTTTCTATGTACATATTTTATATTAAGACAGACTTTGCAGAAATAGTTTCTACCTATACATTAGATTATACGTACAAGACGGATACAGGAAGCTGTATATTTTAATATTTTATATTTATATATTTTAAGCGTTTTTCTTCCGGTAAAATGTTCCACGTGGAGCAGTTTTTGTATCAAACTAATGAAGTTTGCTACAAATTTTCACAGAAACATATGAAATAAAAATTGCTTTTAGATTTTTTTGCCAGATGTGTCTAAGCGTAGATGTAATTTTAATTTTCAAACACAAAAACTGCAATTTTAGCACAAAAAGAAAAAAAGAAAAAGGAAGTAAGTTTAATACTTTTTGGAGCCTAAACTGAAGGAGATGTAGAGAAACCTTGGGCAATTTTAAAAGCTAGATTTATTTTGAACCTTGGGTTAAAATATTACAACAATATTCAAGATTTTTTTGTTTCTGGTGACGTAACAAAAGTAAACAAATTTGACCGTAATTTGTAAACTATTAGAGCGACATAGATGAAATTTAGGCTGAAACAGGCTTGGATTACAATATGTGGTACAAATTTAAAAAAAGATATCATTGTGAGCTTAGAGTTTCAAATTTTCGGTCATACATATGCTGAAGTTTAACGTTCTTTAAGATGGTAGATCATAGCGGAGGATGAAACGGGTCCATTGAGCTTAGAGTTACTCGAAGTTTCTGTTCTCAGGTTAAGGAAAATCACGGAAGAAACCTTATCGCATAACTCACCCTAACAGAGATTCGAAATAGGAACCTTTTGAGTGTGAGGTAAACAGACCACATTTGTTTACTGTATTAATTTCTTTTTAGTTTCCATCAACATTTCCAATCGCTTTTTTTTTTCTTTTTCCCCTGACGTTTTTTTGTTTTCCAAGAGAAATTTGTGTTCTGGTATTTGGAAATAAAAACAATAATTATTGAACTCCTGGCTACTGTGAAACAAGAAAATCGAGATATCGATATTTCTCGCTGGTGAAGTAATCGTTCGGTGTAGGCATGATAAACACAAGGAAACGCCATGTTTCGTGAACAGCAGGTAATGGGAGGTAATGAAACCCTCGGAAGGGGCCTATCACTTATTTCCGTTACACGGCCGACCCCTAACATCCAAACAAAGTAGGCTGCGAGGTGTGAAGGGCAAATTACCGGGTTTATTATCACAATATTTACTGGCAACTGCGAGACAGACAGAGAGAGCTGAAATTACAGTTTTGCTGACGTGTTAGCAAACACGCGAACAAAGCTTGTCAAACATGACGCGATTTCAAATCATCATGAATAAAAAGACAGCGATCCTACTTTTTAAAACCGACCCACGTCTTGGCGCTGCTTTGTGCAATATCCGTTCCTGCAACACTGGCCCAAGTACTAGCAGAGCGAGTCTGTCCGTCAGCACATACTCGTCGATGCACATGCGCAATATGGCTTCATACTTGTCGATGAAATCAATCATTAAATGGAAAACCTCAACATCTCCAAATGCTATCGATTTTTACTTTCTCTGCCCCATGCCTATAACAGTTAAAGGAAGCATTGTATTCCACCCAAAAATTCCATGTTGTGTTTAGATCAGAAATACAAGTTTTGATGCCCCCTAAATCTAAGAGATATTTTTTAGAAAAACGTCTATGTGTGTCTGAGTAGTTAACCCAAAAAAGAAATACCGGAAGAATACCAAATTCAATATTTAAGTTTACTAATACCCAAGAGATCGAGATTTTCATGGCAATGTCCTACCATCAACTACTCATGCGCTAAATGGGAGGCAATGACCAATCACATTTAAGGAAATTTTAGTTTTCAACCAATCATGACCATAATTGTCAATGTTTATCCAAATCTCTTTATCACTTCCTTCTGCTCTAATTGTCTGAACACGTTGGAGTATCACGTGACCTGACAGCGCCAAGATGCTAAAAGATCGGAGAATCAATATGAGAAAATCAAACGGAAAAGAATAAGGAAACCTATACGGAATATACCATGAATACAACGTGAAATTAACATTTATTAGTCTTTTTTCTGTTAGGAAAGTCATAACTTGGACTATATACATTTTTTACGATCGTAGATAAAAGAACAGCGGAACGCGGCTTTAAGATTCTTACTTGTTTTCAAAAAGACGCCACCTACATTGCAAATACATATAAATATTTTGTGATTTCATTATAATAACGATTTTTGGGTAAACCACTTCATTTTATTCGTGAAATATATCAAGTTCAATCCATTTGAAGACGAGGTTCAAGAGCTGAGAAAGACAGCAACATGAAAACAGCTGTAAAATAGCGGAAAAAGGAAAGGTTAGTGCAATGGCGTTGAAGTCTTAAGTGCATGAAATAATGAACAAACTGTTTCGGTTATATAAGACTTAACTGTTTCAGTTATGTTTAATAATTGCATATTCATTAATTGTGGTTTAAATAATGTTCATAATGAACCAATGAATTGAAAAAAGTTAGTGTTTATCAGTCTTTTTTTCTGTAAACAAGGTCATAACCTATACTAATGCATTCTTACAATTATAGATAAAAGCACACTTAAAAAACATCGATTTGAAACCGCGACCTTGGGAACAGTAGGCCAGCTTCTAACCAACTGAGCCACCCAGACCGACACGCTACTTACATTGCAAATGTGTAAACATAAATGTGATTAAAATGAGGAATTCATGTCCGTTAGTTTGAGACGAACACAGGCGCCGCTGTATCTCGTATGTTGGGAGCCGAGTCAGTTGTATCCTTGTTGCCTGGAAGGGGCGCGCTACTGAAACCGTCTAATTGAGTTTGGTGGGTGAATGGCAATACCCTGTGCAAGGGATAATCCGCAGCCCTGGTAATCCGACCTTGGTGACACTCGACCCGACAGACGTATGGATATAAAGGTAATGGTTCCTTTATTGCATTTACAAGAAGGTTCCTCAGTTGGCACCCCTGCCAGCTTGCCTGTGGGAGAAGTCAGACTTCTTTCTTGGGAACAACCAGGGGGTCATTTCACATTTCTTTAAACAAACTTTCAGACCCTGTTGGAGTTTTACAGGATTCAGGTGGGGCAGATCTTGTTAATGTACATAGATATAGTCTTTATAATGCACGCATGTACATATTTCGAGATTCCCTGAACACAAAATGCGTTTTAGAGACAATTGCGTGTACGTGTGTAAGTTCCGTTTTTACTTTCTCAACTACTATAGTGAATAGGGGATGTGTTGTATCTCGCCCAAAAATTCCAAGTCGAGGTTTCACCAGAAATATAGTATGTTTCGAAGTCCTCTGAATTAAAAAAGCATTTTAGAACTTGTGTGTGTATGTGAGCGTTTCAAATTGCCAGTACTTATACTTTTTTCAAATAGGAATATGTTATTCGTTTTTTTATCTCTTGGCCTTGTAAAGAGAACGGAATTTAACAAGGCATCGCATAGCAACCAGCTCTTAAGACATTTAACTATCGCTTAAAGCGTACTGTATTCCCATATTCCCCTGGTACCTAGGAGAAACATAACAATAAGATAGTTTCTGAAAGAAAGAATATCTCGGAAATGGTTCACTGAAAATAAAAAATAACTATTTGACATAAATTGCGTGTTTTTAGAAAATCCACATTTTTATTTAGCCAGGTTTTGTCTGTCTTTTACTGTTTACCATTATGCAAAAATCATCCAGAATGAACAGGTCTTCTGAAGACATTGCCAGAAAATTCAAAGTAATTCACAAAAACTTTCATGGAATCGCCTGTTTGTGTCCATGTCTGTTATTGCAACTGAGGAGTTGCAACTGTGTAAGCTTCTCCACAGAGAGAAGGTTGGATATCCCTGTTATAACACTTTCTAGCTGAAAAACAGCTTCGTTACCAGAATGCCACAGCAGAAATCCATTGAAAGTTGATCTTTTATGTGGTCCAATCATGTGAATGTAATGCATCGGATTTTTGTAATATTAATTTTGTGCATCGTCTCGTCTGCCGCTGCAACGAGGACGCATCAACATATTACCACAACACAGCGGCCAACAAAAGTATTTCCACGGTTCGCTAGTTAAAAGCCGAAAGAAGCCACAATCGATATTGGGCTGGAAATGGACGATGTGCGGTCGGTCAGCGTGGACATGGTCTAATTAAACTGAAACAAACGTCAGTGTACCGCGGTAACCATCAGCCAAGTGGACTGCTTCAAATATTTCAAACCACTAGTTCCCACAGTGAAAATAACACCACCTCTGTCTAAATTTATGTTCAGTTCAAAGGTTTGGCATCCAAGTGGCCGTGCCCCATTGTTAGCATTTCTTGCTTCCAGACCAAGATGTCTTCATGGTAATGTATGAGGGAACCTCCCAGCCTCTGTAGCCATGACGTTCCCCATGGTGTTTCCCCGATCTGTATCCAAGTGACCATGCCCCATTGTTGGCATTTCTTGCTTCCAAAGCAAGATGTCTTCATGGTAATGTATGAGGGAACCTCCCAGCCTCTGTAGCCATGACGTTCCCCATGGTGTTTCCCCGATCTGTATCCAAGTGACCATGCCCCATTGTTGGCATTTCTTGCTTCCAGAGCAAGATGTCTTCATGGTAATGTGTGAGGGGGAACCTCCCTGCCTCTGTAGCCATGACGTTCCCCATGGTGTTTCCCCGATCTGTATCCAAGTGACCATGCCCCATTGTTGGCATTTCTTGCTTCCAAAGCAAGATGTCTTCATGGTAATGTATGAGGGAACCTCCCAGCCTCTGTAGCCATGACGTTCCCCATGGTGTTTCCCCGATCTGTATCCAAGTGACCATGCCCCATTGTTGGCATTTCTTGCTTCCAGAGCAAGATGTCTTCATGGTAATGTGTGAGGGGGAACCTCCCTGCCTCTGTAGCCATGACGTTCCCCATGATGTTTTCCCGATCTGTATCCAAGTGACCATGCCCCATTGTTAGCATTTCTTGCTTCCAGAGCAAGATGTCTTCATGGTAATGTGTGAGGGGGAACCTCCCTGCCTCTGTAGCCATGACGTTCCCCATGATGTTTCCCCGATCTGTATCCAAGTGACCATGCCCCATTGTTAGCATTTCTTGCTTCCAGAGCAAGATGTCTTCATGGTAATGTATGAGGGAACCTCCCAGCCTCTGTAGCCATGACGTTCCCCATGATGTTTCCCCGATCCGTATCTAAGTGACCATGCCCCATTGTTAGCATTTCTTGCTTCCAGAGCAAGATGTCTTCATGGTAATGTATGAGGGAACTCCCAGCCTCTGTAGCCATGACGTTCCCCATGATGTTTCCCCGATCTGTATCCAAGTGACCATGCCCCATTGTTAGCATTTCTTGCTTCCAGAGCAAGATGTCTTCATGGTAATGTATGAGGGAACCTCCCAACCTCTGTAGCCATGACGTTCCCCATGGTGTTTCCCCGATCTGTATCCAAGTGACCATGCCCCATTGTTAGCATTTCTTGCTTCCAGAGCAAGATGTCTTCATGGTAATGTATGAGGGAACCTCCCAACCTCTGTAGCCATGACGTTCCCCATGGTGTTTATCCGATCTGTATCCAAGTGACCATGCCCCATTGTTAGCATTTCTTGCTTCCAGAGCAAGATGTCTTCATGGTAATGTGTGAGGGAACCTCCCAGCCTCTGTAGCCATGACGTTCCCCATGGTGTTTATCCGATCTGTATCCAAGTGACCATGCCCCATTGTTAGCATTTCTTGCTTCCAAAGCAAGATGTCTTCATGGTAATGTGTGAGGGAACTCCCAGCCTCTGTAGCCATGACGTTCCCCATGGTGTTTCCCCGATCTGTATCCAAGTGACCATGCCCCATTGTTGGCATTTCTTGCTTCCAAAGCAAGATGTCTTCATGGTAATGTATGAAGGAACCTCCCAGCCTCTGTAGCCATGACGTTCCCCATGGTGTTTCCCCGATCTGTATCCAAGTGACCATGCCCCATTGTTGGCATTTCTTGCTTCCAGAGCAAGATGTCCTCATGGTAATGTGTGAGGGGGAACCTCCCTGCCTCTGTAGCCATGACGTTCCCCATGATGTTTTCCCGATCTGTATCCAAGTGACCATGCCCCATTGTTAGCATTTCTTGCTTCCAGAGCAAGATGTCTTCATGGTAATGTGTGAGGGGGAACCTCCCTGCCTCTGTAGCCATGACGTTCCCCATGATGTTTCCCCGATCTGTATCCAAGTGACCATGCCCCATTGTTAGCATTTCTTGCTTCCAGAGCAAGATGTCTTCATGGTAATGTATGAGGGAACCTCCCAGCCTCTGTAGCCATGACGTTCTCCATGGTGTTTCCCCGATCTGTATCCAAGTGACCATGCCCCATTGTTGGCATTTCTTGCTTCCAAAGCAAGATGTCTTCATGGTAATGTATGAGGGAACCTCCCAGCCTCTGTAGCCATGACGTTCCCCATGGTGTTTCCCCGATCTGTATCCAAGTGACCATGCCCCATTGTTGGCATTTCTTGCTTCCAGAGCAAGATGTCTTCATGGTAATGTGTGAGGGGGAACCTCCCTGCCTCTGTAGCCATGACGTTCCCCATGGTGTTTCCCCGATCTGTATCCAAGTGACCATGCCCCATTGTTGGCATTTCTTGCTTCCAAAGCAAGATGTCTTCATGGTAATGTATGAGGGAACCTCCCAGCCTCTGTAGCCATGACGTTCCCCATGGTGTTTCCCCGATCTGTATCCAAGTGACCATGCCCCATTGTTGGCATTTCTTGCTTCCAGAGCAAGATGTCTTCATGGTAATGTGTGAGGGGGAACCTCCCTGCCTCTGTAGCCATGACGTTCCCCATGATGTTTTCCCGATCTGTATCCAAGTGACCATGCCCCATTGTTGGCATTTCTTGCTTCCAAAGCAAGATGTCTTCATGGTAATGTATGAGGGAACCTCCCAGCCTCTGTAGCCATGACGTTCCCCATGGTGTTTCCCCGATCTGTATCCAAGTGACCATGCCCCATTGTTGGCATTTCTTGCTTCCAGAGCAAGATGTCTTCATGGTAATGTGTGAGGGGGAACCTCCCTGCCTCTGTAGCCATGACGTTCCCCATGATGTTTTCCCGATCTGTATCCAAGTGACCATGCCCCATTGTTAGCATTTCTTGCTTCCAGAGCAAGATGTCTTCATGGTAATGTGTGAGGGGGAACCTCCCTGCCTCTGTAGCCATGACGTTCCCCATGATGTTTCCCCGATCTGTATCCAAGTGACCATGCCCCATTGTTAGCATTTCTTGCTTCCAGAGCAAGATGTCTTCATGGTAATGTATGAGGGAACCTCCCAGCCTCTGTAGCCATGACGTTCCCCATGGTGTTTCCCCGATCTGTATCCAAGTGACCATGCCCCATTGTTGGCATTTCTTGCTTCCAAAGCAAGATGTCTTCATGGTAATGTATGAGGGAACCTCCCAGCCTCTGTAGCCATGACGTTCCCCATGGTGTTTCCCCGATCTGTATCCAAGTGACCATGCCCCATTGTTGGCATTTCTTGCTTCCAGAGCAAGATGTCTTCATGGTAATGTGTGAGGGGGAACCTCCCTGCCTCTGTAGCCATGACGTTCCCCATGATGTTTCCCCGATCTGTATCCAAGTGACCATGCCCCATTGTTGGCATTTCTTGCTTCCAGAGCAAGATGTCTTCATGGTAATGTGTGAGGGGGAACCTCCCTGCCTCTGTAGCCATGACGTTCCCCATGGTGTTTACCCGATCTGTATCCAAGTGACCATGCCCCATTGTTAGCATTTCTTGCTTCCAAAGCAAGATGTCTTCATGGTAATGTGTGAGGGAACTCCCAGCCTCTGTAGCCATGACGTTTCCCATGGTGTTTCCCCGATCTGTATCCAAGTGACCATACCCCATTGTTAGCATTTCTTGCTTCCAAAGCAAGATGTCTTCATGGTAATGTGTGAGGGAACTCCCAGCCTCTGTAGCCATGACGTTTCCCATTGTGTTTCCCCGATCTGTATCCAAGTGACCATACCCCATTGTTAGCATTTCTTGCTCCCAAAGCAAGACGTTACCTTTTGTCAGTCCGTCACGTGCTGCTACAATGTTTCTCTCTAGCGAACCTTGGAAACTGTGCAGCTGCCTGCCAGAGTTGCAGAGGTCTTAGCGCACGACAAAATACCGGTCGAAAGAGTTTTTAGGTTTTTAGCGGAGTGCAACATGTTTTTGAGGATTTGAAGCTTTATATGCCTAATTTTTTATACTCTTTTGACATATGTATAGCTTTGTTTCAATTTTGTCTTTAGCTACTGTGTTGTATATTTATATATTTTCTTTCTTTGGTAGTAATTTTATTCTTTTTTGAAGTTTATATCTGGCTATTGCCATGAACTGTTTTTTAAGAGCGCTGATGACCACGAAGTTCAGCGCCCTTAAACCTACAACATCACACAGGGTTTCGAAATAATGAATCACTTAAAAGAATTGAAGGCATACTACGAGCAGCTCTTTCAGATGTGAAGTAACTTGACAACGTTACGTTGAAGTTGGTCAGTGAAAGTGCCACACACATAATCTGCAGTGTTGCCAGGTTGTTTTCGACAAAACTAAAATATCTCCATAGGAAATAGAGACAATAATGTAAGATACAAATATGTTTCAAATACCAAGATCTACCACTGGTTTTAATTAATGTAACGACTTCCCTTCCACCCGGTATATTCGTATGTGAATAATCTGGAATTACGCACATAAAACAGAACGGCGTTGCCACTGCATGCACACATCTGCTCCTTGCTGTAGATACGCTACCTGTGAAGGACAGTACAATACCTCCGCAAGCTGCGGGAATGGCATTACTGGAAGTGAGTAGCTATGCGTTCTGTTTCTGGGGTTTCTCACAGCTAATGTAGGTGCTATGAACAATAATTACAGAAAAGGAGTTGAAACATAAGCGTTTTTGGACCCATATAGGTAATATGTCTTCTTGTATTTAGGACAGGCCCTAATGAGCTAGCGGTCGACGGGCCGTTAGACCTTATTCACTCACTCACTCACTTTATTTGTGATGGAATGTGTCCTATCATCATATGCTTATGGTTATTATCAATACTTACTTATTTAAATGTACTTTTGCTAAATAACGAGGATAAACCCAAATGGAGTTTGAGATTGTTTCAGGATACGAGGAGATTCTGGAGCTCTCTTCCAGAGACAAAAATGTCACAATACACACACGCACACACACGCACACACACACGCACGCACACACACACACTGGAAAGCACAATAATTGACGTAAACCTGTTTAATTGGGAGGTGTTGAGTGTATTAAAATGGCCTTAACGAACAAGAACAGGTTTCCGTGATTAGGCCTGTGTTATATACCTACCTAACTAACTAATGGGAAGAGCCGCATGACTGTCTACTCGCAGATGACGTGAACACTTGCGTCACATTTGCATCTGATAGGGGACCTTGACTAACTCGGCCATTGTCCCGTTCAACTTTTACATGCATGTTTTACAGGCCTGGGCAAGATGTGCAAAGTCAGCACACATCATCAATCAAAAGGACATTAAAACCGTGTTTATGTTACATGCAAATCGGAGGGTCAGGCGGCCATTTTTCAGCGCAGGGACGGAAGGGTGAGGGCAACAAGCCAATGGAGATGACTCCGAATTCAATAAAAGTTGCAACGCATGCGCGTTACCATGGCAACGGACTCAGTTGTTTATTGATCCTCATGCGAGTTGCGAGTTCCACAACACATTCGGTTTTTTCTCTTTTTTACGTTTTTGCTGCTAGGGTAATGTTGCCATGGAAACAGAAGTGTATTCAGCACAGCATTTTCCACAAACTTGCACCTTCAAGCGTGGAAACCTGCAAACGAACCTGACTTCTTTACTATAGGGACGATCAAGAAAACTCACGTGTAGTAAATTCACCTGACTTTCTCTTTTCTATTTCATGTTCATCGAGATAGATGATTTCTTTATAGTTACAAGAGGGACCAGGTCGCTATATCACACTGGATTTGAGGTTTCATGCTTTTTGCACATCATGAGAAACAAAATAACGGCGACTTCACACTTAAAATATATAAACTATTTGAAAATTGAAACAAATAACAAATATCTCGTAATTGACGAATGCCACAATATGTAGTAACATTTGGTCTGCCTCTTATGGCTTACCAGTTAAATATGCAGATTAACACAAACATACGAGAGCACTTTGCAGCCTGTTCACAGAAAATTCAGGATATGCATCTTGTTTGTCGTGTAAATGCGTATGTTTTATTGTAATCAAAATCATTATATTAATATGTGAAGGGCAGTTTTCGTTGCGGAATTCTCTTGAAAATGTTGTCTTTTCAATTTAAATACCAAACTTGGGATCCACATGACTTTTGTTTTTGACTTATGCTGGTCACACACAGATGGACGGACGGACGGAAAGTCAGACAGACAGATAGACAGACAGACAGACAGACAGAGAAATAGAAAGCGGAGGAGACGCATGCACCTTTGTCTAAAAATATTTTTCTGATCCAGGGACATCAAAACGTGTGTTTCTGGTGAAATCTCTATATGAATTATTGTGCCTATAAAATAATGCTACTTCTACTCTACGTGATAAAGTAACAAAGGAGGAAAATCCCACGTGTTACATTTAGTGACCTTCTCCACGCACTATCGCTTATTGTAATAAATCTTTAACAATTCATTCTTACGAAAACTGAACTTTCTACTTCATGCTAATGGAGATAAACACTTGTGCAGAAGCAGAAATAGTTTATTGTATATTTTCTTCCCTGTATGTATATATATATTTCATTTGTCATGAAACTATCTTAAACTTATGATATTTTAATGAAAATCGTTAAAGAGATTTTTGGGAAAATCAAAATTTTCGAAAATGTTATCATGTAAAGGGTAGTTGGGGTGGGGGTTTTCCTGAAAATGTTCGTGTTGGATGCTTGGAAGATACTGGACTTAAATATAAGTTTGGTATTTAACCGGCTTTTCCTTTTTTACTTTCTCTACTACGTATAGTAAGTAGGGGAGGTCGATGTCGAGATTTCACCGCAAATATGTGTTTTGAGACCCCCTGCATCCAACAAAGCAGTTTTAGGAAAACGTCGGTGTGTGTGTGTGTGTGTGTGTGTGTGTGTGTGTGTGTGTGTGTGTGTGTGTGTGTGTGTGTGTGTGGACAGCATAATTCAAAAACGAAAAATAGGTTAAAAACCAAAGTTGGTATTTAAGTTTAACGTCTTTTAAGGATGCGAAAGAAAGATTTTGAAGAAAATTCCTTCACCCTAAAGTACCCTTTACTTGGGGAATTTTGATTTTCTCCAAAGTGGCTCTAACAATTATCATACAAAATACCTTTTGTATGGAACATTTTTCGAAATCTTTTATTTTCCCAAAAAAGGTTATAACGATTTTAAAATACCACATGCTTAAGCTATATTCATAACAAATGAAATGTATATGTTGCATGTTTTTGGGAATAACTAATGAACTATTCCATGAATTGATTGTTAGTGTTTTGCATTTTATAATACTTTTGTCAAGTATTTTGTTTATTGAAGATTTCTTAAAATATTTCTGCTACGTATTGAACCTTTGGGTTGAAAACATTTGCTTATAGCTGCACGAGACTTGCAGCTGGCATGATTATAGCGCTCAAGCAATCAGATGTGTCAATTTGTTGTTTGACGCATTAAGTATTTTGTTAAATTGTGTTTGTTAAGTGTAAAGGAGATGTTTGTAGTGCTATAAATTGTACTAACAGTAAGAAAAGAAAGAAATAAAATAGGCCAGAATGCCGTTCTTCAGATTTCTGAAATATACAGTAAGATGACCTCATAAGACATTAAACTGTAAAAACATAGGTAAGAATTAGAGACCCACTTGAATATATATGTCGCAGACTTTACTGAAGTCCGTCATTTCGCGAAGGTCCTAGGCACATCATGACAGTGAAGTTGCACTATATGTAGGTATACGTAACAAGCTTCATCAGTTGATGAAGAACCAGGGCAGAACATGCACGTCACCATACGCCGACTATCCATAATGTGCCTAGCTGTTTGTGAAATGACGAGCTCCAGTAAAAGCTTGCGATATATACAATTTATGAATGAAAACACTTGGTAGACTGTGAAACTGTAGCTTCATCTACCTCTTACGTGCGATAGACGAGGTAGTTCATGGCTGCAGTTGGAATCCTTGTTATGTTTGTTCATATGTATACATCCTGAGGACTTATCGCAGCTCCCTGTTGTCACCCCTCTCTCCAGACTGGATCTCTCCTGCACCCTCCACTCAGCAGTTGGAGACAATAGACAATAGGCTGTACCATTAGCGCCAGTTAAGACAACTGCCCATCAATTTAGATACAATTGTTTGATTTTCTACCTTGTTATTTGTCTGTTTTGCAACCATTCATATCGTTGGTGCAAACTTAGGAAAGGTTCAAACGTTAGAAGTGATAGAAGCTGTCATTGATTTACGAGGGTTATACAGATCCCATCTCATACAGCAAAGACACGTCCACATTAATAGCATCTAACAAAGAAACGCACATCGTTTGTACCTTTTCTAAATTTGCGAGTAATATACCAAATTGACTTTCAAGTATTAAACTCTTGGAGTAATTAGACTTTTGTTTACTTTTATCGCCGTTTTAATACGGTGCTACGTGTGCTAAAGTAGCTAGAGCCATGCTGGTAATTTGAGGTACAGTTATACTTCCAGGTGGTGTGGCAGCGTGGTTTACACAAGTCGATATTCCAACATGCAGTTGAGTTCATTTATAGTCTCTGATTGATATGTTATCGTCTGTCGGATACTCAAATACACTGTCTTGAATCAACACTCGTATTTGTATTTGCAAGTATGACAACAGAGACTATAAATTAGCTCAATTGCATGATGGAACATCGACTTGTGTAAACCGCGCTGCCACACGACGTGAAACTTAAAAACATTCTGTCCTAATGCGTTTAATAATTTTTTCCAAGGTTGTACATAGGTATTGTAATTACCTACATCTAGGAACATTGTTGATTCCCATTGTGCTGAAGAGAATGAAATTTCAGTCACGTGCTCCCCATTGACTGGAAGATAACTTATCTGCCTATAAATACTTGTGTTTTTATGCAATTTGGTGTTGGTATAATTTTCCAATCAAAATATTCAAATTTTAAAGAGAAACTTCTATTTTAAACTGTAATTCTACAACTCTACAACAAGATTGTGCATTAATCATATAAGGAATGATTGTCCGAAATACCTACCAATAGTTTAAATGCAATGCAAAAGAAAGTAAGATTATGTAAACCGATGTACTATGTGCAATAAGTAAGGAAAGATTGGATATCTCAGTGATAAGAAGTGCACCTCGCCCTACAGCAGGGCTGTCCAACGCGGCGCCCGTGAACACTGTACACACGGCGCATAAAGTATCTTGGGAAACCAGTGGGCATCCCTGAGGACGCGCATTAGGCGTTATATGACTCACCTAGAAAACCACATAACTCACTTGAGGAGTAATGCTTCACTCCTTGGGATGCAGAACACTAGAACATAGACGGTTGTTTACCCAGAAGCATAACTCGCTTTGTTTAAGTCCACTTCGAATAACTAAAAAGTGCTTATTTTTAAGTTTTTAATATAAGTTCACTCTTACACACAAAGAGCTCTTTTTCACAAGTTTGAAAGGAAATTTCTTTATTTTACCTCACTCTTTGTTTTACTTTTGAATGACATAAATAATAAGTTTTACAATCACAGGTAACAACTGAGGGGAAAGGCGGTGAAGTAAACATGAATTATCGAAAAAGAAATCGTCAATCGAGCGAAAAATGGCATCAAAGATAAAATGGGTTCTAATCGCTTTTGCTCCTAAAGTGTGACCGTATGACAAAATATTTTTAGCTTGGGTTTTTGTTTACGTTTTAAAATATTGCAGTATTATGACACTGTTATGAAGTTATGGCGATATTTATATCATGAAAGGCTATGGTGCTGACCACTGCATATCCCCGTACCAGCTGGATGAGCAGCGTATGTGGGCGTGTGGTCGGCAGCTGGTTTGGTAGGTCAGGGTTTTTAACTCTAGCAATAGAACAAACAATATCTGGGTATAACCTTTTTACAAACTGTCCTCTTGAAATAAAACTTGCTCCTGTTTCATCTGTAGTGAAACGGGAAAAAAGTACACAAGCACTGCTGCAAAGAATGCTTCTAGAAGGAATAGGTTGAAAAAATGAAAACATGAGCATATACATACGCCGAGGGGAAGTTTATTGACAGAGATAGGTACATGAGGGAAAGTGTACACGCAATAATAATAATTACAATAATACAACAACGATAATATGGTAACTACAGGTGTTTCCGTTAGTTGTGATGGCCATGACTTAAGTCGCTCTTCTTCCGGGATGCCTGCAAAAGAAACAGAATCATCTCAGCAAGGTTATGTATGTATGTAGTACAAGATATGGTCGCGTGAGAACGCTAGCGCCAAGTGAAACATACGAAGGTATATCCCGCTCCCGTCCCCTGATGGTTAATCTGTTGAATACACACGGCCGCTTGTTACAACTTCTTTGCTAAGATTTATGTACCTCTGCTGTTTTACCTCTTTTATTCAATCTGCATAACACACTCTGTCAGCTTAGTTGTGCAACCCTGCTTTGGCTAATTAGCAGGTATGATTTACGACCCACCATTTGTTAATAAGAACAAGGAACAATAAGCCTTTTGTGTTGGAACAAAAATATTTTCAGATGTAACATTACATTAAATGGAGCACACTAGGTTAACTGTTACGCTATAACAAACAAAATATACCTACTTATTTTTTGTTTGAAGTCTAACATCCTATAACCTGGTGGGTCATTTCGGACGATGAATGAATGAATAAATGAAACTTGGGGTCTTTAGAATTACGCAGTATTTGTCTTCCAGGGATAAGCGAACATTTGCACTGAGTGCAAGTGCATTTTTGTAATGAATATTTCAATTGGGCATCTGCATACCATGTTTATAAGTAAATAAATAAATAAATAATGTCTACAGTTAAGCTCAATGAGGCAGGGTCTAATTTTGCGAATTCACCTTTTTGTTATTTTCCAGGCAATTAAACCAAAACACCGCCTCAATCTTATACAGTATATAAAGCAATTACAGAAATGAATCACTCTCTTTGATGCCCATTTTATTTATTTATTTTACTTATTTATTGTTGATAATGTTTACAATGTACAGGAATGGATTGTCGTGCTTTCATTGGAAGTCATGCGGGAGTCATGCAGCGAATAATGAAAATAACGAAATAAAACACGAAGATACTTTAAAAATTTATTCAATAACATTTACTTACATAACACACAAAACAAATAAACATGATCATTTTCAATCAACCACACAAATAAACACTTCCAAAATTACAAATGAGACAGACATTTAACATACAATATTATCTTTTACTACATGCTTTATACAAAATTCATGCCTAACATTTCAAAATTAAAATAGTAACTTACAGAAGTCTTGGGAAAACAAATCATCGAATTTAGTAGACATTCACAAAATTATCGAAAACTTGTCTTATTCATCAAAGTGACACAGAAACCAGATTTTTGGCCAGAATTCTAAACAATTACGTTTTTAGAATTTTACCTAAAAATGTCCCTAAAGCCTTTAGACATATTTATATACGTATTTTCAGACATGCGCAAAAATTAAAAGGAAGAGTCGTTATCTGTGAATGTCCCTGCTCAGATATTTTCAAATAAAAGTGTATTATTTATATATTTCAATAACGCAAATACTCCTAAATTCTTAAATATTAGTAATCTCTTCTTCAAAAAGATATAAGTTTATTCAATATATGTATCGAACAATAGGTCATTGCAGATTGACTAAAAACAGTATTTAAGGTTGAAATTTAGGTAAATAATATTACAAGTGTAATTACAATTATCTATGAGTTTAAAAACATCTGGATAAACTTTCATGTTGTTTAAATGAGCATCAGGAGCAAAACCAAAAACCTGTTCCAAATTATTGTGTAAAACAAGAAGTTATTGTAAATCGTAATACTATATCCAAGACTTCTGTCAAAACACAAGACATACAAACACATTTACCCAAGTGCGTCTATGATCGGAAAAAAATACAAAAATTGCCAGTAAAATTAAAACAGATGAATAGCTGCAACATTGCTGATTGCCAAAATATTATGATTTGTTGTTTTAATTTTATTGACCCACAACGGGAAAATTAAGATAGGTATGCATATGCATTATTGTTTTTGATTGAATAAAAACTTGTAAAATCATATTGCATCTTTCCTCAATTTGATTCCTAACACTTCAATAAGCACCACTAAAACAACACTAAAATGCCTACATATTCTTTGGGTGTTCAGCCAAAAGATTACAAAACGTAAATAAAATCTACAATGTATTTACATTACAACAAAACTTGCAATTCTACTATGTCACAATATTCCTCACTTTATTACAATGTAGAACAGAAATAATAGGGCAGATTTTGTACAAGAAAGAATGGTAATATTGTATCTGCATTTCAAAAATGGTAAAAGCAGCAGATTAATATTTGGAAGTGAGGTTACATTAAACTAGAGGGGGGGGGGGGGGAGGGGCGCAGTTACACAAGAGAAACTGGCTGCTATAGAAATAACCGTCGCTTTAGTTTAAACACAAGGAAGCAATTTCAAAGTTTACCTACCTACCGTCTTGCTCATTTATAACCACGCGGCCTGGATGGGGTAAGAGCGCAGCGAAACAAAACAAATGCTAAAATGCCGTGTACGGAAGGGCGGCCATTTGTCCGGTGTCTGACCGGGGCGTGAAAGGGGTTTCCGTTCTCATTAACACGGAGCGCACAAAAACACCCAACCCTCATATCTCACTCTCAAAGAAGAAGTCAAAAGTCTTTGTCCTGGGACATGACTATTTGAGTCGTTTTTGTGCCATGGTCAGAGGGACGCTGTCAGCATACGTATGTTTACAAGTGTTGGATCACACCGGTTTGTTCCCAGATTAACGCGCTCTATTTCAAAGGGGTACGTATCACCGATGAATATTTATCGCCATGCGTATGTTCTTTGTTTGGAGCAAAATCTGAACATCGCCAGAATTTACTGTTAGGTTACGTATGTTAAATCCACAATTTCAGCTCGATTCACTAGAAAATTGAATATACCACCCAGAGCTGATGCAACACCACCTTCCATGCATATTTCAAAATTAGTTCCCTATGCGTTACTTTGTGTATTATCCTTTATTCTTGTTTACCTGACTACCTTCCCCTTATGGAGGACTTGCAGCGCTATGCCTAGTGTCAGACGCCTGTCGGGGGGCAGAGGCACCGGAGAGAGTGAGTGGTCAGTATGAAAATGTAGGCGAAATGGATGATAGGAAAGGTGTTGATGTAGCAGTTGGTGGAATGAGTGATGGGCAAAAACGGGAAACCCGGAAAAAGCCCGCCCAGACGCCGCTTTGTCCACCATAACATCACAAGTGGGTCCCTGGGACCGAACCCGAGTCCCCTAGGTGATAGGCGAACGGTCACGGCGTTGCCTTAACTTTTATTGCGTAGCAAAATTGCTACATACAAATAGTGCAATTATTTTTGAAATTAAACTCATTAATAGTATTTTAATAAATCGTAGAGATGGATTTTTTAAATAATGGTACTAGTTTAGAAGAAAATGTTAAATAAATTTTTTGCTTAAGAATCTGCGCAATGAATATTAATTTTTAATAACACCACAACTAAGCATGTTTAGAAAAATTCATCTCATTTTGTATACTGTTATGTATGCGGAAGTACACAAAAATAATTCATTTATACCGAGAGCTACATAGGTGGTCAGAAATGGGAATGCATTTTTATACATATATATGCTCTTCTGCGGTTAATTTATTATTTGATATTCCTGAGACTTTGTTGAATTGTTTGCTCACTTTTATGTAGGCAAACCTTATCGGTTTTGTATAACAATTTTGCAGGGATCTAGGCTCAGTAGATAGCAGATGGGAAATAATGCGGGCATGAGAGTATGTACGTGTGTAAGACACGAGAAGTGGATTAGCAGATCTACGTGCAGAAGTACCGAAGGCCAACACGTGTTACATTTGCCGAAGGGCGGGCGATTGTGAAGCAGGGAGCACAGATCCATTGCGTGGAAATGAACAGTTGCAGCAAACACTGCTGTAAATCTCTCTCAGACGTTACTTATTTGTTCTGGACTTGGACTCCCTTTGTTCAAGTGGAGGTTCCTGCCCGGGTTTGCGATTGCCCAGCTAGCGCCTCCTGACAGTCATCTTAAAAGTACACATTGCGCTGCGTTTGTGTCGTCTACTGCGGTGGACATCTTAGGAAACAATCCTCCCCGCAAATCTTATATACGTAACGTATTTAACAGATTCTGTTAATTTGAGTCGGTTTCAAACAAACTAACTCCATGAACAGTCCCTTAGCATTCGCTGTCACACACATGCACTTGTTCTCTCGTCTAGGGGTAACATGTTAGCCCAAGCTCGCGGGTTCAGACCTGGCGGAGGGCGATGGACGTAAATAGTACCCATATTGCGTAGTGTTACTTATCAGCTCGAGAATGCATTTTGGGAATACAAGATCCGCAAGGCCGAGCATTCGAGTTAGACAATTACTTGAAAAACTACATGTGTGTTGTCTCAGATATGCCTAATAATTTGTATATTTCATGTGCAAATCCAGGTTCCACCGCAAGATGTACTGAAGAAATAAAAAAAATTGAATCGCTTCTTAATGCTAACATATCCAATTGCACATTTAATATTTCAATCAATAAATAATTCGTACATTTGTATATTTTGATACTTTCCTAATGATTCATTAATAACTTTTTTAGGTTAGTATGCTGTTGGGTGTGACGTCGTTTCCTACTGGTACCGAAAGTATTAATGACCAGTTTTGACCTTCTTGCCATGGGAATCGATAAATGAATTGTAAATTAGCTTACACTATCAATATGCGTTAATAATTATTAACTTACA
Organism: Tenodera sinensis; assembly: GCA_030765045.1. Taxonomy (NCBI): domain Eukaryota; kingdom Metazoa; phylum Arthropoda; class Insecta; order Mantodea; family Mantidae; genus Tenodera; species Tenodera sinensis. The sequence goes on from CM060969.1 coordinate 14,855,807, forward strand.
GATCAAGTATTGCAAAAAATACTTAGCGTGGCTTCCTTCGGAAGGGAAGTAAAACTGGTGGTCCCGTATAGTAGATTTACGGCACGTAAAAGAACTGCAAGCCTATAGAGACCTTTAGTGGTTTTTTACGCCCGATATAGAATGGTACTGTAAGAATCATGGCAGTTAAAGAATGTCCATAAATAAATACTCAATTTCAAGTGTTCTCTTGTCATTTGAAAGTTATCAACATGATATGTCGTTTCATTGCAGCATTGTTCATTTCCAGTTTTCAAGTCTACCTAAAAGAGTAAGGCTTTTATCATTACATTGTGTGATCACTGATCAGATATTTCTTAAATCTGAGATTCCTCAAGATTTTATTTGCTTTTAAATGGTAGCGTTTGTATTTGTAAGAGTCCTCATCTGTGAAACTTGTAAAATGTATATATGTAATTTTAGTTCGATTCATTTGAAATGTTATTACAGCAATCAAAGTACATACATACAAGTTTATGTATATTATTTAATTTATTCCCTATATAGTAATATTTTATTACTCTTTACTGTTTTGGAAAATTGCTCCATATGATGCACTTACTCTTTGAAAAATAAAAACATATTTTATAATTAAACTTTTTAATGCTATATTAATAAATTATAGAAATGCATTTTTTTTTTAATTTTCCTATTAAGTAGTTCGAAAAACAAACGTTAAAGGACTTCAATTGTATGCTTTAAAATTTGCACAATATGCAGTGTTGTTTAATAACACCGGAACTAAGCGTGTTAACAATTTATTTTATCATTTTTGCAGTTATTTATTAGGAGGTATCCAATATTTCATTGATTTATAGCAAAAGGTGCATGTTATGGAACAATTTGAAGGCGAGAATGTGCTGACAGATGAAAACCCGAGAAAAGGGGAGTTTTAAAAGTATTTGCTAAGTAACATCTGACCTGGCTACAGAGAACCTCCTTTTGTCTTTCTCTGCTCCTCTGCAACTAATTTATTATTTTAAGATTCCCGAGAGCATCTCTTGAATGGATTGTTTAGTTTTATGTACATAGGCTAAACTTGTCGTTTTATACTACAATGTTACAAGCAGACATTTGAATCGCTGTAAGACATGCTTTAAAATGTCACAGATCTAAACAAACTAAATAGAATGTTTGTAGCGTTTAATAACACTAACATCCATATTCTGGCCTTTTTTCACAGATGGATATCCTTAAATGAAAGTCTGCAATTCTTCTGGGACGTTGTACTACCCAGGTAAAAATCCATAGAATAGTAATGTTGCATTCCAACTTGTTTGTTAGCTTCTCTGAGTAGGTTCCGTCTATTATCATGACACATATTGTTGTACGTGACCTATATAAAACACGTATTTATTTTGAAATATGCATTTTTATGTTGCTTTACTTTAACTAGCTTAATGACACGCCCTGGGGTACAATTCTTATGAACGTTTAGCGCATACCGTTGTTCTTCTGTCATGTCACTGCACAGCGTCCCCTACGCCCAACGGTGAGCTAAGGTGAAACAAATGACTGTCTTTAATGGAGGTAAAAGGCCTAGAATAAAGGATTTAACTCTGGTTCGTCAGCTGTTCCTGTTGAAATGTGCACAATAACTATTGCAAACCCACTTACGCCACGTGGAGGAAAATCCTATCTCAATTTAGTGAAGAGTATCCTACTACAGCGGCGTTCTTTGCAGTGTAAAAAACAGCAAATAGATTCAACTGTTCTTTAACTGTATTTCGTACTCTCATTATTTTCCACATTAATGTCATGATTTATAAGTGTGCAATAGTTAAAATTGTACCCACAATGTTACAATATCGTGTGAAATAATGCACACATTAGCCCCGCATTAGGATGTGGATTTTAATGGAACCTCATTTGTGATGCATCATAGGAAAAGCGACCTTATCCTCACGCGGCAGAATAGCTAAACATACTGGCGAAGGATAAGAGTTTGGGACTGGAAAACAAACGCTAGGCACCAAAAATATGTATGCGCAACTAAAAGCTTTAACTGTTGAACTTTACACAGAAACAGAGACAGCGTTAACCTAATAAGTTTAGCTATTCTGAATTCATCAAATAGGTCAGCAACATGATTGAAGAAAAGGTTCCATTCCCTATGATCGGCAGAAGAATGCTAGTATGAGATGACTTAGATAAACCCGATGTCATGCACTGCACAGCACAGCTCTACGGGGGTGAGAGAGGAAGTCCTACTTGCAGTGAAAGGCCGACTCGTTGAGGTCCTCCATGGCAGCGTCCTGTGACCGGAGAGCCCACGTGATGGTGCTGCAGGCTGCTGGCCATTCTCAGCTGCTGAAACAGTAAACAACCTCATTAGCCTCAACTTTTTCCAAATATTTGACTACCTAAAGCCAGTGTCCCACGGTCCAATTATTTTGGCCAAAATGTTTGTATCCAAAGAAACAGTATCCGTCACACTATGAAACATTTCGGTCCAAAACAAATGACAGTTCACATATCAGGCGCGAGAAATAAACATGGCGGATGCAAATATTAATTTAGCGATTGTTACAAGCATATTTGGGATATATTTCCACGATTCTCAGTGGGAAGAAAAGATGTATTAGAAGTAAAAGTGTTGGTGGATATGGTCATGGTTACAAAGAAGAGAGCAGTGCACGGGCCGAGGTATATTGGGTCTACTTCAAAACGAATTGAGGTTAGATGACCCAGAAAACTATCGCAATTTTCTACGAATTGGCGAAGATTTATTTCTGAACCTTTTACATCATGTTGAAGACAAAATGACACACCAGGACATAAGTATGAGACAATGTATTACAGCGTGAAAGAGGTAAGGAACAATTATAATAGTTTTAATCTTAGTAAAGATGGACAGGAGATTTCAACTTATTTCATAAAACACAAAAACTCGAAGCCTTCAAACGCTTAGATGAGGGATACAATGGCCTCCTTAGACCAGTTTTTCATTTCTAGAATGCTGCAAGTTCGGTAAAAGCCACAAACGCACACAACAGCTGATTGCACAGTCCACCATATTGTTACGTTACTGACTATCTTCATGTTGTTGAATGAAAAAAATAAATGCAACTCAATCGTTTTGGACACAAAAGCTTGGATACAAAAAATTGTATACAACTCTAGATGTCTCTGTTTACTTTTTCTATGACGTAGATAGCAGGTACTACATTCCAGCCACCTTAGCGTAAACTGTGCAATTAAACTTGCTGTTAGACCTTGTAGAATATATTCTCAAGTTTTCCCAGATCAACCTGCGCACTATCCTACCGTACAAAACGTCTACAAATTGCCATCCTGTCTTCATGTATCCAACTATCTGAGCATCACACCCGTCATGCCTAGAAATGTTTGACATTTCCACCTTGGAGACTAAAACAGCCTGAAATACTCCTTGACCTAAATCTTCACCAGCGAACACAAATCGATGCCTCAACTTACACAAAACCTTTTCGTGAAATTTCTGAAGCTCTCTCTCTAATTACGTCTCAATCTATATCGACGATTCTTCATACTAATGAATGGACACGTTTGTACAGGTTACCTGACCTTTATTCCAATACTAGTGAACTCTACACAATCAAGCAAGCCTTCAATCATGTCGCATGTCATCCGACTCTCTCAGTGTTCTTCAAAGCCTATATGAGAGCTCCACCAAGAGGTCCAAATCCTCTCGGGGTAAGGACGTAGGTAATCTTTGTTTGGATAGCCTCCAACCAGGGTGTCACAGGAAATGGCAGCCGCCAAGAACACTACACAACTGCCTACATACATACAGCACTTCTGTGGCAGTACCATACAACGATGTTTACTAACAAAATAACAGAAACATAGAAACCAGTTGGTTGGTCAATCTGTGATAAGCAGGTGATTAACCCAATCTCACCTTCTCTCTAAGCAACCAACTCTTGACTGGAACTCATGCAACAATCCATTAATTATTATCAGCCGTATTTCCACTGAATGTACAACATACGCAAAGCTAAGAAGACAATACAATATTTCTGAAGCTCTCAACAATCCTTTTGCTGCACCAAGTTATACACTTCTTAACGTCCACTGAACTCTACATTGAAGCGACGGTTTTACAGTGAATGTTGTGTTTAATTTGTGAATTATTTGTATAAGGCATTATAAACTTTTAACATGCACGTCAATTTATTGCTATTTTCTTGTTACATTACTGTTAATTTGTGAATACTTTGTAACCCCAGGATGTCGTGATAAGGCATAGCTGTTAAAACGACAACAAATAAACCAATTTAAAAAAACAAAAAGTAACAGATTTCACCGGAAATACATCTTAGGCTTTATGGAATAATCGCTCTGTGATGGCCTCGAAATTCCACTCTCTTTGCATCTCCAGCACATACACAAACGAATAACGACTTCCCATTTGAGAAAAATACTATAAGAATTGGAAAATTCAAACTAATAACAAGGAATATCTCCAAAATAATTCTCTCCACAAAAAAGGTATTTCACATAAATTGTGTGTTTTAACGATATCTGCACTTTTTTTGTGTAGTAAGATTTTGCGTAACTCTTAGGGGCACCATTTATGTAAAAGTGATCCGAACGAGGACTTCTGAGGACATTCCCACAAAGTTCAGGATATACCCACGCACACGTTTCATTTATCATTAAACTATTTTAAACATGTAGTATTTGAATCAAAATTGTTACAGCCATTTTTAGGAACATTAAAATTATTGACAAATGTTCTATATAAGGGCGAGAAATTTTTTTTAGCCAGGATTATCCCCCCCCCTCCTAGAATCTGAAGGAATGAATGGGAGTGTGAATTTAATATAATAGCCCAGAGTAATACCAACCCAAAAAAATAAAAGCACTATAAAGCGAGTGAACATAATTCCTGTTGAGGAGCAATTGTTCCAAAGGCTACAAGCTGCCGATATGATCTTGTATGTTAAAGGCAGCATATAAATGGAACATTAAACAAATATAAAAAGATATTCCATGTAAAGCGTGGTCTAGAAAATGTTCGTATCGCATCTTTGGAAGATGGTGAACTTAAATACCAGATATTGGTACTTAACCGACTTTTCGTTTTTGAGTTATATACACAGACACACGCACACACCCAGACCTATTTCTGAAAATGCCTTTTTTGGATTCAGGGGTCTCAAAACATGTATTTCCTGTGAAATCGCGGTATCGAATATTTGGGTGGAATACAAAACTTCCCCTACTTACTATACGCAGTAGAGAAAATAAAAATAATTGTAATTATGTTAATTAGCAAACTTGTAGAATAAAAATAGATGAGTGAGCTTAAAAGATATACATCTACATCCTGTAAAAATGTGTGTCATATTTGAGCATGGTGAGTTTAACATTGGTGGGTTAGTCCCATTGAATTATTTATAAATCACCAGGTAGGTATATGTTGGAGTAATACTAGCTATAGTGTAGAATATGCAAGTAATATGTTGAAGGAACAGCTTGTCCTAGTCGTTGTGTTTGTGAAGAAACGCAAACTTGTACAATGTGAAATGAAAGGAAACGGAAGGAAAGCCTGTGATAAATAAGGAAACCAGGAAATTTCTTATCTACCGAGGAAGGCTATTCTTATACACGTAATCCCATAAAGCAACAGTGCCGTCAGATGCCATTGTGCTTGGACTTTTTTATCCCGGCGTCTTCTCGACGGACAGACGGACAGACAGACAGGGGATTTGTGGATTAGAGAGCTGCAACAATAGCAGGGAATTCCTTCCTTAAGACCGCCCGACCGCCCGCCCTCTCTTTTTCAATGTACTTTTAAATGCATTCATATATATAGCTTGTGTTACGTTACATTGTGTCGCTCGAGAGGCACTTCAAACAAAGGACGGCGAGCGTGTGCAAACATCGATATACAGAAATCGAAACGGCCCTATTCGCTATTCAAATGTTTCACTCGCTAGCCTGCGGCTGTCTCTTGAGTTAGGTTGTATGTATATCACGAAGGTTTCCTCAGGTAGGGTAGATCACAAATATACCTATTTAAAACTATCTATTATACACTGACACAAAATTACCTGCGCGTCCTAACAGGGGAAAATTCACACGCCTTTCTCTACCATAGACGCTATATTCATTACAAGTAGGTATTCTTCTACTCTCGTTGCGTTATTGATGGTGTATCTTAGAAATAGCTTCAAATTAAGTAAGAGGCATTTTAGTAACCTCTAAAGAAAAAATATCTTGGCAACTTATCTTTCTACAGCTTGTTCTATTTAAAAATGATGCAACAACTTTGTAAAGTGGTATTGCTGGGATTCTTTGTAGCGCAGTTATAAAGCAACAAATAGTTCGTTTTCTGAGAAAACTATTTCATGCAGGTACTTGTCTAAAGATTTGGTAATTACTTAGTAGTATGTGCTAAAATAGTTATGTAACTAGTGTATAATCTAATTGTAACACGAGTATATAGGTATTTAACGTGTGAGCAAAAGTGAAATACCTAAAATAATTAATGAATTTCTTAAATAAAAAAAATACGACGTATCAGATGTATGACGTAATATGGTTGCTAAGCAGATGTTTCATTTGTTTCAACACTTATAGAAGAAAATGGAAGGTAATGATACAACTATTGAAAATATCGATTGTATTCCACTTGACATTTTCAACGAAGTCAAGAGTACTGAGTTTATTGATTCCAGAAAATCAAAAGATTTTTAAGGAAAAATTAATGAGGGGATTTTGTGGTTGCATATTGCTGTACTTGTGAAAGTGACAATTTCAGGTTTTCTTACAGACACATTGGACAGACGAGATTAGGAAGTTGGACGAATTATTAGTTAAGACTTAAGAAAAATATGTACAAGAGAGGCATTATAAAATTGTGTATTTGCAAAGATGCGTATCAGGAAAATTGGTATATTTAATTAAAAGAGAGTATTACCAATAGGTATATTGTATTGTATTCTCTCAAGCTTCCACGGCCATCGTTTAAAATATCTTGGCTATCCGGTTGTTGCCGCGTCAAATTATAAAATGCCGACGTTTCCAAGATGGTCGAAACGTCGGCATTTTATAATTTGACGCGGCAACAACCGGATAGCCAAGGTATATTGTATAATTATTAATAACCACGGTGTTTATCTATATTTGCAATAGGTGCAACTCAGGTGTATCTAGATGTTATATACAGGGTGGAAGTGAAATAAATGCATTCAAATTCATAGACACATTGGAGAAAATTATGTTGCGGTGCTGATGACGTCATTGGTATATTGTTTTCTGGCACTGGTGTCAGAAAAAGGGTAGTTTCGCACGATTTATATCGTCATAATAAGACGTTTTAATGCCAGGATTTCATTAAACGAAGTTATTTGCTTAAAAATACCGAATTTGAAATGTTTACAAGTGCTGCGTCCACTTAATGGGAAAGCGATACGATTGGACATTCCCAAGGCGGTGACAACATGCACCTGGGATTGTGTTGCCAGATTCCACTCTTGCACGTAAGTGAGGGAACAGGGCTGAGCCGAAAATTGCGCTATTTCCTCTTCTCAATGAAACAGCTCCATGACCATTATGAACGGCTAGTTAACTCCACCAGGTTTTTGGCGTTTTTATCTCCTCGAGATGATCGGACTTCTCTCTGTGTACAGTTCGCCGACGTGTCCTTGCTCTACAAAAAAGATACTTCCTTTATCCAGAAGAGAAAACACTGTGACAAAGTTGGTCGGCTTTTTTGTACTTCACTTTTTGTGAGAATGGTTTTGTACTTGTTCTCTAAGGCGTAGTAGTATCACGTGACGGCGGCACCTGTTACTCTCTTGTCATTATAGGATCGACAAAATCAAAAGAAAAGAGGCTGTTTTGAGCATTCTTTATCTGAGCCTGGATCAGGAAGGACATTTTATTTCGCTCCAGAAGCATTCTCGTTGTCTAGCATTGAGAAGGAGCTAGCTCTGTTACGTAGGTGAAGTTGTATTGCTCCCGTATGCCAACACTACAGATAGCTGCAATAAACTTGACGAATGAAGCAAGGGCATTTGCTATTGTCAACGTCTCCTGACTGAAGGCTATTCACGAGACAAACTTCAAGGTAAAAGCTATTTACAAGTAATCCTTCATCAGAATATCACAATATTTGAATGAGAAGAAGGCTTAAACCAAACTGAAATCCTTTATGAGCTGGCCCTGTGTGAATGGGTTTGACATTCCATGCCCAGGACATGACCTGCAATTAATATTGGAAAATTCAAACAAACAACAAGGAGTATTATGTATATAGACAGATTCCCTTAGTGCATTAATGGCTATACAACAACGATCTCCTTGCCACACCTTGGTAAGGGAGATTTCATCAGGTAAACAACTAATCTTGGCATGGATATCATCTCAGGAAATGATCTTGCTGACACTGCCGCAAAAGAAGCTACCAAGCATCCTCCAAGCTACCACATGAAGACTATTTACGGCATCTTAAAACAACTATCCTACACCGATGGAAGACAGATTGGACAACTACATCCAACAGCAAACTGCATGATATCTGTCCAATACCTAACCTGTCCACAACAATTAGAACACTAACCCGGCGAGACCAGTTGCATTGGCCACACTGCGCCACATTCTGTCCCGTGAACTTCCTCCTAAATGTACTCTGTGTGATTCTACTCTCATCTGCTCACTGTTTGCCTGACCAGCGACTTCAGTATGGAGTTCCAGCTAGCTTTGGGTGATCAACAATATCACAAGAAAATCATCAAGTTCATCAAGGCATGCAAAGTTAATGTTTAAATTCAATGTAAACTTCATTATTTGTTTCCTACTTTTTCGTCAATGACTTTTATGTTGAAGCGACTTCAAATAATAAATTAATTAAAAAAAAAGCAGTATCTCGGAAATAGTCTGCTACACAAAAAGAAAAATCATTATACATAGATCGTGTGTTTTTACGAGATCTATATTTTTTGTGCAGTAAGATTTTGTCCATCTCTTACGATTTACCAGTTACACGAAAGTCATCATTGTAGTCTTGCCTAGAAAATTCAAGACATATTTACAGCTCATTTGTCGTGAAAATATCTTAAGAATATGGTACTTTAATAAAACAGCTATAGCCAGTTTTGAGAAAATTAAAATTTTCTTACACACACACGCGCGCGCGCGTAAAAAATTCTGTTTTGTATTTAGGAAGTCTCAAAATATTGGTATCGAATTTTTCTTGGGAATACAGTACTTATACTTACTACCTATACGTAAAAGAGAAATTAAAAAAAAAAGAAAAAGAAAAAATCTGACACGTTACACTCACACGACTTTTTCTACCCATTACAAATTCAGATATACTATTATGTTAGGTGGCTTATCTGATGTTGCATTGATGGGCTTCATGGGCCATTCGCCCAGAAACTGTTTAATTCTGCATCAGACTGAAATATTTGCTGGACGTAGAAATATCAAAGTTCACTGATATACCTATGTACTTTTATCCAATATGTATGTTTATTAAGAAAGTTTGTATAGTTAAGAAACTAACCCTATCTTCTGATCAATATTTATTAGCAATTGTTTATAAAAGTAACTAACCATATTATTAACATTGAAGTATATCCACAGTAGCACAATACGTGATACAATTTAGGCCAATATGATACATCACTTATTTTGAGAATGTCATCGTGTCAAAGGCATAATTGGTATTTTTGAGATGTAATAATTTTAGGACTAATTAAGACGATGTGACGAAGTTTGAGAGCATGCATTGTTGCGTCTGCAACAATACACATTATTCCGCCGGCCGGAACTATTGTTGCTTCTGGAGGATAATGATGTTTGTGAATTAAGGGACTGCAGAATTAACTTCACCATCTGACTCCATGAATTCACGCCAACATTCTAAGGTTATGATGAAACTGCAACATTTTAATTTAATTTTCGCTCGTATGAATTACTTCACTGAATACAATAAAAGTTTTAAGAGCATCGCTTGAATATATCTGCAGTGCGAGGTGACGTAATCGTCCGTGACGGGAACAAAAGAACGGCGAGGGAGCAGAAAGCAGATTTTAAAGACACGAGCTGTCAGGTGCCTACTGCATATATTTCATCTGCTGCAGCAATAAAGGAAGGGAATTTCATTACGAGGGTCCAAGGGGTTCTTGTTGTAGGGGGAGCGACCCGCGCTATATTAAATACCTACCTACCTACCTACCCAACCTAACAAAATATGTCCGATATATATCCGACCCACTCTATTACTGTAAAACAGTGCCTAGTGGTCATAGCAACCGGGAGACAGGAGGGTCAAACTCGATACTATCGCAGTGCGCTAATATGAGCAGCTTCGTGTACAAAACCTCATCCTAACGGGATATTCTGAAATTTACACTAACCTATGACTAAGTAGAATGCGTTTTTCTTATGTTTACTTTCTCTACTGTTTATCTATGAAGTAGATAAATTATTGCATGTCATCAAAAAATTCGACCTCATGAAGATACACGTTTTGACGTACCCTAACACTCCCAAAATACCGTATGACTGTGTGTGTGTGTGGGGGGGGGGGGGCCGGATGTAAAGTTTATTACGCAACTCCCTATCCCAACTACACTTTACATGGGGAAAATCATCATTATTTTAATTTCTAACAGACGAGTATACCCATTGTCATTGAAATTGCGTATGTGTAATATATGAATAGAATGTGGGTTATTTCAAAATGTATCTATCTACATTTCATATTATAAAATTTTGCGGTATAAGCTACTTGCGAAGTGTATTCTATTATTTATTTATGCCAACAAACTTACTGTTGGTGTTTTTAAATACACAAGCCGTGTGTGGGCAAAGTTTGAGAGGTAGAACTGGAACTTAAAAATTCAATGCCACAACTGGGATTTGAACCACAGACCTTCCGCTTGCCGGGCGGACGCTCTAACCATTGAGCTATTGTGACAAACTATTATTCTTTTAAGAGTTTTCAAGAATTATTCAGTACAGTTTAAATTTAAAGTGGCTGTTTCTGATTTTAATTTCAGTACCATATACCTAAGGAAGCTAAAGGAAATTTTGTAGTTCACCCAAAAATTAGATGTCGAGATTTCACCAGATATATATTGGGTCCTTTGGATTTAAAAATTCATTGTTATAAAACATGTTTATATAAAGAGCATATTATCTTTAAAGCAAAATGTTGGATAAATGCTAAGCTTAGTATTTACTAAGTTGAGAGCTTTTAAGGTTGAGATTGGATAATTTTCAAAACAACCCCCCCACTCCAAACTACCCTTTACTTTTCTAGTTGCTCAAAAATGGCTCTAAAGACTTTCATTAAAATACCAATTAGCATATTTATGTGACAAATAACATTTATGTCTTAAATTTTCTGCAATCAACCTGTGGGGTCCTATTCATTCAGAATGAATCGTGTATATTTTTGTACTATAACTGGTAAACCATAAGAGACAGACAAATATAACTCTGATTAAAGTACAATTTATATTAAGTAAATTTTGTGGCATTGGCCATTTCCTAGATATTAATTATCCTTTGTTTTAATGTTCTAGTACTTTAAATGTTTTAATGGTTTTGTAGGCATATAGACTTTACAACACGTGTTGACTTCTAGTGGCTGCAGGAAGTATTTCCACATTCTGAGAGCGTGTTGTCATTGAATTTGTTATTAAAGAGGAAAAATCTGCTGTTGAAATTCACCCCATGCTTCAGCGAGCCTATGAAGATATCTGCATCATCGCCAGTAGCATTAAACATTTCAAACATGGGAACACGAGTGTCCAAAATGAAGCTCGTAACATCAACCTGCAACTGTCTCCACGATACGCAACCCGTTGAGAGCCACGTTTATTAACCGAAGATCACAAACTTCAGAGAAGAATCATCATCCAAAACCTTCTTCAGAGATTTCAACATGTAGGTGATCATTTTTGACAAGCATTGTGACAAGCGATGAAAGCTGCTTCCACCATTACGAGCCCGAAACAAAATGCTAACATGAATTCACATCGAAGAAAGCGAAGCCAGTGCCATCTCCTGGGAAAGTTATGACTAGCAGTGTCTTCTGGGATGCACAGGGTTGCATTGTGGCTGATTTTCTTGAACCTGGACACGCTATGTCCAGAAACACTTTTGAAGTTCCTCGTGCACTGCGCGGTACGTTCTGGAAAAGTCATGCTTCAATAGAATGAAGCACGTGCTCACATTGTTCGTGTTGGTGCAGAGAACATGTGGGAAACTGTTCCGCATCTTCCCTACAGTTCCGACTTGGTGCCCTCCGACTACCATCTTCGGATGCGAGGGCAAAAGACATTCGGAAGAAATGCGCTAGTACCTTTCTTTTGAAGCCGTAACAGAGTTCTATCGCTTGCAGAACGATGGAAAAAATATGGTCAAAGAAATGCAGGCTATGTTAAAAAATCTGATGTGTTGCACTCACATGACTTTCTCTACTCTTGTACTAACCATTCTTACAAACTCTTATTCCTATATCTTCTTCGTGTTAGTTGAGATAAACATTTGTACAAATTATCTTATTGCTTATTTCCTTGTAGGTACAAGGGCAATATTAGAATATAGTAGGCTTTGTGCGATAGTTAAATGTTTGAGATTCTGTTGTCTTTGCACACTTGACACATAAAAAAAATGAACAGCGATGGTCCATTTCACGAAAGTTCTAAGTTTTCCGAAACTCACACACATAACAAGGAATATCTCCGAAATGGTTCACCCTACAAGAAAATTTATTGAGACATAAATTGTGTATTTTATCAAGATCTACGTTTTTTGTATAGTATAATTTGGTCTATCTCTAAGGGTTTACCAGTTATGCAAAAGTCGTCCAGAGTAAATACGACTACAGGGGCTATAGCCAGAAAATTCAAGATATACATTTCATTTGTCATCAAAATATCTCAAACATATGACATTTTAATCAAAATCGTTACAGCCATTTTCAAGAAAATCAAAATTTTTTAAAAATTTTCCATGTAGTTTAGGGTGGGGCTATTTTTTTCAAAATCTTCGTGTCACATCCTTGAAATACATTAAACTTAAATACCAAGTTTGGTTTTTAACCGACTTTTTGTTTTTGAGTTATGCTGTCCACAGACACACAGACACACACACGGGCCTTTTTCTAAAAATGCTTTTTTTTTATTTAGGGACCTCAAAACATGTATTTCCGGTGAAATCTCGACATCGAATTTTTGGGTGGAATACAATACTTCCCCTACTTACCAGTAGAGAAAGTAAAAATGACAAAATTCTGTAAACTAAGCTGACATAGATATTTGATTTGTCTAAAAATAAAGATATCTAAAGGTTTTTTGTAAAAAAAAAATGCTGCTCATGATTTTCAAGTAAGACCCTCCTACTTAGGTATCTGTTTACATACCTACAACATTTTTATTTGCATGATGTTGTAGAACTGAGATTGGGATTGGTCTATAGAAATGATAATTGATAGACAAGCAGTTAGAATACCTATACGGGTGTTTCTCCCCTCGATGGCCCTGTGAAGGAAGCCAACACCATTCAAGTCCATATTTTTGAAATGGTACCTTGTGTTTCCCTGGCAGCTAGCTGGTGTAAGACTGAAGAGTAATCATGAAGAAGCCATATACATATAAACATAATTTGAAGCAAATTAATTTGAATAAAGGACAGTTCAAAAGAAAATTAAGCATTAACATAACGACATGTATGGACTTAGCGGAGTAACCTGTCACCAACGACAAATGGAAGTATAAAACAGCAGCTATTGCACTGCTGAGGCAATATACCAGTCTGCGAAGCGACCACCGCACCACACACAACAGAAGAGATTATGTACAAGTATCAAAATGCACAAGATTAAAGGGCGTTAAACTCTTGAAAATGGATCTTCTATCATCTCAATTTGTGTCACTGTAGATATTCCCATGATGCATAGAACAGTAGTTGACGAATTAACACATGGTGACGGATGTCAATATCTAATTACGTGATAAGAATCACTCTCTGATTGGTTACTTGTTTGTTTAATGTGGACGTAAATTTGACAACTTGGATGTTAAACGTTGACGCGTATTGACCTTGGCTGTCGAGCGCTACGATCGCTTCTTATCTTGTTTATTACAACAGCGAAATAATAGTAACTTGGTGTATAATCAGTGATAAAACACAAATAGATGATCTCTCGCGCCTGCCGATATGAGACGTTGCTGTCCTGAAGATATGATTGCATCTGAACAGACTGTACGCACACCGTCGAGCCATGTTTGTGCTTTGCCAGGTAGCACCTATACGCTTATAAGTTTACGTTTATTGTATGTTTACGTGAGCGGTTGCATTACAATACACATAGGTACGTAATCTAGTTTTTAAGTTGACGTTATGGTTAAGGTTAATGTTGAGTGTGGATGGGGCCTAAGGTTCCAGGAGAGGTTGTTTAGTCGGGCAACGCAGGTCCGCAGGGGGCCATTTGTTGGCCCGGTGCTTGCAGGACACAATGTGATGGAGATGTCAAGCTCTCCTGTGACAAGGACCTCTCCACTTCACAGCATGCCTGCTGAAATATATCCATCCATCCAGCCCCTCTTCAGAAACACTTCCCTTCCCCGGTGCTAAAGTCAAGTCTAAGCCGGACAATATCCGCCACCTCAGGTAGGACAGATGTCACACCCAAACTCTCTTCAATTGTTTGTTTTCACAGTGTTTTGTCTTGCATTATTTCATATCGTCGGTCGGTAAGGAGGCTTCAACCATTTCAGGTTAAGGATATGTTATTGTTCAGTAATACTGACACTACAAATATGAACTTTATTTAGAGAGAGAAATTGTCTTTGGAATACGAATTAATTTTAGAAAGCGCAATTTTTGTTTGTACAGTACAACGTAAACATAATTAAGTTTGAATAATTATTGTATTACTATAAATTTGTAATTGTTTATCGTGTAATTAAGGCAAGAAGCAAATGCAAAGTTAGAAGGGACGAACAGAAAGCAGAAGAAGGTTTAGTTTGGTATAAACAGCATTGAAATGTGTCCAAAATAATAACTCTATAAATAACTTTTTGGTCGAGTATGTCTAAATGTAGTGCAATTTTCCACCAATTAGAAGAAAGCGCAACTATCGATTATTCTCGCACGTTCAGTCGAGTAACACTATCGCAGTTGAGGGGAAGTAAAAATGTCGGACACGAGTGACAGTAACAACCGCCGAAAATATCTGCAGGCACACGGTGAGTTTAATAACTTATTGTTACAAAATTAAGAAACATGTGTGGAAATTTCTATGCACAATTCACGGATTGGAGAGAATCAAAAGACATAACCTCATTTTCACTAAATGTATTGCTGGTGTGCTGCGGAGTCTGCATACATTCACAGCACTGTCAGCTGTTTCACTGCCAAGATAAGGTCAATGCACTTACTGACTCACTCAGGTAAACACATAATATTTAAACTAATTTATGGATAGTTTAAAGTTAGACACATGGTCTAGCACAAACAATGTATGAAGCTTGATTATAATGGTAATTAAGATGCGTATGAAAATTATGGAACTCGCTCCACTGGTGTCGTTAACACTCGCATCTTAAATTACTACCATTCTAATCTTGTTAGATAATTATACCTACTATTTTAGACAGTTGATAGTAAAACTCAGGCTTTTAGCAGTTCATGACTGTAATTCTTCCACTCAGTGACTACTCTGGTAATGCCAAATTTGATTTCTTACTGAATGTGACCATGCAGGCCACGAATATCAGTTATACAATGTTTGTACGAAATGGCACTTCATTTGAATATGCACTATGCTGAATCTATTTAAGTTTTATAAGCAGCGGAGAGAGTAAAACTATAATTGTTACTAAAAATCAATAAAACCAATATGACATTGCATAAACAGGTTCCTGGACTGGTGCAAGGCAAAAGACATACAACATAATTATACTGAAAATGTGTTGTTAGGCTTCTTTGAAGAAAAAACTCAAATATGGGCATCGTCAACATTGTGGGTAAGACAACAACTGAACATCGCAGCCCGATGACCATCATGGCCATGAAAAAAGTAAAATAATTCTGTGATATTTCATTTCTGAAACTATACTTCAAATGATAGTAATTCCCAATTGCATGGCAGATTTGTATCCCAACGTATCGAATATTAATATTTTGGGCTCCATTAGTGGACGGACCAGTTTGTGTAGCATGGCGTTCTGTGAGGAATGTGAACCAACTAATGACTCAGTTGGACAGTCAGCTGTTTGCTAGCATCTGCAGCCATAATCATATTCTACTTGACCTCTGAATGGCCGCCGATCATTGAAAAGGCAGATGAATAACGAACGAGCGAGCGATATTGCTTTTGTGAAGTTAAGGGCTTGTTTGCTAGGGAGCGCTGCTTCCCTCTGGCTCTAAACAGCTGAACACCGTCATATTAACAGCTTAAATCTCAAGAATGTGTACACAAACCCCTCTTGTAGAATTAGGGGCTTCTGTGAAAGCGTCAGCTCAATGTAGGTAGGTAATAAAGCGTGTTTTGACGTAACATTTGAAGAAGTGTAAATAACTGGATCCTACTGATTTATAACGTTTTCTTTCTGGATATTACCTACACCATAATCTAACATGTGAAAAGCCTTGGATCTTTCAGTTTAACCACATACTTTCTTTACCTAGTATCGTTTATCTTTATATACCTATCTTCTATTTAACGTTTCTTACAAAAGGTTTTTTCTTCATCCACGAGCTTCCTGTTGAGCGAGATACACCTTTATAGACCTGATTCCATTCTAGGCACAAGAGGAATATCTACAGGAGACTCAAGAGATAATCACATGTTTAAAAGGCGACCTTCAAATTCCATATTTTTTTATGACAAAAGCAATAACAATGAATACCAATTTTTCGAAAATGTTGATTTTCTCAAAAACAGCTCTGACTATTTTGAACAAAATGCCATATGTTTGACATATTTTTCTGGCGAATGAAATGTGTATTTTCAATTTTCTCGCTATCATCCACGTAGTCCTGTTTACTTGATGACTTTTACACTGATAAACCGTAAGAGATAAACCAAGTCTTACTACACAAAAAATGTAGATCTCCTCAAAACACAATTTAAGTCCAAATGGATTTTTTCTTTTGTGGAGTGAACCATACAAAAAATATTGAGACATAAATTGCGTGTTTTAGCAAGATCTACATTTTTGTATAGTAAGATTTGGTCTATCTAATACGGTTTACCAGTTATGCAAAAGTCGTCCAGAGTAAACAGGACTGCATGTGCTATACAACTATAACCAGAAAATTCAAAATACACATTTTATTTGCCATAAAAATATCTTAAACATTTTAATCAAAATCGTTAAGAACCATTTTCGAGAAAATCATAATTTTCGAAAAAAGTTCCATGTAAAGGGTATTTTAGCGTAGAGGAATTTTTTTTTAAATCTTCATGTCGCATCCTTAAAACATGTCAAACTTAAACACCAACTTTGGTTTTTAACCGACTTTTCGGTTTTGAGTAATGGTGCCCACAGACTGACAGACACAACGACACACATACACACTCGCGCGCGCGGTACTTCTAAAACGCTTTATTATCATTATCATCATTATTCCTAGGGTCTACGTAGGTATATTTCCGGTGAAATCTCGACATCGAATTTTTTTATGGAATATGATACTTCGTATACTTACTAGTAGAGAAAGTAAAAAGGGCATTTCAGAAAATGGTTTGTGCGCGCGCGCTTGTCCCCGAACAGCATTGCTCAAAAACAAAATCTGGGCTAAAAAGCAACAGCTTTCATTATGTTTCACTCTCTCAAAAATGACTCCAACCATTTTGATTGAAATATCGTATGTTTAAAATATTTGAATAACAAATAAAATGTTTAACCTGAATTTTATGGAATTGCTTGTGGACTGTTCATTCTGAATGACTTTTGCATGCGAAGTGTTAGATGCCATTAAAACATATAACTTTCGGACTTAGGCTGCACTTGTCGAATGCTCTCGTCTTTCTTGGAGATGTTTAAAAACATTAATTAACACTCACAAATATTTAATTGAAACTCAGGACACTATAAGCAAATAAACCAAATAAATAAAACCTGCGGGAAGACGCTATGCAAAAGCACTGTTGAACAACCACAAGTATCACAGGAAGAAAAACCAGTAGAGAAACTCGTGTGGACGTAATGCGTTGCATTTTTATTTCGATTATATAGAAAATTATATGAATTGTACGTAAAAGTGGGAGTAGAGAAATAAATGTGTTGAGTAAAGAAAACCATGTGAATGTAATACGTCGTGTTTCTATTTCAGCCATAGAAAACTGATCAACTGTTTTAAGAGCAAGTAGAGAAGGACATGTGTGTTACTAAAAGAAAAGAGAGTAGAGAATACCATGTGAATGCAATACGTTGGATTTCTATTTCGACAATATAGAAAAGTGTATGAATTGTTTGTAGAACAGTGAATGTGTTACGTTAAAGAAAAGTGGGTAGAGAAAACCATGTGAATGTAATAGGTTGCATAGTAAAATGGATAGCATAAAAACCTCTGCCAGTTTTGATCGCATTCGAATGAATGGTATAGCAGTCCATAAGGGACAAGCAATCATTGATTTATATACATGTATATGTAGAAAAAACTTTGTGACGCTAGCCATTTCCGAGATATGCTTTGCTAATGCT
The DNA here is from genome assembly GCA_030765045.1 of Tenodera sinensis. Lineage (NCBI taxonomy): Eukaryota > Metazoa > Arthropoda > Insecta > Mantodea > Mantidae > Tenodera > Tenodera sinensis. Next base: position 14,874,493 of record CM060969.1, read on the forward strand.
TACAATGTTTAAACATATGCCTTTTTAAAGTGGTAAGTTGCTGTTTGTTTTCTCTCGGTTTTTCACTTTAGCGTAATGCATGCTTTCTATACCTACAACAAAGTCCGTAAATGTGTAATGAAAGTTTGTTTGGATTAAGAAGGAGTAGAGAGAAGAGTGAGGTGAGAAAGTGGTATGAATGCAGTGTGGTATTCAGTGGAGCTCGCCATTCTGTTTTTGCAAATGCAGGGCGCCTGTGCACATTTCCCCCAGTGTAGGTGGTGTACAATCGGACTAGGCCTGTCAGATTATGTACTTATGTGTGTGCCTGCCATACATACATACAATCCTCTTTGTGCTTCACAACCCTCCCTCTCTGCCTGCAAGGCAGGCTTGTTTAAATTTTCCATAAGGTTCAATTTCGCTAATTGACACCCCCGGGAAACAAAGGTCGCCCACCCACCCTAACAAGAGATGACAATCGCCTTTTGTTTCATTGTTAATGGCAGCTCTTTAAATTGTTTGATCCCGGCGTCCTCGTTAGTTGGCCATGATTAGTCATAACGTGCGCTCGAATTTCTCTTCTCGGACAGATGCGAGGGCACTAACACCTCAAAGTGTGGAAACAACACCATCAGTCTTTTGTCTTCAGTGTCGCTTTCACTTGTCTGGTCGACCATGCGCGACATCACGGCTTCAACACGCACTAGGTACTGCCTCCCTGTTGACATACATCTTTATACACGAAAAATCGGAGCGAAGTTGTGCTAAAAGTACAACAGTCACGTGAATTTTAGAATCTTTCTCTACCACTTGCATATACTAAGCAAAAGAGGTTTTGTATCACAGAAATACATGTTTTGATATCCCCTGAACGCAAAAAAAAAAAAAATGTATTTTTAGAGAAAGTTTTGTGCACACAAGTAGCACCACCAAACTTAAGTAGTATTTCCGTTTAGTATCTTACAAGGATATGACATCAGAGTTTTCAACAAAACACGCCTACCCCAAACTATATACCATTTACATTGAATTTTACTTTCTCTACCGCGGACAGAATATAATTCTATTCTATTCATTCGTAAATGAAACGCAGCATACATATAAGCAATTCAGCACAGCAACACAATGCACGGCTAGGGGTTAAATAGACGCAAAGTCCGCGTATAGTGGAAGGAGGTATGTAACTCTCCTCTTTCACAAACGTTGGACACCGCTGTGCTAGACACTGGAATGAATCTCTGTTATCACAGAAACGTTTCTCTGGTCCAACCGGGAATAGAACATGGGAGCGTTGGAACAGCAGTCAGGTTACTCTACTAACTGGGCTTTGGGGGCAGTCTTTACTTTAATTTACGTTAAATGTTAACTTTTAAATGCACTTAAGTAATTATCATTTTGTCTCCGTACGTTCGTGATACGATACGGAGAAACTCTACCAAGGAGTTTCATATATTTGACGACTCCATTATTTACACAACAAGCTAATCCACGTTTTACTGTTTAAACAGCGCTGGATTAAATGAAAGCATGGGCATTTTAAACCTGTGAAGGATTGGCACCAGATGTCACAAACAAACCCAGGCTCATCGTAAACTTAAAAACGCACTACTTGTTGTTCTCACAAAGCTTCGATCGCCGATCTTCATTTGGTTTATGCGCCATAAACCCTAATGCAAATAGATGCACGCTTGTTTGCATGTAACACAAAGCCTTTGTGCAGATTGCCAGAAATTGAAGCAATGCAATAAAACATGGTTGGCAACCATGCAGATAGAGAACAAAACACTGTTTAAAAGCGAGTTCAACTTTTGTTTGTTTTTATGTGAACTCTTTACGGGAGGTTGGAATTTCTTTTTATATTAAGGTGTCTCTGTAATTTGAAATAAGATAAACATATCCTGGAATTCAGTGTTTAAAGAAAAATCTAAGGTGCAGCACTTGCACGACTTTCACTACTCGTGTACGAGCTATTCATACAAACGCTTATTGCTCTATGTACTTCATAATAATCGAGATAAGCATTAAGAGAAATTACCTAATTTTCTTGTAGGTACAAGGGGAATACTGCAGTCATGGTGAAAAATCTGTTAAATCTGCTCGCTGTGATGTCTGACATTCTTTTTGCACGATGAAGACAAAACGAATAATCACCTCCCGTTCGAGAAAAATATTCGAAAATTTAAAAAAAAAAAAAAAAAAAAAAAAAAAAAGGAATATCTCAGAAATGGCTACTCCGCAAGAAAGGGATGTATTTAACATAAATAATGTGTTTTAACGGGATCTACATTTTATGTGTAGTAAGATTTGGTCCATTTCTTACGGTTTAACAGATATGCAAAAGTCATCCACAAGGAAGAACACTTCTGAGGACATTCCCAGAAAACTCAAGATATGGATTTCATTTATGAAAATGCCTTACATATATAGTATTTTAATCTAAATCGTTTAAGAAATATTTTTAATAAAATCAAAATTTTGAATAATCCCCATGTAAAAGGTAGTTTCGGGCTGGGAGATTTCCTATCAAATCGCATCCTTAAAGATGCTGAACTAAGTACTAAGCTTGGTGTTGAACCAACTTTTCGTTTTGGCGTTATACCGTTCCCACACGCGCGCGCGGACCTTTTTCTAATTTTTTTGTCTTTTTTTAAGGTTCAGGGTGAAATTTGGATTTCAACTGCTTGAGAGGAATGGCATACTTCCCCTGTTTACTATACGTAGTCATTATTTTAAACAATCGTGGTTTTCTTGACTTGTTTAGAACATGAACACATACACTAGGTCGGATTATAATTTCCATGGCATCCCAGGATTGCAAACTTGGTTAATGATGACGTAATCTTTTATTATTATTGGTGTTTATTAGCTTCCGTTCAGTAACTCCATTATACTTAGTATCAATTTAAATTGGTATCTTAGTCTATATCGTCAGTCTTGTTAGGTTATTTTTAATATACATCTTATACAACTTTACTCTTTCCGTTTTTAAAGCCTTTCTTGGGTTGTGTATTATTTAAAATGGAATTAGCACTAAAAGTGAGAAAATGCAACTTCAGCAGGATGCTGGACTTCCTGTTTGTAGTTAATGATGCGTGTAAAATCACTGAGTCATTTCCACCTCAGCTGTACGAAACACAGATCAAGTATTCACGTTTTCTGACCTCAAGATCAATAGATATTTTACTTCGACGTCAGCTACAACCAGAACAATGTGGTCTAATTAAATTTAGATGATATAAATAACAATGTCTTTCTCCAACTCCTCTCTTGTTTTGACCAGCTTTTGGTTGGTGTTCAGCTAGACACTGTCCAAAAGTTCTTGAGCTTCATCCCCATAACAAAACCCTGTCCACAACAATACTGTATAAGTTTAAAGGAAAGCAACAAGTAGGTATAGTTACTTACGTCGAGGTCAGGATCTGTGGGCCGCTCCTGGTGCTGTCTGTACGCCCTCTGTTTCTCCTCGAAGTCTCGTAATCTCTGGTTGTAACGCTCGATCTGATCTCTCAGCATTGAATCTTCCATCTGCAATACCACAACATCCATCACTCTACTCTACTTACCTACTTTTGGGGGGAAACCTGCGTTTCCCCTGAGGGTATATCGCAGGATATTTAATCTCAAAAATACATATGTTTATGAAAGTAGTTTTAATCTAACGTCTTGAAGATTTCAGTTCTATGTTGGGGTTGTTGATACGCGCTGGTCTGATCCTGACTTGCAGCTTGTAGTGCAGTAGGAGATGTATGGCATGGCCACGTGGTCAGCATGATTTTCCAATTGTCTAGATATTGTAGTAATTTGTAACAATCGTGTGAATATTTAGGAGTGTTTCTTGCCTGGTATGGCCGTTGTATGAGGATGTATACATTACGCTCGAAATATTTGTATAGTATTGATGAAGTCTTTGTGTGCAAAACTAGTGAGGTGTTCTGTTGTTTGAGATTTTGAGTCTATTTTCGCGAGGAAGTCTCTCATACTGACCAGTGTGTCCTTGGATCCAGTAGAATTTGACTTAGTTGTTACGTTGTATATCTTGGAATTCTGCCTTCAGCTAACGGACAGTAGGATTGATTGTCTTATTTTTATTGTGTTCAGAGTTACTTGTAAGTCAACCTCTATGACGTATTTACTTACAGGTTCTTTGCACTTTTTGTCTATTTTAGTGTCCTTTGAATTCCGAGTACCTCGACTTGCAATACATTTACCTAAGTATTAATAATATACAGCCATTGCCGTTAAATAAGAGGCCCCCCCATCTCTCTCTCTGTCTCTCTCTCTCTCTCTCTCTCTCTCTCTGCCTGTCTTTCTCTTGTTATTTAAAAAGGATTCTATTATATGTCCATGTGTCTGCTAATCTACAACTCTAAAATAAAATTGCCTCACGTCCAATAGTATACAAACAAAATGTTTCCTCTTAAACTAATAAAAGATAAGCACAATTTTGGTACACAGTTATAGTGAGCTCAAATTAAATATTTAGGAGAGATACAATAAACTGTAGGGTCCAACAGTGATTTCATTACAGCATCACAAAAAGTGATTTGTTATTAATAAATATATTAATAATTTAAAAATGGTTTGACATATGACGTTGAAACTTGGTGTATACTATTTACTTTATGTTCTGAGTGTGTGGGAGAAAACTGTGGAATTTGTAATTTTCATAGATAGTGTAACAAACCTGTGCTTTCTCCTCGTCGTACTCGAGGCAGCCGACGCCGTCCAGGCGCTCCAGGTCTATCCAGCCGCGCCATCTCACGCACACGCCGTTCATTATGAAGTGCGACCTCAAGTGAACCTGCAACAATGGGCAACTTACTGGAGGGGAACACAAACATTACACTAACTGTGGGAACACAAACCTTGCCACTTCAAATTCTTCACAAGTTAGAAAACTAAGTGTGGGCAGTAATCTGTTAATTGTTGAATCTTCTTGTAGTGCAAGAGCGTAGACTTTCACGGCCGGAGTCAATATAACTAGGAGCAATTTCCGGGTTGTTATGCCCTGGATGCCCTGGTCTGCTGGAGTTTAAGTACTCTACTTCTCCGAGGAGACTACGACCGCGCCACTGAAGACGTCCGCCGCAACTGTGGACGAAACGTCTAGGTACTTGAACTCCAGCAGACCACGGCATAACAGTTCGGAAATAACTCCTACTTACATCTTGTAGTCTTGTACTACTACATTATCTTATCTACCTTTCCTAAGAAAATTAATTTCGTGTCAAATGATACCTAGGCCTCCAGACCTGTAGTTAATTCTATCTTTTCAACGTTTCCAAAGAAAAAAAGCTAATTGTTATATTCTTACAAAATCTGATGTGTTGCACTCACATGACTTTCTCTACTCTTGTACTAACCATTCTTACAAACTCTTACTCCTATATCTTCTTCGTGTTAGTTGAGATAAACATTTGTACAAATTATCTTATTGCTTATTTCCTTGTAGGTACAATGGGAATATTAGAATACAGTAGGCTTTGTGCGATAGTCAAATGTTTTAAAGCTTTCAAATTCCAACGAGTTTTCCAACACTCACACAAATAACAAGGAATATCTCCGAAATAGTTCACTCTAAACAAAAATTGATATAAATTGTGTGTTTTAGCAATATCTAGAATTTTTGAACAGTAAGATTTGTTCCATCTCTTACGGTTTACCAGTTATGCAAAAGTCATCAAGAGTAAATACGACTACAGGGGCTATAGCCAGAAAATTTAAAATATACGTTTCATTTGCCTTAAAAATATCTCAAACAGTTTAATCAAAATCGTTAGAGCCATTTTCGATGTAGAGGATAATTTGGGGTGGAGGAATATTTTTTTAAATGTTAATATCGCATCCTTAAAAGACATTAAACTTAAATACCAATTTTGGTTTTTAACCGACTTTTCTGTTTTGGGTTATGCTGCCCAGACACACACACACACACACACACACACACACACACACACACACACACACACACACACACACACACACACAAGATTTTATTTTCTAAAAATACTTTTTTTTTTATTCAGGGGCCAAAAAACGTAATTCTTCCAGTGAAATCTCGACGGGAATTTTTGGATGGGATATAACTCGTACTTGCTCTACTTACTATGCGTAGCAGAGAAAGTAAAACACTGATTAACAAGGGTAATTGACGTAGAAGAGAAGAATAGCACATATGTACCTGTTCCAAAACCTGTGACGTCAGCTTCGGTTGTAAAATCAATAAGGACCTGGCAAGGAAGGTGTTCATCATGGGTTGGGTCAGATTACCTGAGTTTTTCCCCAACAGGAAGCGATTGTCCTTGAGGGCACTAAATTATTGCTCTTGTCGGCAAACATCTTAAACACACATGCTGCCTTCTCATTATTGTTGGATCGTTCTAACTCACTCAAGTATTTCCGCACGTCAGTCCAATATTACAGGAAACGCTAACAAAGGTATATATATATATATTGTATTACATTTTAAAATAAAGGAAATGTCGGGAGCAAAATTCTAAAATAACTTGAAGTATATGAATATCTTACATACGAAGTGCAAAATCTTATATATTTAAATGAGCAATTCTTGTATATATATATATATATATTTATTCCGCGCAACTTGGAAACGGCTCTAACGATTTCGATCAAATTTTGTATTCAGATAGAGTTTTGATTTTTAAGTTCATCTATAAAGGTGTAATTCCCGAAAAACGCGATTTTGCATGAAAAAATAACATTTTTTATTCCCGCTTCTACAGTGCAATTCTTGTATATATATTCCCCGTATTTCAGAAACGGCTCTAAAGATTTGGTTAAATTTTTGTATCCATGCATATTACATTCACAGTGTTATCTCTCTCACTTCTAGGTAACATATTCACATCTCTTTCTCTACTCAGTCTTCTATAAACAATTTTCCATAAAAAACGTGATTTTGCACCAAAAACATTTTATCCCCACTTTTAAACTAAGTCATACCATGTTCTGTATATTTGAAACAGAAGTGCTATTACATTCACACTGTTTTCTCTCTCACTTTTAGGTAACACATTCATATCTCTTTCTCTACTCACTGTTCTACAAATAAGTCATGCAATTTTCTGTATGTTTGAAATAGAGATACTACATTCGCAGTAGTTTCTCTACTTACTTTTAGGTAACACATTCACATCTCTTTCTCTATTATATTCATACTGGGCGAAAAACGCCGAGCGAAGCTCGGTCGCCCAGGTACTAAATGTAATAGGTCCATCCAAAATTGGGTGTAAGCCAACTGCATTTTTGTTTCTAAGTAAATATTGCGTGTCATTTAAATTACCTTAAACACAAATGTGGGCACTTTTTAAAGGAACGTTCATTTGCACTTGTAGTGCTAAACAAATACACTAAGGTACGGGCTGTTAGAAGTATAAGTGCACGTATTCGTATTGGCAATTGAGGATAGGGTAATGAACAAGATTATATCAGTATTTGCCACATGTGTGAAATTTTATTTGTTTTCAGGTTGGTTAGTACAGAAAACATGACGCATAATGTGCGGTGCGAATGCTATGTATATCGGAACTCGGTTGGAGTGCTTTCTGCAAGGCCAATGACCTCACACTATCTAGGCCAGTAGGTCGCGCATTGAGATGTAAGCAAAATGGTTAGTCTATCTCACAGGCGTACCTACGCACTTACGAACCATGCAAAAATAATCGGGTAGTGGACCATGTAATTGTTTTGTGGGAAAACTGTTAGACGAAGACACAGAACAATTAACACATCAAAGTGAATATATTCGTATTAGACACTGTTTATCTCAATTATTGTAAATGTTTCTCCTTCTATGTTGTTAAATTCTGGGTACAAACTGTAATTCTTCCCTGAAACATTATTTTTGAAATATTACAAAATTATTTTCCTCAAAGATTATAATAGCTACTAATTAAAACTGTACACTTGCTTCTTGACACAATTTTGACAAATGGCAAAATTATTTTCGTTGCTGAAATTATCAACTATAATTCCAGAAATTATTATAATATCGAAATTAGCGTCTACTTTTTAAAACATAAGCTTTACAAATATAATTACTGGAAAATAACCTATGGAATACCTAGACAGTGCGTTACTCCTTTTTGACAATTTGCCACTGTCTCTCTCCCCACCATTGTTGTCTGCTCTGTGCTGCGGACATACAGGTATTGCAGCAAGGTTTTCACAGGAAGGGAACACGTTGCATGGCGACGTACAGCCAAGCTGTTTACCGTGCCCTTATTGTGAAAGTGGGACAAAGGCACAGGAGCAACAAAAGAACGTTCCGTCTGATTTATACCACCCTTTCAGAAACACTTCTTTTGCCTGACCTTGCCTTCTCTCTTCGAATTAAAGAAGCAGAGAGCCACTTTTTATCACTGACAGCCAGCCAGCCAGCCAGCCTCGTTCCAGTGCAAATGTCCCCTAATTTCTACAACATCCCGGGTTCGATGCCCTTCTCCACCATCCAGCAATATTCACTCACACTGAAATGACAACAGCGCAGTTTACATAGTTATCTCAATGGGAGTCCTTCAGCCAATGTATGTCCTCGCTGATGCTTTGTTCACCAATCAGAATAAAACACAATCGATAGTTCTAAAGCATGCGGTTCAAAGCAACCCCTCTACATTAGTGTCTGTTATTGCTGTAATGTTTGCTTTAATTCTGCTAGGTAGAAAGGCGCATCCCGTGCAACTTCTGTTCACTATTGTGGTTGGTACAAGATTTGTTGATCTGTGAATTCAAAATATGGAAGAAGCTGTACAAGATGTAACGCTTCATAATACGAAATATGGCAGGTAAGGCATTGCAGTGACAATTTGCAAAGGGAAACCACACCTAAAATGAAAAGCGATCTTTTGTTTCAATGCCACTGACTAGGCACTCCCCGGGAGGATGAATGAGGTGAATGGATCCTAAGGGCGGCCGGAGCGTTACCATGACAGAGCCACGGGTAGAAGCACCCGGCGGAGGCTTGCGCAACTCTCCTCCGTCCCCTCGGGCTTGTACGATCTTATGTGGGGCCCAGAAACCATCCTATCCGGGGGACCAGATTTCCAGAGTATTTGTTCCCCCTACCGTGCTGCTGCCGGGACGCTCGCCGACGCTTCCAACCTGAAGGAAACCTAACGGGAAGAAGGGTGAAATAAAATGATTAATGTAACACAATGGAGGGAAAGGAAATTCGGAGGATATGGATTCTTCCCAGCATTCGCCTGGCGATCTGGAGAAACCTCCGAAGAAACCCATGGGTCAGAACGTTCGGCTACGGGGATTGAACCCGCAACGTCCCGAAAGAGGACCACAAACGTCACCGCCTGCACTGTTTAAACACACACCTTTATTCTAAATTGTTTGTGGCATCAGCCATTTCTGAAATATCCGTTGTGATTGGCTTGAATTGTTCAGTAATTTTTAACTTCTGTTACCATTCAGAACATAGCCACTCACTTTTGAACGTGTGGCTATCGATTCTCTTTGCTATATGCCCACCAACGAAACATGTACTGAAACATGTACAGACAGGTAACTAGATTAATATGACGTAGTAGAAAAAAAGTATTTGCAAGAATAGCTTAAAGAAGCTACATAAGCAAGGGATATTATTGGCTAGAAAATGGAGTGAAAGCTTTTTTGTAGAATAGTGCAGTAAAATATATGTGGGTATAATTCTCTGATTCCCAATTTATCAACAAACATCATGAAGTGTGGATGTTTTGAGAAACAACTGCCAACACTGGGCAGGGAGCTAGCGATAAAGGTGCGTTCATAATTCGCGTCCATCCATCTTCGGTTAGCCAGGAAGTGTGAAACATCTTTATTGACAGTTGGAACGTTTGGAAGGGCCTATTTAGCGATATAAATGGTTGTGAGAAAAAACTGCTCACTTTACAGTAGCGCAAATATTTCCAGTCGAGTGATTCGATTCAGGACGATTTAGAAGGGGGCTTGTAGGCAACGCAACCATACGTCATCCCTCTGTGTTTACTGTCAACTGTCTCATGGCCTCCTGCTTCAAGAGTCAAGTAATGTCTTATTTACTCAAAGCAGGCCAGGAATTCCAACCCCGCTTTTCTTCCCATTTCACACAATACAACCTTTTCAAAGAACGGCAAGAAACCGACAGTGACTTAAACCTTAGTGTTTTCTTAGAAGGATGTTTATTTCCACTACTGCTTCCTTACAAACAACGCCAAAACTAGAAGAAGTGTTAGCTAATAAATTCTAATAAATTGCTATAATGTTGTTTATTCTTTCATGCAAGTAGTAGATAGAGGAAGTATTTTGTGTATTCCATCCAAAAATTTGATATCAAGATTTCTACAGAAATGCGTGTTTTGAGGCCCCCTGAACAGTAAAACTTTTTAGAAAAAGGTGTGTCCGTGTATGCGTATGTATGTGTGCTTCTATAAGAAGTATAACTCAAAAAGAAAATGTTGGATAAATTCTAAAATTAGTATTTTATTTTGTATCTTCCGAAGATGCAAAATGAAGACTCCAGAAAATTATAATACAATTTTATAAAATGAGTATAAGAATAAGCGACAGTGTCTACAAAGTAATATAAATGTAACGGCTGTAACACATCAAATGTTTCTTTTTCTTTCTTTGTTTCGTTTTTTCTTTTTCCTACCCCAGGAGCCCTTAGCTTTTTTATTCGTTCGTGCATTTATAAAAGGCAATTTTAGTAATGATGTATTTTGTGAACGTAATAACACAGTGTTGTTACAGAAATGAGATAGAAGAAGAGCACTTTCATGCGTGTTTCACAGTCGTGTGTTAAATTACAACACTAGTTCCATACTGGCATTTTACTGCTCGAAACGAATCATAAAGATCCCCGGATATTTATTAACCATTACAGAGACACTGTAACAGGCCATAAACCGGTTCTTCTGAAACAATGTGATTTACAGCGCATGGCCATCTCTGTTTCAATGGAAAACAAAACACTTTTCATGGCCGTCTGTAATCACGTCATTATGTTTTTTGTGACGTAGGGAATATAATGGTTACGTGTCAGAGAAAAAAACTGCCCTCTGGCGAGTTGGAGTCACAAAGGTCCAGCACAGCCGTTACAAAGTCGAGGAAGGTCGCAATGCAAAATAGGTGCTGTGTTGTTTGTATAGGGTCGCCAGCCCCTCGTGGCACAAAAACGTGTTGACATATTTAACATCATGTCATGTCATGTCAGCTTCCTCACTCACTCCTCTTTGTTTGTACGTAATTAAGCTACTAATGTTGTAAAGTAGGTAGGTATCTTAGCGCGCCATTTCGGGTGTCATTCCGTGCGTTACGTTGCTCCCTTGTTTCTGCAACCGTTACGTTGCTCCCTTGTTTCTGCAACAGTTACGTTGCTCCCTTGTTTCTGCAACAGTTACGTTGCTCCCTTGTTTCTGCAACAGTTAAGTTGCTCCCTTGTTTCTGCAACAGTTACGTTGCTCCCTTGTTTCTGCAACTGTTACGTTGCTCCCTTGTTTCTGCAACTGTTACGTTGCTCCCTTGTTTCTGCAACTGTTACGTTGCTCCCTTGTTTCTGCAACAGTTACGTTGCTCCCTTGTTTCTGCAACTGTTACGTTGCTCCCTTGTTTCTGCAACTGTTTCAGACAATGTACGATCTCACTGATGCCTTATTTATAATCAGAAATGAACTTAAGCGATACTTTTACAGCACGGTGCTCAACTGATAGTTCCTTATCCCCAGCATTCACTTTTGCTTTCTCTACTAGTAGGTACCCAAAAATTCGATATAGAGATAGCACCAAAAATACATGTTTTGAGACTCTCTGAATCTAAACAAATTTTTCTACTACGCATTTCAGTAAGAAGGGGAGGCATTGCTTTCCGCCCAATAATTTTATATCGAGATTTCATTGGGAACTCATTGTTTTGATAATCTTGAATCTAAAAAGATCATTTTTAGGAAAAGGTCCAGGTTGTATCCGTGAACAACATTACCCAAAAACGAAAAGTCATTGAAATACCACACTTTGTGTTGAAGTTCAGCATTTTTCAAGGATGCTAAACGAATATTTTAAAGAAAATTCCGTCACTTCTGACTACTCTTTACTTGAAACATTTTTTCGAAAATTTTAATTTAAAAAAATAGCTGTAAGGATGTTAATTAAAATATCTAGCATATATTTAACATACTTTTAGAATAAATAAAATGTGTAACTAGAGTTTTCTGTCCTTAGAAGTCCTCTGAAGTCTGGGTGACTTTTGCAGATCTTGTTAAAATACACAATTTATATCAAATATATTTTTTATGGACTGAACCATTATAACTATACCTTGTGCTTTGTCTGAATTTTGCGCCACTTATATAATACTTCTCTTAAATGAGAAGTCGTTATTCAGTTTTTTTTCTCTTGGCCAGCAAAGACAACGTAATTTTAAATAGATCACTTGAAGACCACCTAAGATTTAATAAGTCCACATCCCGCCAAAGCTAAGAGCAACAAAATACATGTTACAGGAAGGCAACTGTGCGATTATGGCCATCTTTCTGGCATATACTGACCCAGGTGATCCAACAACACTACGTTATCCCGCAGAACATAGTTTCCGGGCTTGTAGGCCGTGGTCCATTTGTCCACGCACGTTTTGGAATGGACTCTACTGCTGAGTAATGTATGTATTGATTGGAAGTCCCTCATGTTTCAGTGTTTGATGAAGGAAGTGTGAATGACCCATCCATGACCGAGTGCAGGAAGCCCAACTCTCACCTGGTATTTCCATACGCACGTCCTTGAGAAGTTTCTTCTCTCTGGCGGTATTCCCCTGCTTGTGACGCACACATGCACATTACTGAGGGAATCTACCGTCTGACTGGCTGGCTGGACCAGGCCTCATGTTCCAACACGGGACTTACCAGCCCAAGTGGCGGGCTCCGTTCACACAAAATCACTTCGATATTGTACCTACTGTGGGAAATCAGTCACTTCTTCATAACTACTGTCGTGGAACAGCCTGTTGCAGGAAGTAAACCAACTCCTTGTTTAGCACGACATTTATCTTAGTGTATTTGAAGATAATTGTCAACTGTAAATGCTCATAACCCTATGGATCAAATACTTGACAGAGTTAAAGTATGTGGAGCGCATGTAAGTTCTCAACAAGACGAAAGTTGGAGGAGTCTTTGATTCAAACCCGCCTCTTTGGGATGCCAACGCATGCACAATGTTTATATCGCCCGTACCGCAAATATGCTATGATGCAAGGGTGTCACTGCTGGTAAATATATAGCGTTTCACTCTTAGAAGACAGTATGGAGTTAAATGGGACATCTCTGTCTCTATCTAGCGCATACAAGTTGCCATTAGCCGCGTCCTTTTCTACCCTCGCTCTGTTGCCACATTCCTAATAGCATGGTATAAATATTCATTTGTTATAAATTTCAGGTTTGAACACATTATCCTATGCAGAATTTTTTTCTCTATCAGGTTATATCCTTTTCAGAGTCATTATACATTTCTATAGGTCCAAATTTCTTCAGAAAACGTTTTTTTCAATAGAAGTCCGATATTTGCTGTTTCTACTCTCATCACGCACTAACTAACAAACTAAGTACTAGAATGCATCTATATTTTTTTCTTAGGTAGAGTAAACTAGAGTGCTACTACCTGCCTACTTTGAATTCTCTATGTTTACCCAGTTAAGTGTTATAATTTTTTAAATTAAATGTTTTCGGAAAATTTTATATCTGTGCACTGCAAAAGTTACGCAGTGTGAAACTTTTTTGTTATTGAGTTTACATCAGGGAAGCAGCGAGAACAAATGTTGAGGAAGGTTGGAGAAAGTTTTTAAAATAAACCAAAAGGCAGTAACCTCTTTCTTTTATCCAATAAGGCAAACAAAAGGTATTCATCTATTCAGCGTCAGGCCTGACACAGGAGTATAAGTATAAGGAGCAGCACTAACATTAGTTCGAAAGAAGCCGTGTGTGTAACTGTGAGCTGTTATTGCGTTATTTGTTTAATATTTTTGTAAATATTTGTAGTTATGGAGGGGGAAGCTAGGAAGAGACGATATGTTGGTAAATTAAGAAGTAAGGAACGCCAAATAATTATGAATGTGTTAGATTATTTTTGAAGCAAAATGCTTGGCAGTAAAGGCAGTAAAAGAAACAGCTAAGGCTATCGGGTGTTCAGAAGCAGTAGTGTGTATGATTAAAAAGGAACTAATGAAAGGACCTCTAAGAACGCCATCGAAAAAGAAAGCAAAAAGGGCGGGACTACACAAAACGCTAGGTTAACGCAATATGATTGAATAGTGCAAGGTGGAGTGCGGCGAATTGTTCATTCTTTACTGTTTGCAAATATTCCACCCACGCTGAATATAATTTTGTCACAGTTCAACAGTGATGAGACCCTACCAAATTTCTCAAGGGCCACTCTGATTTGGGGTTCGAATATGAAAGAAAGGGTAACAAGTGCATATTAATAGAAAGAGACGATATCGATATCATCAGATGGTGACATAAATATCTAAAAGACGTAAAAGGTTTAGGGACCAGGGGAAATCAATTGTTTATACAGACGAGTCATTTGTAAATTTAGGTCATACAGTAACAAAGGCGTGGAGGGATACCAAAGTTAAAAGTGTCCGTCTCGTCAAGCAGCAATTGAAGGACTAAGTACAGGACTCGGCCACCTCGAGTCGCTCGCGGAGAGAGATTCGCAACTAGTACATGTTGCAACACTGCGCTCCATTTAACGTGTACTGTCTTTTAAGGGTGAGACGCGCTTTAGTTACGCCAATAACCACAACAAAGCTTACAAGTATATAAAACAGTGTCACGCTAATACGTTGCATTTCTATTTCAATCATAGAAAATTCTACGGCGAAGGGGGAGTAGATAAGGACATGTGAATGTGTTATGTAAAAGAAAACCGAGTAGAGAAAACCACGTGAATGTAATACGTTGCTTAGTAAAAGGTATAGCGTAAGAAGGATATTCATGAAAAAACACATGTGCAGAATTTCGCGGCGATCAGTCAACCGGTGTTGGAGATTCCTATAGAAGATGATATTTGATTACTCCACGAAAAAACGGTCGTATTTTCAAATGGATTGCTACTTCTTGTGGCGACTGAAAGCACACACTGGTTTAGCGTTGTAGCGCATTTTGCAGCTAGAAGTGGTTATATTGCTCCTTCGTGCTTCTGAATGCAGTAAAAGGATTAAAACAAGGTTTAGCAAAAGCACGTGCTTTGGATTAGGTGGCCTGCGCTCCTCAGCGGACCACGGGCCGGTTCTGAACTGCACTTCCGTCCCGCCACACAATTGCTTATCAGCTCAACGTACTGTTTTCCTTGTAGTATAGGCTGCTAATATGTTCCCTTGGGGCCTTCCTGTAACCGCAGTTATACTCTTCTTCCTTACCAAGTAATGCATTCCACACAGATTTCATAACAATAAGGTTTAGTGCTCCTAAATAAAGAATTTAAAAACGCACGTTTAGAAAATTGTTGCGTTTGTGTGTTTCACTACCTGTACCTCAATGTGAATATGTGCACTCACATGCGTTTCTCTACTCATTCTTGTACAAAGCATCCTTAAAAAGCTACTTTGTTAAACGAGGTAAACGTATCTAGAAATGCGTTCACTATAGATTTACTTACAGCTACAATGAGAATATGGGAATACAACAAACGTAAGCGACAGTCGATCTTTTAGGACCTGGTCGCTATGCGGTGGCTTTGACATTTCAATCTTTACATCGCCAGGGCATAAAAAGCGAACAATGACCTCCTATTTGAGAAAACTAGAAGTAAAATTATTAAACATAAATTGTGTGTTTTAATGAGATGTATACCTTTTTTGGAGTAAGATTGTGTCTATCTCTTACGGTTTACCAGTCAACAAAATAAACAGAAGCGTTCTTTCAGGTTGTCATATGGAGATTTTCGAAAACCTTTCCCACCCCAAACATCCTGTATATGGAAACATTTTCATTATTTTTTGTTTACTCAAAAATTGTACCTAACGATTTTTATTAAAAATACCTTGTATTTAAGATGTTGGCAGGAGAGAATTTATATCTTGAATTTTTATGAATGTCCTCCGAAGAGCTCTTCCTTCTGAATAACTTTTGTATACTTGGTAAATGTAAGAGAGAGAGAGACAAAATGTTACTGCATAAAAGTAGATAATGTATAGCAAGTAAAAACTTTTGTATGTGGCTATGACCTTCTAGAGATATTCTTTGTTCTTGAGTTTAATTTTCAAATACCTACTTTTTGCTTTCTCTGCCATGTACTTACAACAAATAGAGGAGGTGCTGTATTATAGCTTAAAAATCTCTACGAAAGTCAGCGTAGATACACGTTTTGAGGCCCTCTGAGTCAACAAAGTAGTGGAAGAGTGGTTTCATTACGTAATTCGTTGTAGAAATTACAAGAGGGATACAGAAGACTGGATAGAACGTTTTAAAAATTTGAGGGACTGTATTCACATGATTTTCTCTACTCAATCTTCTACAAACGGATCTTACACAAGCTAATTCTTCTATCTTCATTTTAACCGAGATACCGCTTGAAACAAATTCTCAGTTATATTCACATGAGTTTCTCTACCCGCATTACTTAGTTTGGGGTTGTGTCGTATCGCACCTTTCAAAGATGCTGAATTGAAACGTCAAGTTTGGTATTCATCCGACTTGGTTCACAGACGCATACAAACACACAAGCGGACAAAAAGAAACAAGTGTCACAGAAAGTCATGTGAAGGTAAGACATGTTTCTTTTCAAATTCAAATGAATTTGGAATATACGGAATATTCTCTAAATCCTTATACCAATAAAAGGATTTGAAAGCTACTTCATGCTGACGTCAGAAGGAATAATACAAGAGTCACGCGACGCTCCGCGGCAAGTGAGAAGTCCAAGCCCTTTGCCCTGCGACAGTTGACGGCTGACATTGTTCCCCCTAAGGGTGCGGACGAGATTGCCGTAATGGCATTTATCCTCCCCCGCCCGCCCGCCCGCCTGCCTTCATATTTTATGTCAGGTAATAAAGGAGCGGCCACAGCAGAAAACAGTTTTTCCGATGTTTATGTTATGTTGTTTCGGAATAGAAGAGAAAGTGGGCAAAGGAGCAATAAATATATCAGTTATACATAAATGGAGAAGATGCCTCAGTCCGCCGACTCTGTTTACCCTGCCATAAAACTCAACTTCAACACAAAAACAGTCACAATAGCTTTTATGGCACTGGACAAAATGAAAACACATCCTTTCTGGAAACGGACCTTCGTAACAATATCACGGTCAGCGGAAAGTTTTGAACAGGAAATTTTATCCATCCCGTCCTTGAAGAATTGATGTAATATCCACAGAAATGTTGTTAACTCGTGATAAAAAACTTCAGGGTTGTTTTACAACAGCTACAAACTGTTGACTCGAAACTAAATATTTTATCTCAACCTACCATCGTTTCATAATGTCTATTATAACACGAGTACAGAGTAATATTGTCCTCGTTGGTTCATGGTTTCCAAGGTCGCGAGTTCAAACCCGGCGGATGGCGAGGGATTTTTCGGGCGTAAAATTCTTAGCGTGGCTTCTTTCGGAAGGGCAGTAAAGCCGTTGGTTCTTTTTCGTACATTTACGGCACGTTTAAAATAACCTCAAGCCTGATAAATAAAGGCCGGAGACGTGTGCGTTTTTCCATAGGTATACTGCACATTGACTTTACTGTCATCGCTCGCGCATGTAAACAACTGCAAGTACCTACAGCCTGGCCATGAAAACCGTCTCACTGCAGCACAACCTACAAGCATCATATGAACACTAACATACATGGTACTACCAAGTATCAAAATATCTGCACTTATACCTACCTCTAAAAACGTGTTGAAAATATAATAAAACATACGAGACTTTGCCATTTCGCGCAGGCAAATTTACTTTTGCTTTTTCTTCCTTGCACCGCTTACCCTTAGTAGGAGAGGAATTATTGCATTCCATTCGAAAATTTGGCATCCATTTATCACCGAAAATACACTTTTGAACTGCACTAAAACACGTTTTTGAAGCCTGTGTTTGTGAACAGAACAACTCAAAAATGACAATGCATATTTATATCAGAATTAGACACTACTTATGGATGTCGTTAGAAGATTTTCAAAGAAATTCTCCAAACTCAAATACGCTTCACATAGATTTTTTTTTTTAAATTTTCTCAAAACGTATATACGATTTTGATTAAAACGCCAATTTTAAAGATACTTTATGACTATTTGTTGTTGCATCTCTAAGTTTTCCCTGGTTGAAATGTACTAAATGGGACATCCGTAAAACATATTATAGCATTATCGTATTTTTTCCCAAGTGGCTCATTACTAGATAAGAAAAACTGACTTACGATATGCGAGCGGTTGTTTTGTTTTCCGCGTTGTGCATGCGAGTAAGTGCATATTGCTTAACTTGAGATTATTTCTACTCAAAAATATACCGTAAAATGTAACCTGAGTAGAGGAATCACATTTTGCATACTTGCTGTGGTAATAAATATGGGGTTATGTAAAGTGGCATGGGCAGAGAAAGGAGTGTGAATGTGACACCTTTTTCCTTTCTCAGTAACGGAAGAGAAGAAAGAAACAGCGCAATAAATTATTTGAGAACTGCTGTCACGGCCAAACGTTGTCTTACGTATGATTGTTTTAAAAGAAATTCTTTCATACAAGTTAGTATTGACATAAACGAAATATTTGTTGAGAGTATTGCAAACAAGGTTCGGGTAGCAGAGTTTCTCATAACGACTGTGACTTGTTTAATAGTTAACAAGATGGCTGACACACATCGCGTGCTTCCAAACAGTTTTATAGCAGCACTAAAATAAACAGCAGCGATCTTGTTTATAAAGTAACAAAGTCGCCGCCATGTTGGTGCTCCTGTGTGCCAAGTTAATGATGCCGACACTTCCTGTTCCTAAACAGCATGTTCAACTGTTTCTAAGTGCGCAACATTAGGATCATTATCTGGAAATATCTAACGCGTTACGTTCACATGACTTTCTCTAGCCATTATCGTTTATTGTTATACAACCTCTAATGACTATTCGTACAAAAGCTTGGTTTCCTATCTTCTTCGTGTTAATGGAGGTTAAAAAAAGGACAGTATTGAACATTTAAAACTAATAACAACGAATATCTCGGAAATGCTTGATGACACTAAAAAACATTTCAAATCAACTGTGCTTTTTAAAAAAGATACATTTTTCATGGAGTAAGTTCTGTGTATCTCTTTAGGGTTACTAGATACCTTAAAAAAATCATAAATGAAATTAATTCAGAATAAACATCAGTACACAGGCTGTTCACAAAAGATTCTGAATATCATTTTATGTTTTAATCAAATCATTCGAGCTATTTTTTGGGAAATGAAAACGAAAATCGTTAATTCTAAAGGAAACAATTTTTGCAAATAAACTTGCAGCACTAGCCGTTTTAAAAAACATTCAAAATTTAACTTTAGATGGATATGCTTAAAAATTTGTCCCTCTTTATTTTTTCTCCCCTTTTCTTCTTATCATCTCAAATATTTGAATGTTGAAACCTTGCTAAATTTGAAACAATTCCTATGTAAAAATTCCTAACGTATCGA
The DNA here is from genome assembly GCA_030765045.1 of Tenodera sinensis. Classification (NCBI taxonomy): domain Eukaryota; kingdom Metazoa; phylum Arthropoda; class Insecta; order Mantodea; family Mantidae; genus Tenodera; species Tenodera sinensis. Next base: position 14,894,092 of record CM060969.1, read on the forward strand.
GGATAGAAAAATCAATGTTAAAGGAATAGTGTAATTTATAACAAGTGACCCCTGCCGCCCCCAATCTGCACCCCTTCATGGCCTTGGTTGCGGCTGGAGGACGCAGCAGCCGGGCGATGAGGGTAACCTCTGCATAGAGGAGCCGCCCTAGGAATCCGACTCAAACATGTTCCAAAAACCCTCCACTCCAAAATATATTTTGCTTGAAAAATTGTTTCGCTTAAAATCTAACGATTTTGATTAAAACGCCACGTGTTTATTTGCTTGACAAATTTGTGTACCTATGTATATCCTGGAGTTTTGGAAATAGCCTCTGAAGTCCTCTTTAACCTAATGCATTTGTACAACTCGCGCAAACTGTAACACATATACGAAATCTTACTAAACAAGAAATGTAGGTATCTTTATTGCACACAATTTGTCAAAAGTTTTTGTTCCGTTAATATTTCCGAGATATTCTTTGTATTTGTTTTGAACTTCAAAACCCAACCAGACGGTCAGTATCCAGTGACGGACAAAAAAGGCGATTCCCTGACAGTTTCTACCTCATAACTTCAATTTTCTGGCAACGTCCTCAGAGGACCTCTTCATTCTGGATGATTTTTGCATAAATAGTAAACAGTAAGAGACAGACGTTTTACTAGATAAAAAACGTGGATCTCATTAAAACCCAAAATTTATGTCAAATACGTTTTTGTTTTATTTATTTTTTTGAGTGAACCATTTTCAAGATACTCTTCATTATTTGTGTGAATTTGTCAATACTTATACTTTTCTCAAATAGGAATATGTTATTCGTTTTCTATCTCTTGTCCTTACAAAGAGAACAGAATTTAAAAGGCATCGTATAGCAACCAGCTATTAAAGTATTTCACTATCGCTTAAAGCCCACTGTGCTTCCATATTCCCCTTACACCTACAAGAAAATTAGCAACAAGATAATTTATGAAAATGCTTATGTCGATTAAAATGTAGTAGATAGAGAAATAAGTATAGAGTGAGTATAGCTCTACATACATTTGTGAACAGTTTCTCCAAATTGAAGTATGTGTATTAAAAGTCACAATATCACATTATCACATAACATTTCAAAGTGCTTTCGTAAATCAAATGCAACGTACATACACTCGTATAACCAAGCCGCCACTGCAACACACTGCACGGCTGGGGGTTAATTTTTTTTTTTTTTTTTTTAATTAACGTCCTCCAACATTGTGTCATATCGGACGAATGAAAGAAATGAAATGGGTGAAATGATGCTCAAATGAGCCCGAGGTCCATGGACCTTTAAGTTACCCGACATTAGGGAAAACCTTGGGAAAAAACCTTACCCGGATAACTTACCCTAAGCGAGATTCGAACTCGCGACCTCTTGAACGCGAGGCAGACACGCTAACCATCATGCTACCGAGATGGGCAGGCTGGGGGTTAAAGAGTGACTAAGTCCGCGAATAGCGAAAAGAGGTAAATCCAACCTCCCCTCGTTTTCGCAGACGTTGGACTTCGTTGATTTAGATGAGCTTTGGAAGAATAGCTGGTAGAGGAGTGAGTAGAGAAATTTCTTCTACATCTCAGAGGCCGTGTCTCCATGTTAGAAGGAGGCTGCGCGCGCATCATCACGTGGACTGAAACAAAGTGTTGACTGTGATTTATAGGAGCACGCACGTCCAATAAAAACATGTGTCACTTCGCCCCATTGTTGTAGAGAACAGCAGTTGCTTGATTTGTTGTCCATGTAATGTTGTACAACTGGCCATTGTTCGCCTTTAACCCATTACTACGTGGACAGCTGTTGTGTTAATTCATTAAATTGGACGTATTCCGCGCTCATCAACGGCTAATATGCACTCTCTCCGGGGGTCTCCGCCCCTTTATGAAGTCATGTAACTCAAGTCTACTGGAAATTATATAATTGCATTTCACCTCGACTTGCCACCTGAATGGGTGAAGCCTTTTTCGACTTGGTTTACTCCTTTATCGTTCACCCCTTCCAGCCCCTCCAGGGGGTGCCATGCCGTTACGTTTACCCCCTTTGTATCCTTTCTTTTATTATTTCATTACGATAACAGAGCGACGAGAATCGCGTGTGAAAAAATTACAAGCAGAAACTCTGTGTAAGATATTTCTTTTTTATCGGACAAATTCGGGAGAAACAGCTGTCTGTAAAAACACCCTCGGGGACATCGCGGGTGGAACAAAAGGGTGCCTTTTTGTAGGAAACAGAAAAGGGGACGCCCGACTGTTAAGTACACAATGCCCCCACGTGGAGCGCCACAATCGACTTGCCACCTCCCACGTGGCAATGCAACCTGCACACACCATTGTTGTCATCTCCTGCAGGGACATTCTTTAATTATTATTACTGCCTTAGGACGTCTTCGTTAACTCATGCTATTCCGTGAAAGCTTCACACTAATGGGTCCTGTTATATTTTAGTTTCCCGGTACTGACATCTGTAGGGACCTAGAGTAACTAGAGGTTAGCGTTTCACACGGTCCTCAAGGATGGTCATTGGACTGTTACACTTGAGGTGAAAAAAGTCTTCCTCCCCCCTAAAATAACTAAGTTCCAAATAACCGTTCCAAAATAACAGTACCAGTCGATGCATTCACAGGTATTTACACATAATCGAGAGAACTATTGAGATTTCACCAACATTGTGTTTAAAGTTAAGCATTATGTCAAAACCCTTAGCTTTCATCAAGATTTTACAGTGAACTGTTAGTTAACATCACCTATAATGCTAACAGCTTTGGAGCAGTTCAGGTGACCTAACTGCACGGATTTGTACACGTTTGTGAACGCCTCGCAGCGGTACATCTGTAAGTCGGGGAAGTACCCTAAACACTAGGCCTGGAGTGATCATTTCAGTATCCACCGCTTGTGGATAGACATGAAATACATTCTTCATGAACACTGACTGCAACCATAAGTATCTACTGATTGACAGGAGATTTCTAATGGGCTTTGCCCTCTATTGGAATGTTTCAATACTGATATAATCGTAGGTTAAGGATCGGAAAGAAGCAGATGTTGATGATTTGGATTGGGACACACTGTACTTCTGATATCCGTAACTCATAACACGATATTTCGAACAAGAAACGCACGAAGCTAAGTTATGCTCTTGTGAAATACCAAATGAATAGAATGAATTTGTCTGTGGATAGTGCGTGGCTGTCATGTAAGTAAATCAAAGCGACGCGACGCGATGCGACGCTTGCCGAGAGTGACGTTTGTCAGATAAAATGGCTGACAGGCACTAAAACTTGCATGACACTGTCACGGCAACATTACGTGGAATAAATCAAACTTCTGGCGCCAAGTGAAACACCTGCGATGAACTGATGTGGCTTTCTGCATTCATTTTTATTCCTTCTTATGTATCCGCTTTACTCCAATCCTGAATAAACTCTTGCTTACAAATGATTTGCAACTAAGCAATATTCACCTTATTTGTCCGTGGTTACATACGAGCCGACAGTCAGTTGTTTATACAGCAACAAGCAACATTGAAAAGTAAAACAGTTGAAAGCAGTGTTATCGTTACTATCGATTTCTCGCAAACGAGTACACTAATATCGCTAGATTCTGTCCACAAACAAATGTGGGTGTTTTGTCTACTAGCAGAACGGACAATTGTGCTCGCGTGAAGCGTGAAGATCCACTCCTTCCTCACTGCCTCTTATTCCCCACTCTCTCCCTTGACATTCTAGCTTTAATCTCCCTCTCCCCCTTCAATCAGTGCAACGCATATGTAATGAAATCTAATTTTCTGTGATGTTAAGAGCAGTAAAGTCTAAATGCAAGTAAAAGGTATAACAGTACATATGCTTCTGCCTTTACTATGCTTGTTATGTGATTGGGCGGTAATTAGGTTATGTCACTATAATAATAAAGAATAGCAGATCATGATACAAGAATTAAAGTAGGGTTTTATTTTGCAAGAATGTTTGAGAAATAAAACCATTTTAAACATGTGTGGCACATCTATTTTTAGACAGTGCTCGAAGTTGTAAAATATCAATAATACTTCCTGAAAGTAAGAGAAATCACGTTTAGAACGAGATGAACTCACGAGTATGGCGAGATTCTTGGAACAAGAGATAGATTATTATGACGTTCAACGCAGCGAGATAGTCATGTTTTCATATGTGGTTCATTTGTTAGCAGTACTCGCAAACATGTACATTGTTCAGATAAATTATTTAATAAACATTCAGTTAACGATATATTCACGTAGCAAACAAATCATGTATTACAATTAATTTGATATACTGCAAATACACTAATAATTACGAATATGTCTCATTTGGTGTCATATTATCCAAATCATCAGTTTGTTTCTTGGTTAGAATTTGTTCCCCGTAGCCTTGAGGCTTTCGCTTTAAGAAAGATGTAAGCTTATGATACTAATACTTGTTCTTGAGAAAGTTTAAACAGTGAATAGTTGGCCCACAATGATCCTCAATATTTGAAGAACACATTTTCAGTTAAATTATTTTGAATAAATTTTACATTACACCAGGCAATGAAACAAATGTATTGCTTTCTTGGTTTTTGGGTACTTTTTCTAGCGTTATTCTATCTCCGGCTTGTGTAATTTCGCTATTTAATGTTCTAAATTCACATGTGCCGCCATTTAATCTTTTTACACGTTATAATGGACAAAAGAATAACGTTTTAGATCAAAGAAAGCACAAGGCTGCCAATATAATGTATACATAGGTTAACTAGGTATAACGAATTCCGATACATTGTAATATTCCGATCTGTAATGTGAACAGAGAATGCGAGCGCTATGATAAATCAATCGTTTAAAGCACAATGGAAAGTATAATCAAATCAAATGAAGTCGAATTGTTAAATACGTGCAAATACACAGCGTAAGTGCTACATCATTGGACTTTAAACCAAAGTTGGTCACAATGGAGTGGCATAAAAATGTTTTTAGTCCGTGCGCACCATGTCAAAAGTTCTCTTTTAGGCTATGCTTCTAAAAAAAGATATAGCTTCATAAAAAGGGATCCTATCAAAATTATTTACATAACAAAACTTGTCGGAAATATTATGCTTATAAAATTTTACCACGTAGCAGTTTAGAAAAAAATACTAAGCATACCTATACCTGTACTAAAAGGAGAAAGTGAAGTGCCGGAATAATTATTTTTTTAAATATAGGTGCGTGTGTTTGAATAGTGACCCAAGACACAAAAAATCGATTTCAGCGCCTTCTAACTGTGCCACACAACGATTTTCCAGAAGTCCCGCAACCTTAAACCACCTTTTACATGGAAACTTTCGTTATTTTTTATTTTTCTCAAAAAGGGGTTCTAATCATTTTCATCAAGAAATAAAGTTCCACGAATAGACAAAGTGAAGTTCTCTTCATTGGGAATGGACTATGTATAATTGGTGTATCATAAGATGCACACAGAAGCTTAATATGTAAAAACTGCGTAACTCGTATAGACCCAACAAATTATAAATTCCATTCCTGTTGGTTTGTATTTTCCAACACGTGTTGTAACATTGGCAGTGCTCAAAATGAGTCACCATTATTTTGTTTTCCGCTGTTATTAAAAAATATGGAATTTCAAGATCAGCATACTAAAACATTTTTATTTAAAAATTTGACATCACCTCAATCTGCTCTATCCATATTGTCTACAAAGAAACGCGGGGAAATTTACGCTTTGTGAGAATGGTTTGCAGGAGAAATATCAAGGATAGTAAACTAAACCCCAGCGCAACAGCCCATGAAGGGCCAAGGCTTGCCGCACAGCCGCTGCGTCCCCTACCTCTGTCCACTACACGCGTCATTGGTGGGGTGCAGTACTGGAGGGTGGGACGTGGTCAGCGCCCCGAGCCCTCCCGGCCAGTTATACGACCTTCTCGACCTGGGGTCGCTACTTCATAAAGGATACTAGCTAGGAAAAATCATATAACGCATCACTTTTTTTCGAAACATTTTCTGAACACGCTTGTTTTGGAATACAATAATTAAATACACATGGTTAATCAAAAACTACGATAAAATGCACAACATATAAGCAAATTTTCATAAATGTTAGATTAAAATTTTAAAATATGTAAATTTCAATAGGTAATTCCTCTGAAGTAAGCGCTGGATAAACTAAAAGGGCAATATTTAGTCATTACAAAACTGAGAGAGAGAGAGAGAGACCAGTATAGCTACCTATAGTCTTGTTCCCAGCAGTATACATACAAACAAGCATGCCCCTCGGTTCCTTTGACAAAAGCGGCGTTAATTTGAAATGGATCGCGATGACGTTACTCTCGATATTAACAAGACAGATAATAAAACACGCGTTAACCCTTTTTGTCATGGAGAGGGGGATGACAAAGGAATGATGACTCTACGATATGGAGCATGCCAAGTAATTGAGAACAAGCACGTGTGTACATAACAATAGAAACGCGCCTTTAAACTTCCATTCTGCTTGGGTGCGTTCATGGAATCCTTAATACAAGGCATAACTAGGTCTGTCTGTCCGTCCATCGGTTCTGGCAGGAACAAGCTTTCGCCACTAAGGTCTTCAAGCACACCTTCGTCATCATCTCCGTTCAAATCCTAGGGCACCTCGCTAATAAAACGATCTGGAAGTATTTATTGTTATTGGTTCAGACGTGATAAATCTTTGGTATGCTAGTTTACAGTGATTTTAACTTATTAAAATAAGAATCTTTTTGTAAATCCATTAGATACAGAAAATAATGTATGCGATCCAAACGCGCATATAATACACGAAAAGTTAAAAAAGCCCTCGTACCAAATTACTATTTACACGAAAAATTTCGCTGTTAGGTTTCTCAAAAATGACTGACGATTTGTTTGAAGTATGATATGTAGGTGTGAGATAATCGCATGGCTAATAAATGCATATCTTGACTTCCTATTAAATACACGTTCTACAATTTTGCACAACTGATCAACCATAGAGAGATAGAAACTTGCTGCAGAATTATTAGGAATTCACTGAAATGATATGCTTTTATAGGGAGAGCCCGTTGTAGGTAGTGTTCCTCGCTGGCCGCCAGGATCGCTAGGTGGGGCACTGCCTTTCCCCAAGGACTGTACTACGAGAAGTGAACTGGCTTGTGGGAAATGCAAGCTAGTGTAGGAACAAAGAAGTCCGAGCGAGATGTTTAATGAAGCGTAGCAGAGCATGACAACGCTAAACGCCTGTAAACGTGGGACAGAGGCGAGAAAACAATACCACGGACTGTAGGTAACTTGCCCACTTTCTGTAATGTAGGTAACGGGAATCTATCTCATCGTGGCGTAATTCCCAAGCATTGTTAGTGTAGTAACAATACGACCGCTGCCAATACTACATACCTACTGACAAATACAGTATCATATTGAACTAATGTCTTATTCATTTTATGTGTTCTTAATGAAACGAGTATATGAGATTTGACGTCTGATTATTAATGTTTACTTTTATTAACATATACTTAGTGGGTGGATGGGTATTGTATTGTTAGCCAAAAGTTCGACATCCGACTTGCGTATTCTGAAATCAATTGAAACTGCATCCGTTAGGTTTTAATAGTGTTCTCGGTGCTTAACACGACAGGAGGCGATGATCACTGATGAAGTGTTAATTGTGAAAGGAAACGTTGCAAGTGTAAGTTAAGAATACCTCCTCAGCGTTTTCTAGGAGGACCAAGGAAACCTGAACCGCAGCCATTGTCCTAACGGTGTCAACAAACCTCTTCGGTATATGCGCAGCGTGGTATAAACAATTCCCAAGTCTGAGCAATTTTGGTTTTAGTTTTGTGTGGATTAAGTTTCACCTCTTGTATGAATTTTACTTTCTGATCTAGTGTTGTTGTTGTAGTGTTTAACGCCCGCTTTTACTACTACGGCACCGCAGGCGGTGACACTGATGATACATGAAGATGGAGCACCGGTGGAATGAGATGGCGGGGGAAACCGGAGTACCCGGAGAAAACCCGCCCTGACGCCGCTTCGTCCACCACGAATACCACATGCGGGTCCCTGGGATCTCTGATCTAGTGTGTACCATTTCTTGTCTCTGATCTCTGAATTACGTATAACTGCATTACGTATAGCTAAATATGGTTTTATTTAACATACTTCTAAATGACATTTTGCGGGACCTACAAACATGTACTTAGAACTGGGTTACCTACTATAAACCAGGTCTAACTGTGCATATTTACTTATTGAAGGCAAGAAGGCAAAGCTCTGTGAAACATACAGTTGGTGTCTATTCTCCTCCTTGTATGTTTACAGTTTCCAAGGTCATCTTCTGAAGGACACGCTTGAAATTTCGCAATTTTTTTTTTCTCCCCTTTCCATGACATTTGAATGCCTTTTCCGATTTTCTTATACTAAATATCTAGACACCTAGAGTTCCATATAAACTCATTTCTTAACAAATAAAAATTTATTAAACTCGATGACCTTTTCAACGCTCTATATTTCATTTTTATATAGCTTTTACACACCATTGTTACGAAGGCTTGTTTTTCCCGTCTACTTGGTCTTTAATGTTGTTCTTCTTGTTTACCTAATTACCCTCTTCGTATGTAGGACTTACAAGTCAGTGCCTAGGGTCAGGTGCAGGCCAACCTATGGACCGGACAGAGTGAAGACCTGGAAGTGGGTGGTCAGTATGAGAGTGAGGAACAGGATGATATGAGATGTAGGCGAAATCGATGAATGGAAAGGTGATGATGGAGCAATGGGTGGAATGAATCCGGAGAAAACCCGCCCAGACACCGTTTAGGTGTTTGTTAATTGAGTTAAATGTTAGCAGAAATAGTTTAATGACACGTCGTGAGTAAAAGTATAAAAAGCTGGAACGATAATCACATGGTTAAAAGTGGCTATATGCTGGCCGCGAAATTCCATGCTCTTTCCACGATATAAGGAAGAACAAACAAATAGGGATTTCTGTTTTTCAAGGTAACGTCAATTTCAGACAAATAATAAAGGATTTCTTGAAAGGAGTTCATGCCACAGAAGTTATTTAAGTACAATAAATTAATGTATTTTTAAAGAATTTTGCAGTTTTTGTGTAGTTTACTAGTTAAGCAGAATACCTTCCCAATGCAGAGGACTTCACAGGCTGTACATACATACATACATAGGCTAACAGTTGAGGGGTTTTCTGAAGATCTTTGTGTGGAAGAATCTGTGGAAGTGAAACACTGTTTATGTATTTGCGATGAGAGGTCAATGTCGAGTCGATCCTAGGGGCATGCGCAGGAGCGAGTGGAGATGAAGATGTTGCAGGAAACAATATATGTAGCCATTAGGAGAACACCTCTCATATCCTGTAGCACCCAAATTACAGTACAGTACGGGGCCTAGCTACAAGCTCATTTATCTGTGCACGTTGTTACGTAGGTACGTGCTTGGCCGTGTATCCATTACCACGTCACAGTCACACCGCCTTCTCTACACGTACATAACCTTTACATACTTACATTACCTTCAGATTGGACTGGATTGCGTTCAGCGGATTCACTAGTAGCCCCGTGAACATGCCAAGGAAATGCACAATGTGGTCCGTGTGTATATAAACATTACATTCCAATAACCAACTTCAAAAGACAGGCAATGTGAGAAAACAAAAACAAAGCAGCGATAATTCAGAAACAGTTATAACACTAACGTAATATTATGTACATGAGTGTCAGCAGACTTTTTTCCAGGGGGGGGGGGGGGCACACGTTGGAAATTTGCAATCATATAACATTAAATCATTATTTTATTGTCAAAATTTATAATTTTTGTTGCAGATAACCGTATTAATTTGTGCTAAATAAAAATTGTTCTTTAGATCAAAATTAAAATAATAGTTTAATAGTCAGTAACTGGCTGAACATTAAGTTAACCAACTTCCAAGGGGGCGGGGGGGGGGGGCCGCGACCCTCCCTTGCCCCCGTTTCGCGACGCCCATGATTATGTAGATATACCTACCTCTACACTGGCACGTCTCATTTTTTTGTTATCTGACTGGCAATACATAACATCTATTGACAATTTTATTCTTCAACACACATCATTCACGTATCGAACAGTCATAAAATGTAACTAACAATAATTTGTCACTAACGCACCTAGATGCTCTTACAGTTACATAAGCATTAACACAATAAAATGATGCATAAGTACTCTTTAGCAACAATTTTAATTTTAAAAGTATTGAAACTGTCAACTTTTCTCTTAAGATCATCAGGAACAGCATTAAGTGTTTTTGTGAGTTCATAGTACACACGTTTGTGGGAGCAAGAAAGTTTTGCACTGCGATGATGGATGTCACGTGTTTATTCCATGAACTTCATTGTTTGCTATAAATGTGGCTCGATTGCATATAAACAATTTTAGGATCGGGAATATATACATGCAGGGTAATGTCTGCTATGGATATTCCAAATAATTCTTATAACCTTGTTTTGTATAAGCAATATTCGTTTACTCTCTACTGAATTGCCCCCAAATAAAATCTGAATCAAATTAAATACAACTCAACTATGCCTGCTGCAAGGAAAACTTCTTTTGAGAGCGAATCGAAGCAGAGATTAAAGGAACAAAAAGCTTAGAAAAAACTATAATCAGCTCCGCGCTTTAAAGCTATGTATTAAGTTTTATTCTCATTAGTGAATAAAGGCAGCGTAACCGTACATTGGCTAAAAGCTGTTCCCTGAAGTTATCTACTTGTTATTCAATTCCCTCATTAACGTCTCTATTTTTCACTTCAAATTTTGTTTCTAGCGGCGCCGTGGCCGAGCGGTTAGACTATTCGCCTATCACCTAGGCGGTCCAGGTTCGATCCCAAGGACCCGCATGGGGTATTCGTGGTGGAGGAAGCGGCGTCTGGGCGGGTTTTCTCTGAATTCTCCGGTTTCCTCCGTCACTCCATCATCACCTTTCCAATCATCCATTTCACATCATCCTCTTCCTCACTCCCATACTGACCACTTCACTGTGTCCGATCCAGAGGTTCCTGTGCTCCCCGACAAGTGTCTGACCCTAGGCACAGGCTTGTAAATCCTGGGGGTGTAAGTCCTACATAAGGATAGGGTAATCAGAAGAAGAAATTTGTTCCTGCGCCTGTTACATATGTTGGTGACACTGTCGGTAAAAGAATCACTCTATTAAATACTGACGCAAACGTTCCTCTCCGTCGAAGACGTCGCCTTTAAGACCTATAAGATCTCGTGTTTGGTGTCCGGACTAGCTCTAGCAAGAGGTCCTAATCTGCAGGGTATGCGTGAGTTGTGGTAGGAATGGAACCAAACGAAGAATTAACCAATATATCACTTTATTTGTAAATTTCCAGATTTGTAGAGAACTGCCGACGATATTTAAATAGAATGTAACTTTGTAACTTCAACTACAACGTTATAACACTTTAACTTTGTCACCCTTTAGCAACCGCCGAATTATGTATACGCGCTAGCTTACGTACAACTCCCAAGTTGCACGCACATTCTCTCGGCTCGATTCAAGACGAGTGTGTGTTGCGTTGCATTTGTTTTGCGTGAGCAACACGAAGGAAGCGATTTCCATTGCCTAACTTTAGAGCACGTCATGGTAAGATAGGAATCAGCCCGCGGAATCACTATGGCTTAGTACAAACAACAATTGTAACCTTATCACTCATTTAAATCTGCCTAGGCTTCCATTCTTGAGACTTTAATCTATTCAGCTTTATTACGTCTTCCCCTTAACTATTGACTAGAATCTCCTTTTGTTTCTTTCTATTATCAAATATATATTGACATTATAATTTCGGTTTCAATACATATAAAATAATCTTACAAACATCACACACGATAAAGTTGAAAAACCAATACAGTATTCCAAAAATTATAAACGCAATACAATGAAAAATGTATCTAAATACCAAACATGGACCCCGTAATTCATTTGTTCTTTCTGCATATAATAAGAGAATTTTCTCTGCATTAATTTGACTGATAGAATCTTTTTAAATTGCAAACAAAAACTTTTTCGTGCCGCTGTGCTTCTTCTTCTTCTTATTGTTATTGTTATTATTATTATTATTATTATTATTATTATTATTATTATTATTATTATTATTATTATTATTATTATTATTATTATTATTATTATTATTATTATTATTATTGTTGTTGTTGTTGTTGTTGTTATCCTCATATGATGTTTTTCTGTTGCTACTCACTCACTCATTCATGCAGGTAGCGTACGTTACACTGGGGTTTTCTCTTGTCCCGTTTTTTATGCTGGAAGAAACTTCATACTGCATAACCTGAGACGTATATTGATATGATCAACATTCCATCAAGGCGGGTGGGTAGGTAGGTGGGTATCTTTTTCCCGCGCAAATTCGCTTCTCACAGAGAGAGAGAGAGAGGAACACCTACAAGTAGGTATCGATGTTACGGCTTCTTGACAGTTACACCGAGGCTGGGTTAAGGCTGAGGGATACATGACTGCAATACATGACGCTACCTTGCACCTTAAAGACATCTTACAAGTTCGCTCATTAACGCACGACTAACAATGCAATGCCATCGGGCTTATGTTTTGTTTCCTGCAGCGGAATATAGCAGGCTGAAGTGATGGTCAAATCTTGAGTCGCTATGTTTTCTTTGATTGGCATCACAAAAAACAAATCAATAATGATCAACAATTGCAAAAACTATAAAATAAATTTCAAATTAAGAGCAACGACTATCTTCGAAATGCTAATTCCACAAACAACTGAGATAAATCGTTGTTTTAACTGAAGTCCACATTGTCTGTATGGTTTACCAGTTATGTAAGGCTAAATAAAATTTGAATCTAGGCTATTCGGAAATGTACCTTCATTAGACAGTCTTAAAAGTGTTCAGAGTCTGGTATGAGCCATTTTTGAAAAATAAAAAACAAAACTTTTTTCATGTAAAGCAGTGGTGCTAAGTTTAACCCATTCCCTGTTTTGTTCTTCCGTTTGCATTGTGTCGCCTTAAAGTCCGACCACCCGCAACACCGATCGTGGGTTACAAGCTGACATCCCTAATGTAAAGCGAAATTTGGGATGGCGGCATTTTCTTGAGAATTCTTGTGTATCACACTTGGAAGTTCTCTTTAATTCTGATGAACTTTGTAAAACTGTTAAATCACGAGATAAACAAACAGTTGATTTCAAATAACATCTTTTGTAATATGGGCCATTCGTGAAATATTCGTTGGCATTGGTTTAAATTCTGCAGTAGGTAAGTATATCATTTTTTGAAGTGATGTCGTCATTCACTTGTTTCTCGGGATGTCATGCAGAGTGACATTTGAAAAATAGTATATGACTGGCTTTTTAACGATGTGACTGTCATCTGTTTCGCTCTTCTGTGCACAGCGATGTGTGTAATAAAACATTTCTGTAAAGTAGATAGAAAAATATGTTTTGGTCGGAATAGCTAATACAAGAGATATAGAAATAAAGGATGTGTAAGTGCAACATTCCCCATAGTGTAGTTGAAGTGGCATGCACGCACGCAAGCAAGCAAGAGCCTGAATACTCGACTGGGGTGGTCCCAGTACGGCGCCCTGCTCCGTCACAACACATCATACGCCTCACTGCCTCCTTGTACACACGTACCGTGTAATCTATATCTGCAGTGTAAAGTTACCTACCATTCATGACGTCACTCCTAGCAACAGGACCGTTTTCACTCTCCTCCCTTCTACCTACCCATCAGTATACATAATTAACTCTATTGTCTACTTTTTAAAGTATTTAATGCTAAACATTTTAGTTTAGAAATGTCACAACAACTTTAAAACTCGGTAAAATAAGTGATACAGATCGATGTAATATCCTTGACAAAATAAGTTTAAGATCCTTATCATGAAAACTTATCCAAACAATGGTAATGAATTGTTCTTCCACCCAAGCAGTTTGTAAGTTAAAGGTAGACGACTCAGACCAAAATTCGATGTCACAGCCGGGATTTGAATCATAGATGTTCAGCTCTCCGTGCCATTGCTCCAATTGAGCTATTGTGCTTCCTTCTCGAGAATACGGCTGTAAGGAATGTGTTGATATCGACAACTCAAGCGTTTTCTGAGGAAGATTACGGCTAGAGTTTCAACATATCAAAAAGCCTTAAGGTTCTTGTGCTAATGCTGGGGTACCAGCGTTGTGCGACATATATGTAGATCAGACCAGGGCCTCTCAAAGCTTAAAGCCGCACCGGGTGCAATCCAAGGTGCACAGGTTTCTTGCACTGTGCATCGTGGTGAATCGGTTCAGCTCGGCTCAATTCGCGCGCTTCAGAGTGAAGAAGCGAGTGTTGATAGACAGCCAGCTTATCAGTGAAATAGATACGTGCAAAATAACTACCCAATAATACAGCAACCTGACAGTGGCAACTTTCTTTTCTCTCTCTCTCTCTCTCTTCTAGGGAGGGGGGAGTCGTCATCTGCGGTACAATAATTATGTGTATAAGAAAATCATCTGTTGAAAGTCAGTATTACGCAGTACACACAAAATATAGAGTGAAATCAAAGGGATGCTACAACGAAAGAATTAAACTGGCTCCATCTTTATCCAAATATGAGGTTTGTATCAGTGCTTGCTAGATCACTAAAGCAAAACAGTAACTTGTTCATAACAGTGCGCACCGCACACAGAAACGACGGTGAAAGTGAGGGAGGGAGGGACAAGTGTAAAGAAAGAGCGAGTGGATGTTTGCTAGTCACATTGTGCACCTTGCACTGTGCAATGCACCGGTGCATGCACCCTGAGAGGTCCTGATATAGATAGTAGATGTCGCGCTTTTCCCTGTAAACCACAACACGTTCTCAAGCTGTTGTAACATTCTTTATATCTGCCTATAGCCTTGCTTTTTGCATGTCATACGCTTCGTTTAGCAATTAAATATCATTTATCTGTTTGAAAGTGACTAATCTTATACATTAGTTATAACAAAAACATTTACAGTAAATGTTACTTAATTTTGACAATACCTATTGGTTAAAACAGTAATAATGTAAACGTTGAAAACTGGGAATGGCTGATGATTGTTAAATAGGGGAACGTAAGGTTCCAGTTCATGCTGCCATCTGTAAATGGCAGCCAATAAATCCAGCCTAATCTTGCTAAAGCGTGGAGAAGAGCCGTGCGTGTCAGGTAGACGATGTTTACGCGTTTAAAAGAGAATGAATGAATGAATATACTTCAGGTCGCATTAAATGTTCCTTTTGATAGCGGCGCACGCAACAAGAAGCAAGGCCTACTGTGGATAATATCCATTTTTCACGGCGTGCTGGATCAGAATGGCCGTTTGACCACCGCCCAGCTGCAACTCTGCTTCTTGGGTAGTCGTCTTCTGTTCAATTGTACGGCCAGATTCGTCAGTATTCGGCTCCACTCGATATCGTCTCAAGCGATTCCGGGCGTTAACTAGATTCTTACGTACTTGAATAACTGCCTATCTAATCCACATGTACTACTGCAGGGAATAACGTTTTGCTACATCTACACATTTGAAAAACCTCATTAGAGTTTCTGAGGTCAAATCTACATTCCTTTACGCATCCATTAGTATATAATGTACGAACTCCACAGTTTAAAGTTGTCAAAATAGCATTTAAATCAACTTCCACGCTCTTTTCTGTTTTTTTAACATTTTTCCCATGACTTATAATGTTTTATACCTCCCCTACTTAAGAGGGTAAAAAAGAGAAAGAAAAGAACAGAGGTAAGTACTCCCGTAATAACTGGAACTTTATTTATTAATTATATTCGATAGTTTTCATTTTTTTATAAATGTCGGCTGCACATTTTAAAGTAGAACTTAAAACACTAATTTTGTAATCTGCATATTTATATTAAATATACTTAAATGTGCACGAATTTTGGAAAATAACTTATTACCTACTCTTTTTAAACAAATAAAAGCAATCATCCTAAGATGTTAATGAGGCAGTAAATTTAAAATTAATGAAAAAACGCAAAAAGTATAATTGTAGTTTGTTCGTATTTAAGTTATAAATGTTACATAATTTAATTCCAAAACGGTTCAACATTTAATATTTATTCAGCCAAAGCTTTAAACGTCAAGAGTATGTTATTTCCAAATGAAAGAAAGAGAAAAAGAATCGTATATATGTAAATGTTAGATATCCCAAGAAAAAATAATAATCTTGACTGTAGGTATAATACCACAATGTCGTTTTAAAATAAACTAAAGCAATGATTCACCTCAAAACCACCTGTAGATGCACAGAGATGCCTATCTACCTGTATAAGTGCAGCGAAAGGATTAAGCTTGTTGTCTTTCAATTTGGTTAAGTGATTAAATCGCTGCAGGATTTTTTGCTTCGTTAAGTTTTAGTAATTATTATGATGATGATGACGACGGATGGGGACGACAATGAATGCTTAACAATTAACAAAAGACAAGCAGGGAGCGGCACGCGTGTGCACTAATTGAGTGACGTCACGCCGGCACTACACAATATTACTCGGTAGGTAGTCAGTGCTGCCTGTCAGCCTAAAACAGTTGAGCACTGACAGGGCACGCTCTTGTTTTGTTTCTCTGTAGCCTGCAACCAGCGCCGCCTTATGATCCCGTGAGAATTCTTGATGCATTTTTAATTATGTCATTATGGCAGAGGTCACGTTTTATTTGCTTTCTTCTAGACACGCACAGTTTATGAGTAGAGTGAAAATATCAACTACAAAAATATAAATGGAACATCAAATTGACTATTAAAAGAGCGAATACTTAGCAAGTTTTGGTAAACTCTAATCAATAATTATAGTCCGTTAACATAGGCCTTTTTTAAAATAAACATTCTATAAAAAATTGTAAACAAAATAATTTTAAAATAATAGTTTCCGTTTGAATGTTAAAATATGCCACATAGACATAGTATTCACTAAAATATGATGCGTTTACTTAAAACAGCATAAATATGCAATTATATGCCCAGTAAAATTTATTAGGAGCACAGTTCTAAATGTTTATGTATTGTCGCTTCCGCCTCTCGTGTCTCCATTGCTTTACAAGGAAATGTCACATAAAACTATCTGTGCAAACGTTTATCTGAAAGGAAAATAAGCTTTTAAGGAGTATTGTGTATAAGATATATAAGAATATTTTCATGTGAATGATAGTTTGGAGTTGGAGAATTTTCTTTAAAATCTTCGTATGCATCTTCGTAAAATGCAAAGTTGTTTTTAGATTAAGGGGACCTCAAAACACGTATTTCCGGTGAACCTCCTATATCAGTGATGCCCAACCTTATGCGAAAGAGGGCAGCGGAAGTTATCTCCATCTACTGTTCGCCGAGCTGTGACGCATTCATGGTATTAAAAAGTAAACGTCTCTAATGCTTGGTTACCTGAATGAAGGAGAAATGCTTTATGAACAAAGCGAAGGAGATAGAGCACATAAGAACCGAGTTCTCTACTTACTTTCTATGCTTACTATATGCAAGTAGTATCCTATTGCATGTCCAGGTTTTAGCGTACTAAAAAGTTAAAAGGGTAAACGGTACAGACACAGAGGGGACACCTCGCTCACTTCGACCTACACAGATTACCACCCCCCAGTAGGCAGGGATGAAATGAGGGAACCGAAGGGTTGCAGCGAGACAGGCCACAGAGACGCGCGGAAGTCCCTAACAAGTGTTGAGATCTCTTCATCCCGGCGCCAGGCACCACCAAGTAGCCATCATACCGCGGTTCCGGTGTCGCACTGAGCGTCCCCCCCCCCGACGGAGGACAAGGCCGGCCAAATACCGCCTAGCGCCGAGAACAGCAGTTACCACGCGCAATCATCCGCGCCATCTGCCCCGGACTGCCAACACTACACGCCTGAAAGTACACCTGAAAGAAAATGGAGTGAAGGGAAACGATGGAAAGCATTCGCCTAAGTGACATGGGGAAACCACAGAAAACACATGTCAGAGTGCGCGGCCACCGGAATCGAACCCGCGAGCTGCTGAATGCGGGCCACAGACGTTACCGCCTGAGCCATCCCGCTCGGTTTTAGCGTACTAGACTCGTCGTGTGCATCGTTCGGAACTGTCGATTTTGTCCGCTATAGCTACAGTATCATACTCCCAGGGTTAGGAAGTAAACATGATAGAAAACTGCCCCGGGTTTCAGTCTGTCACACAGTGGCAATTAGAGGAAAGTGCCTGCCCCGGTTATGAAGCAAGAACCACCTGCCGTGACATCTGTTACATGAAGATGGAATGTGCTTCTAGCGTTTTGTCTTCATTCTTCGAGAAGACCATTGTCTTATGAAGTATTAGGTATGTGTTCAGGGTAAACAGATGGCCTATGTCCTACTGCGTTTCATAAAACAGTGGCCTTCTCCCTCTGAGATGTTCCCCCTACACAGGAATTTACCATTAGGTATTGGCGGCGCAGTGGCCGAGCGGTTAGAGCGGCCCGGGTTCCATCCCAGGGACCCGCATGCGGTATTCGCGGTGGACGAAGCGGCGTCAGGGTGAGTTTTCTCCGGGTTCTCCGGTTTCCTCCGGCACTCATTACACCAATTACTGCATCATCATCCTTCCATTCATCGAGTTCGCCTGCATTTCATATCACCTGTCCCTCACTCTTATACTTGGTGCTGGGCTGACCACTCGCTTCCAGGTCTTCACTGTCCGGTGCACATGTCCCTGTGTTCTCCGACACACCGGCGACGCTGATGTCATCATGGCAATTGACAACGTCGTTAAACAACACAAATGTTCATATCTACATACAACTGAGACAACAGTGAATGGTCTGACGATTAGTATACATACTAGCTTCCAAATCAGGAAGTTCCGGATTCGTGTGTGTGCGTGCCAAATGATCTTATACATGAAGTTAATGAATCTACCTGCAGTAGGTTTGATTTTTCATCTGTTTGTTGTTAGCGCAACTTAAAATACTGGATCTGAGCATTCATAATTGTATGCATTTTTCATAATTTCTATATAATTTTTAAGTTTTTCGGAAATAATGAAGGCAAACACAACTCTAGATGCATACTCTCAGGAATAATTCTGGAGCTCAGGTTATTTTACTATCTCAATAAGCAAGAGTTTATGTATACTCGCTTTGACAATTGTGTTTTAACATGAAATCTGGTTGTTTTCCTTAAATCTGATTTAAGTTAATTTAGTTTTTATACTTTCTCTACTGGTAAGTAGGGGAAGTATTGTATTCCACCCAAAAATTCGATGTCGAGATTTCACCGGAAATATATGTTTTGAGGCCCCCTGAATCCAAAAAAAGCATTTTTAGAAAAAGGTCCGTGTGTGTGTCTGTGTGTCTGTCTGTCACTCTGTGGACAGCATAACTCAAAAACGAAAAGTCGGTTAAAAGCCAAACTTGGTATTTAAGTTTAATGTCCTTCAAGGATGCGACATGAAGATTTTGAAGAAAATAGACCCACCCTAAACTACACTTTAGATGGAAAACTTTTCGAAAATTTTGATTTTCTTGAAAATGGTTCTAACGATTTTAATTAAAATGTCATATGTTTGAGATATTTTGATGACAAATGAAATGTATATCTTGAATTTTCTGGCTATAGCCCCTGTAGTCGTATTTACTCTGGACGACTTTTGCATAACTGGTAAACCGTTAGAAATAGAGAAAATCTTGCAGTACAAAAAATGTAGATCTTGGTAAAATACACAATTTATGTCTCAATAAATTTTCTTGTAGGGTGAACCATTTCGGAGATATTCCTTGTTAGGTGTGTGAGTTTCGGAAAACTTAGAACTTAAGCGAAATGCAACAACGTTGTTCATTTTTTTTATACGTTAAGTGTGCAAAGAGAACGGAATCTCAAAGGTCAAAAACATTTGACTATCGCACAAAGCCTTCTGTATTCCAATATTCCCCTTGTACCTACAAGGAAATAAGCAACAAGATAATTTGTACAAATGTTTATCTTAACTAACACGAAGAAGATATAGGAATAAGAGTTTGTAAGAATGGTTAGTACAAGAGTAGAGAAAGTCATGTGAGTGCAACACATCAGATTTTTACAAATTAATTTTTAAGTAATAGAGTTCTATATGATATAATGAACAGTGTTTTTGTTGATCTATATATGTGAATATTAATACTTTAATACATTTTTATGAAACTAATAAAATTTACCATATAACTAACTTTGAGATTCTGTTATACAGAAGCTTATGACAAGGGCTACATATGAGTAGATGAATTTGTAGTGAAGCTAGATGGATTGTTACAATTGTTTAGTAATATGACCATTGCAATACTACACAGCATGACGTCACGTCACGTCACGTAGGTCCAGTTTGCGAGGGTGCGGACTATACCTGGGCAGCCAAAGGGCCCGCCAAGAGAAAGAAAGAAAGAAAGAGCTTGTTCCAGAAGAACAGACAGTGAGAGAGGAAATTGTCCGTTTTGTTGCAGCAATCGGCTCGGTAAAGACGTTCGCTTCTACGTCACGCAAGCACGCGACAACAACAGCTGTAGTGCGGACCTCACGCAGTTCGCCAGGTTCCCACACCGGGGCCCGCATACCTACTTACTCCTGCAACATTTCATTCTCAAGCACTTCTTACTACGTATAGTAAGTATTGTACTCCACTCAAACATTCCATGTAAAGATTCCACCGGAAATATTTTTGAGGCCCCCTGAATTTAAAAATATATATATATATATATATATATATATATATATATATATATATATATGTGTGTGTGTGTGTGTGTGTGTGTGTGTGTGTGTGTGTGTGTGTGTGTGTGAGTGTGTGTGTGTGTGTGTGTGTGTGTGTGTGTGTGTGTGTGTGTGTGTGTCTGTGGACAGCATAACTCAAAAACGAAAAAAGTCGGTTAAAAACCAAAGTTGGTATTTAAGTTTAATGCTTTTCAAGGATGCGACACGAAGATTTTGAAGAAAATAGCCCCACCCTAAACTATCTTTTACATGAACAATTTTTGGAAAATGATTTTCTTGAAAATGGCTCTAACGATTTTGATTGAAAGGTACTAGAAGAAGCGAATACAAATGCAGTGGGTTGCTTAATGTGGTCCGTAGAAGTCCTAAAACGATTATAAAAAATCTGATGTGTTGCACTCACACGACTTTCTCTACTCTTGTACTAACCATTCTTACAAACTCTTATTCCTATATCTTCTTCCTGTTAGTTAAGATAAACATTTGTACAAATTATCTTATTGCTTATTTCCTTGTAGGTACAAGGGGAATGTTAGAATACAGTAGGCTTTGTGCGATAGTCAAATATTTGAGATTCTGTTGTCTTTGCACACTTAACATATAAAAAAATGAACAACGATGATCCATTTCACGAAAGTTCTAAGTTTTCCGAAACTCACATACATAACAAGGAATATCTCCGAAATGGTTCACCCTACAAGAAAATTTATTGAGACATAAATTGTGTATTTTAGCAAGATCTACATTTTTTGTACAGCATAATTTGGTCTATCTCTTAACGTTTTACGAGTTATGCAGAAGTCGTCCAGAGTAAATACGACTACAGGGGCTATAGCCAGAAAATTCAAGATATACATTTCATTTGTCATAAAAATATCTCAAACATATGACATTTTAATCAAAATCGTTAGAGCCACTTTCAAGAAAATCAAAATTTTTGAAAAAGTTTCCATGTAAAGGGTAGTTTAGGGTGGGGCTATTTTCTTCAAAATGTTTGTGTCACATCCCTGAACGACATTAAACTTAAATACCAACTTTGGTTTTTAACCGACTTTTCGTTTTTGAGTTATGCTGTCCACAGACTGACAGAGACACAGACACACACACGGGCCTTTTTCTAAAAATGCTTTCTTTGGATTCAGGGGGTCTCAAAACATATATTTCCGGTGAAATTTCGACATCGAATTTTTGGGTGGAATACAATACTTCCCCTACTTACCAGTAGAGAAAGTAAAAATGCAATAACAATAAAAGATCTTTATAGCACTAGCTGTATCCGAAATAATCTTTGTGATGCACTTGTGTTCACATGAAAATAATAGCATCTTTTAACGAATGGAACATTTTGCAGTTAGGTACTTATTAGAATGTTTAATACCAGGAATGGTACTTACTAACAGTTAGGTTTATTTTACAGCCTGGTACAGAGAACAGCTCGTTATGGAATATCGCAATGAATAGGCTGGCTAAGCGAGAGGAGTCGAAGCCTGACAATTGAGAGGCGATTGGCCGACCATTGAATATGTATCTGTGCGGCTTGGCTCAGCATACATTTACATAACAGAGAGGTATCAATACTGCAGGGGTTAGGGCTGATTTTGTTTCTCAGTTTTAATTCCCTTTCACTCCACGCAGCATTTGAATAATGGTTTAGTTACTTAGGGGAGAAAAGGCTTAATCAATGAGACAGCCACATATGGCGCGCAACTCCGATAACATTTAGTGTGTAGTTAACCAAATTATCACTTTATCAGTATCAGACATTTAACTCGCACTTTTATTTTGTGTTGGTATTTTACTGAAAGTTACTGCTGCGTGTTTACTTTCACTGCTCCTTACTAGAAATCGTCCTCCGTGGTCTAGGGTGATATGCTAGTCTCTTGTTCCCGAGGTCACGTGTTCGCAATCCCACGTAGGGCGATGCATTTTTTCGGGCCTAAAAATCCTTAGCATGTGAAATGATGTGTCGTGGACTTACAACACGTAAAAGAATCTCCAGCCTCATAAAGAGGCCTCTGAGCAAAGTATAGAATGGGACGCTGAGAACCATAGCAGATATACCTAAAGCATCCTTACATAAAACCTACATTTTCCTTAGTGTGTGTGTGCGTGCGTGTGTGTGTGTGTGTGTGTGTGTGTGTGTGTGTCTGTGTGCGTGTGTGAATACCAAAACGAAAGGTAGAATTAACATGAAACATGATGTCTAATAACTGCCTCTGTGGTCAAATGATAGCGTTCTAGCTTCTTGAGCCAGAGGTCTTTGGTTTGACTCCAGCCTGGGGCCAGGGAATGTTTCTTTAACTACACCAGTCATTCCTTACCTACCCTTCACGAACCTTGAAGTCTGAACGTTTGTGTGTTTTATGGTAAACATTAATACAAGCAATGTTATAAAAGTTTCAGTGATACAAGTAATAACACAAGTTATTTCTCAAATCTAGAAATGCTTTTCTAATTCATTGGACCTCAAAACATATATTGCCGGTGAAATCTCGTCATCGAATTTTTGGGTGGAATACAATACTTCCCCTACTTACCAGTAGAGAAAGTAAAAATGATAAGAAAATGATAAAAAAGCTAGAAAACTGAAAATATGACTTTATATGACCCGTGAGAATTGCATAATTTTAATCACCGTGCTTCGCTTATATTTTCCATGCAGAAAAAGCAAACACAAACAATGACATGTCATGTACATCCGGGCCCTGGTGGTTACAATGTAGAACAGTTGAAGGAATCCCATGTTTGTATTGGCATAGCAGCTGATAAAATAGGAAGCAGAATATGGCGTTAAAACAGTGTCGGTACAACAAGGGAAGAAAATAACAGTTGAAGGTGCGGCGGCGAGCGACGGCGAGTCCAGTTGCAGAGTGCCTGAGTGTACGACCACCCTCTGTAGCCGTGAAATTGATGAGGCTGTAAAACGTCAGGCAGACAGGAACCAGCTCTCCAGGTAGTTGTAGTAGTATCCTCTAATTGTATCATATGTTGACGAAAATCGGCACAAACGGCAAGTGCTGCAAACTCACAAGTTTCATTGTAATGGCTGACCCACAGCGACTCACGTAAATATACCAGTACAAATAAATATTTAGCTAAACTTCAATTCGTTCTCGTTACGGGCGCGGCATGTTGTAGGAATTATTCAATGTGACCGTGCCATGAAACAGCCGCTAGAGCTCTCTCGAGTCGCAAGCTAGAAAACATATCATTGGTCAGTTAGAAATAAATGAATTGCTAATGCGTAGTATCGACCTCTACTTTGCTATCGATAATATGCATTCCCGTTGTCGTTACCGGGCTGTTGTGAGCCAGAAAGTTGGACGCTGTCTTGCCTCCCGTAATTGTGAACCAACCTCAAGTCAAATGTAACAATTCCAATTAGGAGAGCCACTCTCGTCCGTCAGTTTCTGTGTTGATCAAGAATCACTGGTACTTCTATAATATCTAATATACAAATCGCAGTAGTAAAGCAAACCGTGATAATAGGTGATTTTTTCAGTTTAACGCCCTTTAATCAGTTAGCTCTTTTTTTAGCTGTAGAATTTCTACAACTCCCTTGAACTTCTTCTTTGGTCATTTAAAGACAATAATGACTAGACAAGTGATGGTATTGTTATTCACTGAACTGTAGGATATCTTAACCTTTCATTTTTAACATTAAACACAAATTTTCAAACTCTGGAATGAAACCCGGCACCTCTGAGTTGTAAAACCAAACGCTGATCGTTTTGTAAAAGTGCTTTTTGTTACATTCACGGAACCTCAAACATATTTCGTGTGAAATCCCAGAATCAAATTTTTGGATGGAATACAATAGTTCCACTTACTGTAGCTATAGCTTTGTATAGAAGTTGACGTCATGGCATTAAAAGACTCCATACAGATTTTGAAGAATGATTTGTGCACCACCTCTTAAAGTGGCTTTATATGAATTTGCATTCTTGTCGTCATGAATCTATTATTTTTGTTTTACCCTGTTTAACCATTTTCATGTATGCCAATGTCTTAATTTGTTAAATTCTCACTCTCTTATCATTTAGGCAATCTTTATTTGTAGAGAGATTTATTAAATAAAATAAAACGTAGTAAGGAAAGTGAGAACATCTGTTGTTTCTGCAGTTACTGGAAACACATACTTCAAAATGTTGGAAACATTTTTGGAGCCACAGTTGGTATCTGATAAAAATATCGTAGTTGTTTTGTTAACAAGATGGGGCACCAACTCATTGTTTGGAACTATCTAAATGAAGCTCTTACTGGTAGATGCTTGGTCGAGTCGTGCCAAGGATATCTCCAAACCTGGTGTTAAGTTTTCCACGTGAAGATTCACAGCACTCAACAATTAAAACAGCTGATTAGCCACAACTGTTGGGATTGCATCAGCTATGCTGGGGACTGTGTCTAGTTGTGTAAGATGTTCACATTGATTGTACTGAAATTCTGATCTATTGTGCCACATTTCAGTACAATAATTGCATAAGTGCAATAAGCACAAAATGACTTTATTTCAGTCCCGCTTCTTGGCTACAGATGCAGGAACTCTCAACATTCTGCAGGAGCGAGTGTTCCTTCTAAGTTTCACATACATAAATATCTGTTAAGTTCCCCTCGTGCAACAGATCCACTCATTGGAATGGCATGAAGCCCTGTTAATCTCTGGGCGTTTCAGCAGGTGAATACACGCGCCAACAACAAAGTTGCCGTGCGAGTGCGATCATCGCTCAGCGTGAAGATGGCAGATATCGCCACGCGAGCTGATGTTATCATGCAAACAGCAACGAGGGCCTTACATTCACACGACTTTCTCTATCCACTATCGATAAACGTTTACAGAAATAATTTCATTAAACATTTGTTTGTAGCTACAAGGGAAGTACAGGAAATAGAATCGATAGCAACATGTTTGCAAGTGTGGCACTATATTCGGAATTGAAATACTTCCCGTGTCATCGCGAGAAACAAGTGAAAAGCTGTTCACCGAATTTCCTCTCCTATTACACTGGTTGTTAGGAGTATATGTGCAGGTGTTTACACTGGTAATTGAAAACACTCTAATAAACATTACATCAATATTTGCTTCATTTGCAAACTTATAATTTTACTTATTAAGAGTAGAGTAAATATCTCTAAGTTGGCGTGGCACAGAAGAAATGACGATCTCGTGATAAGGAATGGTGTACCAGAATCCAGTTCCAACGCTCTCTGTATGGCCAATGATCTCGCACTACCTGGACCAGTAGGTTACACCACGTGGTGTGAAGTGGAACGTATAGTATATATTGCAGGCGTTGTTCATTTCGCCAAGCATTTACGACCATTCAAATAAACATTAGATAGTAAACTTTGTGATTGGTTTGTGTGGAAACTATTAGGCGAAGAGAAACGCCAAAATGAATTGATATTAAGGTAGATACCAATGATATAAATATCTAAATATCCTTAACAGCCTATACCTAAATTATCTCTGATTAAATGATTTTGTTGTTTGACGACATCGTCAATTGCCAGGATCACATAAACGTCGCCGGTGTGCCGGAATTTTGTGCCGCAGGAGTTCTTTTATATGCCAGTAATTCTACTGACATGGTCTGGGCCAGATATGAACCCGCTACCTTGGGATCAGTAGGCCAAGGTGTAACCAGCTGAGCCACCCAGACTGACTAAATGTATCTCTGCCATTAGCTTATCTCCAACTTCTTTAGGCTTAATTACAATTTCACCAGATTGTTTATTTTGTTGAAATGAATGGACTCTGTTTATTAAATACAGAATTCCTTGAATTAGCCAATGTTTCATAGGCAAAATGAAACCCAAGAGTCGAATGTTTAATTTACAGCTTTCGTTTACATTATTTATTTATTCAGTAACAAATCAACGCGGCGTAAATTATTGCATTATTAGTGATTGTAACACTCGGTCAACTTGCATACTTTCTAATTGTTACAAAAAATAAAGCAATACTGAAACAATAACATGTTGCAGAGTAGCGTGAATAAAACTAAAATAAACTTTAATAAAATCCAAGGAAAGAAAAACAAAATACTGCAATTGGAGCTTCAGGTTCCTTTTCTTTATCTATGTGTACCAGCATAGACATAGTCGTTATTAAATATATTTAACCAAACTCTGGATGACTGTCATGCCATCTATTGCTAAAGTGGAGAAATATCTGCAGATATCCACAATTGTATACTTCGAGTGAAAGTCGGCTTTCCAGTTCCTTACAAAGCGACCGCTTTATTTATGCGTCAAGCTAGAATCAAAGTAGCCGAAATGGAAACACAAAGAGCGGCCCAAAAGTGATTTATTTATTTTTTAAACACACAAGCCGTGTGTGGGAAATGTTTGAGAAGTAGAATTGGAACCGGGAGAAATACGAATTGGTTGGCGAATTCAATGTCATTCTGGGAAGTTGTTACAGCAGCCTAATGGTTAGAGCACCCTCCTGGTAAGCGGAGGTCTGAGGTTCAAAAACCAGCTTAAGTTCCAGTTCTACGTCTCAAATACTGTTCTTGTTTAAACATTAGAAGGGCCAATAATATTTTGGGAGTGCGCCCCTCCCCTGCCCTTCCCTGGTTATGGGTCTGTTTTCTGTCATATTGAAACTGCGAAAGAGAAGACGTAAAAAATGAAAGAATAAAGGAAAATAATAATTTTAAAAACGTGAGTGGATATTGGAGCTAGCAGAAGGCATTGCCTCTAACTCATTCTAATATTTGAATATTCTAACATTAATTTAAACCATCATATGTGATTATAATAACTAGAATTATAACAGATACAAAATTTAATGGCGGATGTTATCTGACCACTTTATGATCATGATCTTGTTGTACAAATAAATGTTGTGTGCGCAAATGATACTTATATGAATGGCTTGATTGCATAGCATGTTTAGCTATACAACACCGCAAGGCGTAGCAAGCCTCTGATTGGATTTTCTGTTGAGTAGCTCCTCCTGCCACCCGCCGTTAAATGTTGTGTCTGCTATAGTAATAAAATGTACAGTTTGGGTTAAAGGGAACAAGTCTACTCTCGAACATAGGCGAATATACATACAAGCGACTTGTTTCCTTTTACCCTGGGGATGAAAGTTGACTCACTTTGCCGTGTTCCTTGTCAAAGTCGCATTCTCGGCCGTGATCCGAGGTGCTGTAGCCATTTGTACTGGGGTTGAACACCAGTTGTATGTTTGTGCCTGTCGCCACAAAGGCCTGCAAAACAAATGCAAGCCAGCGTTGAGCCTACTTCTAATATCACACATGAAAACACAAGAAAGATGTATTGCCTTCACATGATTAAGCATTTACTTCTATCTACTTCAAATCATACATTTACACATTTAGTTGCAATAGACTATAGTCAGATTTTTAAACACCAAGTGACTATGTGATGACTTTTAAATTACGTATTCCTTGTATGACCACGAGAAAAAATGAATACTAACTTACCAATTGAACAAAGTAGACATGTGTTTTAAATTCAAACGAATAACAAAGAATATCTGCGAAATGGAGTAAGATTTCGTCTATATCTTACGGTTTACCAGTTGTACAGGAATAATAGAATATAAACATTTGTCATGAAAATCTATGAAATATGCTGTGACGCCGCTCAGAGGGAAAGTGGGTGTTAGCTACCTCACACCACGCGGCCGATAACAACGGAGCTGTCACAACAAAAGCCCTACTGCATGCATTTCACGGGGCGCTTTCGAGAAAAAGGTCTATTTCTAGGAAAATCAGTGCTCCGTATAGGTATCTAGACTATATAAAAGAGTCGGCACGGACCGGGTGAATGAGTTAATTGTCAGGACGAGCTGCGAACAGCTGAACAGTGTTCATAAATGTTGTGCCAACGTTACGATACAAAGAACAACTGTGAGTTGCACGAATTGTAAATTGAAATTCAGTTTTAAGGGAAATAAAGTGACAAAAAGTTTCACAATATCTTAATCGATACAGCCATTTTTGAGCAAAGCCCAAATATCGACATTTTTACATGTAAAAAATGGACTAAGGTGGTGGAAATATTTGTATCGTATTCTTGGAAGACGGTGAACAAGACTGCAAGTTTGGGGCAATAAGTGGGCTCTTATTCCCGCCAGACGTGATCTACATATACTACTTGTATGTAGGGTATTTACTGCACAGGTAAATGTGAACCTACGACTTAGTCCTTCCTAAACATAAACTGAGACATATGAAACATTGTTGTATACTTACAATTTCCGTATGCCCTTCTCGACAGCCGTTCTGGAAGCGAACCTGGCGCTCTTCCTGGGGTCGATCACGGTACCCCGTGTATCTCACCTGCAAAAAGGGAACACTGAATGGATTACCTAGTTTATGGCAAGCTGTTCTATCCTCTGTTACATTTAATTAAACATTTAAACACGTCCTTTTCTGAATATTTTTAGTTTAAGAATACGTTATATTTTCTCAGTATTACATCCCATCAAAAAAAATTCGATATCAAGATTTGAACGGAGATTTACGTTTTGAGGTGTCCCGAATAAAACACGACTCGTGAATGTGTGTTCATATCTGTCCTTCTGTCTGTCCATGTGCTCTACCTATCTGTCTTCCCTTGAACTACACAGTTCAAAAACCAAATGTCGAATAAATACCAAACATGGTACATATTTAGTGTCAGCATCTTCAAAGGATGCGGCACAAAGATGTAAGAAAATCCACCTACCCCAAACTACTCTTTAATTAGAAAATATTTCGTCGTTTTTAATAGCTCTATTTTGTTTAACGGACAATGTGTAAAAAAATATGTTAGCTTACATAGCTAAAAAACGAAAATCTTGAATTTTTTGAGGAATGGCGTGTGAAATGGGATGAATTTTGATTAATTTTGTATAATAGGTAAATAATGAGAGAGAGAGTGAGAGAGAGAGAGAGAGAGAGTGAGAGAGAGTGAGAGAGACTAAGCTTAGGACTACACCAAAAACGTAGATGTCTTTAAAATACCTACACAATTTATTTCAAAAGCTTTCTTGTGACATGAGTTATTTTCGAGGTGTTGTTATTGGTTCAAGTTGTTCAATATACCTATTTGTCATTTTTAGTGCTGTCACCATTCAGTTGTTTCTCGCGACGTCGTGCAAAAAATCGGTTTGTAATTTCAAAGCCATCATCTAGCAACTATATCTCTCTTGTACCTACCTACAATGAAATGTGTAATTAAACATTTCTGCAAATGTTTGTCAATTAACATGAAGCGAATAGCAAAAAAAAGTTTTTGCAACAATATTTTATTGGGCTCTTTTTATGTATTGTCTTAAAAGGGGACCTCAAAGCATGCATTTCTCGTGTAAACCAAAATTTTGGGTGAAATGTAGCATTTCCTCTACCCACTAGGCAGGGGCCCTAATGAACAAGTTGTCGACGGGCCCTTAAACCCGACACACTCACTCTTCCCACTAGGTAGGTGGCAGAAAAAGTAAATACGTAGATGATAAAATGCCATTAGAAAATTCCAACAACGAATGTCTCGGAAATAATGAATTCTACGACATTTTTATTTGAACAAGTTGTATATTTTAAGAGATTTGCATGCTACCACTAGTAAGCTTTTGACTAGACTAAATGTAAATGATCCTTTTAAAATGAAAATAGCTCATCAGCTTTAATTAATTACAAAATGGTGAGTTGGAGACATTAGTTCACACTCAGACGACTTGGCCAGAATCTTGAACCTTACCGACGCTGCCCTAGTAGGACGCCAGCAAAACAAAAGAGCTGCAAAACAAAATGGCCGTCCCTTGAACTGAAGTTGCTGCATTGCCCGAGGGGTGGCGAATTGCAAAGGGGTGGAGATGATTTATATGCATATCGTTACACTGTACTGGTTGGTCAGCTTAACAGAATAACCATCCCCCACCGCATTGTACCAACCCTCTGCATGAAATTCATCCCTCTCTGCTTATTAATTTAGCTGGTCCTTCATATCCGCCATATTTATTTAGTGCATTAAGTGGGGGAGCACAACTAAAGCTCTTCTCGTATTTTACATTGTGAACCCGCCCTGGGAAACAGAAACAAAGCGTTGAGTCAGCTCCAAGTGTTTACAGAAGATGTAAGTTTATTCATTGGGAACTAGGTATCTCTTTTAGTAGAAGATTCTTTGTTAAATGTGTGCACCGGTCTATGCTCCCGTTGTACGCATAACAGTAACGAACCGTTAAACCGCCTAGCAATTAAATGACTCATCATTCATCAAGGCTCTAAGGCTTGTTCCGCTCTCGTACATTTTCAATCAAAGGTTTTTCATGTCTTCTTCGATCTACCAACATTCCTTTCATCTTAATCCAACTCATGGGCATGTTTTCTTCACAAATGTCTAAATTGTTCTTTTATCAATCAGCTTTAAACTACTGTTAAAAATAATATCGCCTTTTTTCTTAGTGTTCGTCGACGTTGAAACATTCCAGTTTCTGTGTCTGCGACGCCTATATTAATAAAATGTTCTCTGAATAATCAATGCTCCGTTATAGGTGAAAGGTATAAATGTTACATCTTTCCGCGTGTTTTTGTGGTAGGTAGGTGTAGATAACAGAATGTGCTTAGTGTTAACGCTGGTTCACGACATTCTGGCAACGAGAACAGGAAGCAAGGCAGCACTCAACATTTTGACTCACTACAGCCCGGTAACGAGAACGGCAAGGCATATTATCGATCAGCTTATCGATAGAAAGTGAAGGTCGATATTGCGTATTGGGAATTCATTTGTTTCTCACTGACCAACGATTTTTTCCTAGCTCTAGTGCCTGGTTTGTGACAGACTAATACGCACAATATGAATTTAACATGCCGTGCCTGGTAACGAGGACGTGAAAGTTTAAACTTGGCCAAATCGTCTTTCCCGTTCCTTCCTGTCGTTTGTGAACATTCCCATTTGAATACTTACATGTGCTTCAAATTTCTCATTCTGGTTATCGTTACCGTTACCGGTGTTGTGAACCAGGTTTAACACTAGGTTAGTGTCGCCAGGCCTCCCGTATTTTAGCCCTGTTTTATTGAATCTCGTGACTCACGTATTTTGGATATTCATTGACATCAACTCTGAGTTTTGAATTGGTTAGGTATTTGGAACAGTATTGGGCACTGCCGATGCAACTCGTATATCTAACTATTGGTTCCTTTGCTCCAATCTTGCAGTTGACAGTTGACAGTAGCGAGCATACTTTCTCATTGGTTGATACAACGTTACTGTTACTTACAGAACAACAAGTAAACTGCACCCATTGAAGCTGACTTGCTTACTGCTACGCATTTTAAAATGTCTTGCAAAAAGTTATTTAACTATGTAAGAATTAAAGCCAAACTTTTGATTTGAGTATATGTACATCATATTTCAAACATAGGATTGGACGTAGGTTTTGATGTAGGTTTTCATAAGAAAATTGGAAAACTACCATATTGTAAATATACTTATTGGTTTAAATGTTATGAATAAATACTAAAGCTAGTTCTGTACACAACACTAGGCATAAATCTTGCACAATCAATACTGTAGGCTTGATAGGTTGATAATGTGTTCAAATATTGCGGAAACATTTCTCATTTTCAGATTGAAAACGTGGCAACCTATTTGCTGTCTTGTTTATGTAATACGTAGCACATCCTTCCTACCTCAACAAGGAAAACCGTATTCCTGAATCCAGCTCAACCTTGTAAAAGACTACATAGAACAAATTGCGCTCACTCCGGAAGTAGTGCGAAGTTGTTGATAAACTTCAGGAAATCAAAAACAGTAGCACCTTTCCGTTTCTGCAACAATGAGCAACAACTAAAACATGTAACTAAAATAAAAACTAATTTAGAGACTAAAAACTTCACTTATTTTAGTAATTGCTGCAAGTTCTTGAATTGATATCCAGCTAAATGTTTCGTGATGCATTCCATCACATTTTTCTCATTGATAGAGCTTTGAAAATATGATGGAAGACATTGTGGAGCTGTTAGCTGCATATAAAATTCAAGAACTTACAGCAAGTACTAAGAGAAGCTTTAGTCTCTAAATTTGTTTTTATTTTACATTCTCTTGCTTCGCAGTTAACAACTTCACCTTTTTCATTCAATTTAATGAAAACATGACTTATTACATTTATAAGGAAAAAATAGCCTACCCACTGAACTGTGTAATATTTGGCTGTATGATCAAAGAAAATTCTGATGTGTTGCACTCACACGACTTTCTCTACTCTTGTACTAACCATTCTTACAAACTCTTATTCCTATCTTCTTCGTGATAGTTGAGATAAACATTTGTACAAATTATCTTATTGCTTATTCCCTTGTAGGTACAAGGGGAATATTAGAATACAGTAGGCTTTGTGCGATAGTCAAGTGTTTTAAAGGTTTGAGATTCTGTTGTCTTTGCACACTTAACATATAAAAAAATGAACAACGATGATCCATTTCACTAAAGTTCTAAGTTTTCCGAAACTCACACACATAACAAGGAATATCTCCGAAAGGGTTCACCCTACAAAAAAATTTATCGAGACATAAATTGTGTATTTTACCAAGATCTACATTTTTTGTATAGTATGATTTGGTCTATCTCTAACGGTTTACCAGTTATGCAAAAGTCGTCCAGAGTAAATACGACTACAGGGGCTATAGCCAGAAAATTCAAGATATACATTTCATTTGTCATCAAAATATCTCAAACATGTGGCATTTTAATCAAAATCGTTAGAGCCATTTTCAAGAAAATCAAAATTTTTGAAAAATCTTCCATGTAAAGGGTAGTTTAGGGTGGGGCTATTTTCTTCAAAATCTTCGTGTCGCATTCTTGAAAGACATTAAACTTAAATACCAACTTTGGTTTTTAACCGACTTTTCGTTTATGAATTATGCTGTCCACAGACTGACAGACACACAGACACACACACGGACCTTTTTCTAAAAATTCTTTTTTTTTTTTTTTTTTTGGATTCAGGGGGCCTCAAAACATATATTTCCGGTGAAATCTCGACATCGAATTTCTTCTACTTACCAGTAGAGAAGGTAATAAAAAAGGGTGCAAACGAACTTGACGCTGAAAATATCCAGGTGAAGGATTCAAGAATCTGCTAAGGACAGAGCTATCTTCACAATTATATGAGAGTTTTGTATTCATTTGAAAACATTGGAAACAAAATATCGCAGGTTTTATCACAGGATGTGTGCTTTGAATCGCTGATGCTTTTTCTCGGGAATCTATAACACCACTTTATAATAAATGTCGGGCTCCTACAGGATAACCGAATTAGATACATCACTTTCATTTTTATGGAGCACTAAAGTTAAGATGAACCTCCTCCCCTAAGTTGTCAGAAGCTATGCTCCGTTACTTTAGTACTGCTTGCTGATTGATAGCCCTGCCATTTACCTGGTAAAACAGTGGATATAACCTCCTCAATAGCTTGTTGTTATTATCTACTCAAGTGATTCAGTTCCTGACGAGAGAGTTGTAAGAGAAGTCATTTTCTATGTTGATAATAAGGTGCGTGTTTCTTACGTTTAATTTCGTTCCAGTATACCTACCTGTATATAACCTACTTGAAGAGATAGGTAAACATGCACATGATAATTAGTTGCTGTTTAGTTATCCGACCAATGTGTATAGAACATTTTGAGATTGAGGTTAAGTCACAGCACTAATTTAAGACTGTTTCGTAAATTTCTTCTCATGCTCTAAGATCGTAAAGTGCCTATAGGTATTAATATAATATAACAACAGTCACATATACTCACTGTTCTGCTCTACATCTATGTAGGTAATGAATTAGGTGTTTACGATCTCAAATATTGTAGAAAAGATGGAACGTTTTTTTTACTACCGGATGCGGACGTCTCTAGAACCAGGGGAGGGGGGTGAACCCAATGAATCCAAGGCATTTAAAATAAATGCACAAACAAAATACTACCAACATAGCAGTAACAAACACCGCCAACAACAGACAAATGACAACTCTCATACCAAAACACGCTAATCAGTAACCAATGTTACACCAAAGCACGCGAGCGAAGCCATTGTGCGCATCTTAACGATCCGTATGATTCACAACTTATAGGTAGGTATAAGTTTATACTCATGGGAGGTTAGGTTAGGTTTTGCTTTTTTTAATATAAGCTTGGGTTAGTCATCAACCAATGTTACACCTAAGTACGCGAGCGTGAGTTCCTTAACGATGCTTATGATTTACTATTTACATAACTTAGGTTTCTCATTAACGCTGTTTTGTTCCGCGTAATGCACTATCAACAATGTCTATCTTACAATTTGCGTTTATATGAGCGGGAAGGAAAAAGAAAACTGTGGGTTCGCTTCTCATTTAGGTTGGCAGTCCGCATTGCGCATGATCAGTACTGGGAAAATGGTGGTTTGTTGTTATTATAAAGGTAAAGTCCTAAGAAGAGAGGTTAAGTAGGTGAGTTCCAGACAACTCCATACAGTACTCCAAGGTAAATACATACTAGGTGCTTCCATTTAAACTTTATCACACTTTTTATCGAGCCATCTGGCAGTAAAAGTTAGCGGAAAGGTATGCCAAAACATGCTCCATTTTCAGTTTGGAAATATGTAAGTACATTTCTGTAGTGCATGGAAGAAACAAACAAACAACGTTGACATTTCTTGGGAACTAAAGCTATCTACATTTTGATCTGAAATAAGCAAACAAGCGTTCATTTTTGCACACTTTATGACAATTACAGATGTAAGAGATTTCCGCAGAATTGCCAAAGAAAAATCGAATATAATGTTTATATGTCTTTCTCTACCCATCTTCTACATGCATAGGTGCTACTCTTTACAGAATCGTACTTGTAGGTACGAGTGAGATAATTGCACAATAGTTTCATTGCACGTTTCAGTGACAGAACACAAGGGATATCTTAGGGAGGTTGAAATTAAAGCTAATCCTATATATAGGGTTATATATAATGTATGTGCTGCATGGATTTGATGTTTTGAAAGCTTTGTACACGGTCTGATGAGAAACAAAAGAGACATTTCAAAAATGTACCTACACTTTTAAATAGAAAATATCGCGTAAACGGCTTAAGCTACAAAGCATGCGATATAACACTTTTGTATATTTAAATGAGGTCTGTACCTTCTTCTTAAGCAAGTTTTTGGTCTCCTTTAAGATATATATATATATATATATATATATATATATATATATATATATATATATATATAAAATCTTAATGTGCAATTCTTGGTTGGAATAGATTACCTACTTAATATAGACGCCATCGCTGGTAACAAATGATAAAACTATATCACTGTTAAAAGAACCATTTTATAAGTCAAGATTACTCTTGAAAATTCTATTTCAAGTATTTCTAAGCTTTAATATTCACAGTGGCATTATATTTATATCACTTTATTCATAGTTGGCATTTTATTTCAATTCTAGGTTAGACTATTTCTAAATTGCAGGTGTATAAATTCAGGTTTCCTGTATTTGAAAATATTTCTTAGTTATATTTTAATTCTTTAGCTTCCATTACTTTGTTTTTAACCCAAGTATAGGCGTTTCAGTGATCTTTATTATTGAGAAAATAATCTGACGTTATCTTTACGTATTAAATTTGAAATTAAACAGTTGTGTGCCTTTTATTTCCTTAAGAATGTTGAATCTAAACAAAGGACTGCGATCGAGGTGGGTTTGGCCTTGATGCGCGCGCACTGTGTTCCTGTGATTTATGTGTTGCAATGGATCCCAAGAATTAATGCCGATCAATGCCTAGATTTCGATAATCTATCGATATTACCTTTCTTGCGATATGAGGGGACCAATATCGATTTGGGATTTTTGCACATTAATAAACTTTGGTTGTAGTAGGTTAATATGTTGCTAGTTGCACTTTATTCTTGTCATGTAATCATTTAAATGGCAGTTTTAAAGGTAAAAAGTCATATCGAAACATTAAAGGTCGTTTTCTTCATAATGCATATTTTCTACGCGTGAAAGATCAATGTGTCCCTTGCAAATGGTGTACATTTCAACCAATCACTTGGATTTTTGTACCCGATATTCTTAACATCATGATAAAGAAACAGAAATCATTGTGTCCATTAGCAATTATTTCATTTCAAGAACCTTAGTTCCTTTTGAAAATTAATCCATCACCGTACATGACATGATAAACAAATATTCCTCAAGTGTGTTTCAAATGGCTCATTATCCCGTCATTCACATAGCTTTGGTCACACGCAGGTTTATTGGCAATGTCGCCTAGGTTGGCTGCACTGTCGCGAATTAAGTGGCTCAGGAACTGACTCGCGGGTCGGGAATGCGAAGTGAACGGGAAGTCCGGGTGAGCCTTCCGGGAACCCGACAACAGGACCGCGCCTGTCTCTCTATGCGAATGACTAAGCAGTTCTCGCTCGCTGATGTGCACTTGTTACCGCCGCACATGTAGGACATCCCAACGATATAAAAAACACCTACGCGGCGCCGGGTAAACAAGTTAATATGATTATATAATCATATTAGTCACGGTTGTGCTCTAACGTCACAATACAAGTAGAATTATGCTCTCTGTACGTACATCTCTAGCAACGGGCTAGAGTATCATGAACAGCGCCGAACTACCGAAGAGTCAATTCATTGGCATTAACCATTAAATAAACGAAACTTCAGATGTGATACAGAGGACCAGATTTAAGTGCCTCAAAACACACAGACATTTCATGTCTTTTATGTACTTATGCAATTTCTACATTTCGTGCTTAATAAACACAAATTTGCATGTTAAACTGAAAACGTAAGTAAAACATATGCACGTGTTCGTTAATTTAAATTAATACGTGGCAGTTACAAAGGGATTTGCAAATTCCCATCTATTTCTGATGAAAGAAAAACATTCATTTTTTAAATGTTTTCTCTTGAGGCTGTCGAAACTGGTAATACACATCTATGGGAGCCAGATATGTAGCTTTCTTAACTCGGGTTGGCCTCGGGTTCGAAAGTCCCGAATATGTGGTGATCGAAGCTGGGTCTGCCCTGCTCGGCGATCCCATTCTCGCCATAAACTCGCCGTTCAGCTGGTCAGCTGGGATCGTATCTGGGGGCCGTGTGGGTGCAGAGGAACATCTGTTAAATACTCGAATAACAATTGTTTTATTGTAGAACTATGTATTTGATATATATTTTCGACCCGCGGAAGTCCAAATTGTTACACGACAAACGTTGTGCTTTTTAAGCACATCCCTTTAGAATCCAATTAGAACAAATAGCTTCAATAAGTCATTCAAATAATAATGAATGTCTTTTCTAGACTTTACTAATACATAGGGCAATTTTGGGATCTTCTTACAAGAGAAAAATCAAATTTGGTTTTTTTTTCCCGTAAAAAAGCACGATTTCTTGTTGCCCTGTTTCATAGGTCTTTTAACGTAGATCTTTTAGAGGGCTTGGACAAGAGACGGTTTCACTCTTCATTCGGATATCCATTTGATTTTTACTCTCTCTATCACTTAACAATATTGATAAATACAGGAAGTATTCCATTCCACCCAAAATTCCATGTAAATATTACATCACAAATATATGTTTTGAAGTCCACTAAGTAGGGGTTTTAATTATAGGAGGTTCTATAAAGCTATCTTGTAAGTTGGTTTTGCTCGCAAGTTCCCCTGACAAGGTTCAACACTCTGTACATGCAAGTTATGATAGTTGCCTAAGCACCCCTACGGAACTTGTGTTTACAAACTATGGAAAGCAAACAGGAATATTTCCGATATTGTATGCTGTTTCACTATCGTAAGGACAAAACCGCCTCACAATGCTGCGCGTCTATGGGGAAGAAAGTTTGGCAACTACCGTGTCGTAGCTGTGCTGCGGGTAAGCTGTATTCCCAGGCGTTCTTACTGATTGAGACAACCTTATCTAAAGCCTCTACTGTACCTAAAGAATGAGACTTTTAAACACGATTTGACAAAAAATAAGCAGGTATATACAGATGGTTCGGACAGTATTTTTATAGTGAATTATAAGGAAATAGACTTTAAAATAATTGGGGGATGCCGTATCCCTCGCACAGTCACCCAAATAAAGCACTTTCCTGGATAAAAAAGAAAATAATCTTTAAAAAATGATCCACGAACGTACGCGCGTTTCTTTCTGAACAAAAACGAAATGTATAAATTTTAAATTTATTATTTAAGCCTTCCAGGGATTCTACACGAAGAGTTTAATGAAAACTCTCCAATCCAAAATGATCTTCATTTCGAAAATGTTCGTTATTTTTTATTTTCTCAAAAATGGCTTTAACGAAATATCATAATTACTAAGTATACGTTTAAGAAGACATTTATATCATTATATTTATTTCCTTTACGAGTATATTGTTCTTCCAAAAGTATTTTAAAAGTTTCCCATATAGTAATCTACTAACTGTATTAAGGACTGCAATTCCTCTATAATTATTACAATCATCCTTTCTGCCTTTCTTATGATTTGCACTTTTATCGGCGTCTTTGGCATTGGAACAATTGCGAATCGCCAACGACGTTCACTCGTTTGCATTTGATGTTAATGGTCAGGTCTAACAAATGTGTTTTGATTAGGTAGATGTACAATTATTTCCCGAAAGATGCGTCTAAATCACGAAAATACTTTCGATCTTGGAAGCGGGAGTATTTCAGAGAAATTTTGTAACGTCTTTACGTTAATTTCATCCCAAGGTATAAGCAAAACACAGTTTAACTAATGATCGACAGTTGCGAGCTATCGACTTAATTTTCCGAGATATTTTCTCGTAAAATGGAGTTGTTTTCCCTCCATGTATAACATTAAATTCATATCGGCGGATTTGTCGTTGGAACAATTGCTTATCGACAATTATTATGTTTGGTTTCTTTATAAGAATTACATACACACACAAATTTACCTTTTCAGTCAAGTTCCGGACTCTAGGGAAGAACCCTGGCTAAAGAAACATGTCCATCTTCGAGGCCGGGAATCGAACCCGGTGTGTCTGGATATGAAAGTGAGTATATTATAGTAGGTACAAATTTGCGTTGTGTGGAATGACGCAGTTGGAAGCATCACGGATCAGTGACCTTGCTGAGAGACGCCCACGTTACGCTCCTAATGAATATTATGGCGCGACTAGTTGCATTTGCGTCAGCACTTGTTCTCTTCCTGGAATACAATGATTACTTACTTACTGACGTCGTCTCATACTTTCTCATTTCACTAGAAAGACACAGCAATACGGAGCAAATAGTGTCCACGCGGCGCAGTAACAGCCTGTGTACACCATTGTCAGCATGAGGTCGGTCATTACGTGGTTGACAAACGTTACGGAAGTCTTGTTTTTAACTCAACATTATTAAATCTGTCAGCGTACCTAGGAAATTCACGAAATACATTACAATTTTCGTTTATTAAAAATGGTATATTAGTTTGATAGCTCAAAATTCGGAATGTTTTCGTTTAGATTCAGATTGAGATACCTCAAAGCTGGTTTACCATTTGTTAGATTTTTCTATGACAGCGGCAGTCAGCGACGCGTACAGGCAAAACAACGCAGCCAGTTCGGAGTCTTTTGGATCACCCGTTACATAGATACCAGTGCTACTTTCTCCACCATTTACCTACAGACGATATCAAGATTTCATGACAAATGCGCGTTTTGAGGATCCGATAAGTAGCAAACTTGGCGATTAAGTTCAGCATCTTGCAAACAGATGCTACACAGAGAATTTCAGAAAATTCCGCATCCCAAACTACCCTTTTCATGTAGCATTTTAATTACCTTATTCTTGTCTTTAACATCACTGTAAATATGTAGATTAAAATGCCATATTTTTAAGAAATATATGTGATAAATAAATGGTGAATAGCTTGCAAACTGCTCTTCATTTAAATGAATTTTGTGTTTCACTGATAAACCATGAGAAAGAGACAGAAGGGGGGGGGGTGTAGACAGAGAAGAGCTTAGTACACGAAAAGTGCAGATCTCATTCAAACAGATCCATTTTTACGACAATTAGGTATATCCAAGATATTGTTCATTATTGAGTGCTAATTGCACTATTCAGCTTTTTCTCTTGGCCGCGACAAGAGTGCAATTTCAAGGCCAGCAAGTAGCAACCTCCTTTTGAACATGTGATTATTGCTTGTCTTCTGTTTCCACCTACAGATACTGAAGCTATCTCGATAAACATGGAAGCAGACCAACTTAAAAACATCTCAATTTGCCAACTCCGTGAAGAGCAAAGTGAATTGCTTTGGTTCGACAATAATAATGACATGGTTTTATTCGGAAGTGAGACTGATCGACATTTACATGAGAAAGTCCACGCCTTTACTATGTTTACATAGGTTTTTGAAATCGATATTTGTTTCCGGAAACAATCCGCATGTCTCTGAGGATATCGCCAATTAGATCATCAAATTAATTCTCTAGTTACTAAATTAAATGGATTTAACATCCGGCTGATTGAATTGTTAAGGTACTCCCAGTCACGCAAACGCATGTCCTATTGAACAGGAAAATGTTCAACACAATACAGACTGAGTTCTAATAAATCTCTATTGCAGTACTATTGCCACTTTTTCATGGGAAATTGAAACAGACTTGAATCAATACAATATTACATGGAAACATGAACTCAATCTTAACCTAACATACATACCTACATATATTTCTCCCGTTCCTTTCGAAGCCTTTTTTATAAAATACAAGTTTTGGGTCTGTATTTTCGCAAGAACATTAATTTTACTCCGTCGTTCATGGCTGCACTATTTGTGAAGGGGCAATAAACCGACAAAAACTGGTGCAACAACAGTCCTTTTATCCTTCCCATATTAACGTCACACATTCTTTGCGAAACCATACATTAATGTGCAAATCTCTGCCTAACACATACAGCAAACATAAGAATCCAGCTTCGCCAAACCAAATCCAATCGAACAACACAACATTTATTCTTGAATCTTGCATCTATAGCAATACACATCTGGATTTAACATTGACACGCGGATTGTAGGTATTCAGTATGCAATGTGTAGCTACTCAAATCAATTTCTTTTCGCTTGGAAAAAGCAGTTTCATTAACCAAAATAAACCAATCTGATTAATTAAAAAATCTGATGTGTTGCACTCACATGACTTTCTTTACCCTTGTGTTAACCATTCTTACAAAATCTTATTCATCTTGTACAAATTATCTTATTGTTATTTTCTTGTAACTGCAAGGGGAATACAGTCGATTTAAGTGATAGGCAAATCTTTTAGAACTGGTCGTTATATGAAGGCTTTGAAATCCCGTTTTCTTTGCATCGCCAAGAGATTAAAAAGTGAATAACAACCGTTCATCTGAGAAAAATAACAAGTATTGGAAAATTCACACAAATAACTAGGAATATCTCTGAAATGGTTCACTGCACAGAAAAGTTCACTTGGACATAACTTGTGTTTTAACGTACTCTACATTTTGTATAGTAAGATTTGGTCTA
Source organism: Tenodera sinensis (assembly GCA_030765045.1). Lineage (NCBI taxonomy): Eukaryota > Metazoa > Arthropoda > Insecta > Mantodea > Mantidae > Tenodera > Tenodera sinensis. The sequence goes on from CM060969.1 coordinate 14,936,279, forward strand.
TCTCTTGCAGTTTACGAGTTATATAAAAGTCAAGGATAAACAGGACTACATGGGCTACAGCAATCAAGGTATACATTTCAATTGTCATAAAATCTTAAATATATCATAAACATATGGTATTTGAATCAAAATTGTTAGAGGCATTTATGAGAAAATCAAAATTTTCGAAAAAAATTCCATGTAAAGGACAGTTTAGGGTGGAGGAATTTTCTTTAAAATATTCACTTTGGTTTTCAACCGAGTTTTCGTTTTTGAGTTATGCTATTCATAGGTAGACACACACGAACACACAAACACAAACACACACACACACACACACACACACACACACACACACACACACACACACACACACACATATCGCGGGTTCAAACACGGGGAGGGGAATAGATTTTTACGGGCGTAAAAATACTTAGTACGCCTTGCTTCGGAAGGGAAGTAAAGCCGGTGGTCTCTTGTTCTAGATTTACGGCACGTAAAAGAAACTCTAGGCTCATATAGAGGCCTCTGAGCAAAACTAAATGTTTTTTTCATATGCAACGTAGAACATGGTACGGTGGGAAATATGGCAGTTAAAGGGTGTCCATAAAACACACAAGTGTAGAGATGCATACTTCACGTGGAGTTCGCTGACACAGGGAGAGGACATTGTGACTATGACTGTTATTGACTTACCTCGCTCTCCCGACTGAGTCTCCGGAACAGCTCGTCGGACTCGAACTTGGACTTTTGGTCCGGGACGACCCGCGGCATCTTGAAGATGAAGCGTGGTTTGGGTTGTTCGTAGAGGCCGATGGATTCGAAGGGCAGCATGCCCGCCAGACCGGTCGGGTCGTGCATGACTCCTCCACCGTTATTCTGACTGCCAGCGTAGCACCACTCCAGCGTGATCAAGTTGTTACCGTCCGAGCAAGCTCGCGAGCCAGCACTGAACACTGTCACCGCTACTGCTTGCCTAGCGAGCGGCTCCCCTCTCTCCCTGCTCGGGCAGACACGCCTACCACTGGCATGGCGGGGCCGACCGGCTCACGTGCTCACCACTCATTTGTTCACTATCACGAGCTGCATTTGTTCACTATCACGAGCTGCATTTGTTAACTATCACGAGCTGCATTTGTTCACTATCACGAGCTGCATTTGTTAACTATCACGAGCTGCATTTGTTAACTATCACGAGCTGCATTTGCTCACTATCACGAGCTGCATTTGTTAACTATCACGAGCTGCATCTGTTCACTATCACGAGCTGCATTTGTTCACTATCACGAGATGCATTTGTTCACTATCACGAGGTGCATTTGTTCACTATCACGAGCTGCATTTGTTCACTATCACGAGCTGCATTTGTTCACTATCACGAGCTGCATTTGTTCACTATCACGAGGTGCATTTGTTCACTATCACGAGCTGCATTTGTTAACTATCACGAGCTGCATTTGTTCACTATCACGAGCTGCATTTGTTCACTATCACGAGCTGCATTTGTTAACTATCACGAGCTGCATTTGTTCACTATCACGAGCTGCATTTGTTAAACAATGATACAGCCTAGGAAATATTTAGATTACATCTATGTGAGTTGTGTAAACCCTTCGGCTTCTATTTACTGCGACCTTTATTAGATCTATAAGTCCCAGTTTAATTTAACTCTGCTCTGCTGTTTATTTTCCATCTACATATTATGTTCACCTCAGACTTGCCCATCTTATAGAGATGACGTCTAAGAGGGCACTGTACAGTAAGGAGCCATTTAAAGTCCTCGACTCTGAATGTGCTCTTTTCACGGAGAGTTCAATGAACTGTTTTGTGTGATTTAGCTTTGGAACTCGTTCCCGACAGCAGCTTGTTTTCCTGCGTTCCCAATGTTAGAAGTTCGAGTAGCTGTTGTTAATTTATAATGTCTTTCAATACAAAATTTGTCAAACTTATTCCCAGTACATTTCCTGTTGTATTTTGTGTTTTGAGGTTTCCTTCTTCCAATTATTTGATCTACTTCAGCATTAGATAAGCGAGACTTAGCTATATTTGACATTTGAATAGAAGCTCTATTGCGTCAAGTTACGTAAGCTCTTGCGCATCTGTAGCACAGTGCAGCTAGATTCTGTAACTTGATCTTAAGAAAAGCAGAAGAGCTGATAATTGAAATTCAGGGCACGTGATAATGAAATGCGATATTTTTTTCGCGAATGAAGTGTGTCATTGGTTGAAATTTTAAATTGTTATGCACATGATTGGTTGATTTGAACCAAACTGCCATGTGTTTGAGATATTTTTATGGTAAACAAAATGTATATTTTGTATTTTATGGCTATATCGTATGTATTGTTTACTTTGGACTACTTTCACAAAACTGGTAAACCGTTAGAGATACACCAAATCTTACTGTACAAGAAATGTAGTTCTTGCTAAAATACATAATTTATGTCTGTATGATTTTTTTGTAGAGGGAACCATTTCGGAAATATTCCTTGTTATTTGTGTGAGTTGTGGAATACTTTAAACTTTCGTCAAATAGAAGATGGTTGTTCATTTTTTTATACGTTAGCCGTGCAAAGAGAACGGGATCTCAAAGTCTACTGTATTCTAATATTCCCCTTGCACCTACAAGGAAATAAGCAATAAGATAGTTTGTGCAAATATTTATCTTGATCGTCAGCTGCCTGTTGCTGGAATTTGCACGAAATTCCAAATTGTATCTGATCTCATTCGGGAAGCCTCGCGTTCAACCATTGTACCTAATGTAAATTACCTACCCATCTTAAAAACTTGTATCGGAGATTGTTTTGGGCACTCCTGAATAAAGAAACAGAGCATTTCTTAGAAAAAGGCTACGCGCATGCGTGTGTGCGTGTCTACATCACATCTAACTGCAAAACGGCGTGTCTTACAAATACCAAACTTGGTATGTAAGTTCAACATCTTCTAAAGAGGTGGCACGAAGATTTTCAACAAAATCACCCACTGCAAATTATCCTTTACATGGAGCATTTTCCGAAATGTCTGATTTTCTCAAAAAAAAGTGTTAAGAATCTCGATTAAAATATGTACCTTATATTTTAGCTAATAAAGGTAAGTGATGCAAATATGGCCACCTTAATCTGAATGTTTATTTTCGTGGTTATGGTAAGTAGGTACTGACTAAAAGAAAAGCATAAACTACGTCTTAATTGGCTAAACATAAAAAATATGTAATGATTTACTTTAAACCCTACTATTTTTAATTTAAATTTTTTTAAGAACGTTGCATTTGCATGTAACATGCCCAAGTGAAGGTAATATGGCCAACTTAAATAAAATGTATTATTGTAGGGTAAATATAGATTTATTTTATTGTGATTTGAAATTAAGTGTAGTAACGTTATCGTACATATAATTTTACATTAAGGCATCTAGAAAAACAGTAGCAGATAATTTTAAAACACACAGTTTATTTCAAATAACTTTTTATGATATTGCCATTTTTAAGATATGCGTTGCTTTTATTGTTAGTTTTAATTTTTCAGCACTTTGTCATTTTAAAGTGTTGTTATTCAGTTGTTTTTCGCAGTATAGCTAATGGAAAGATTGACATTTCAAGGCCACTATAAGGCGGCCTGCTTTTAAACATCTGACTATTGATTCGGTTTGCTCTCTTCCCCTCTAACATAGAAGTGTAGAAGTTATAAACAAACGACAGCGGCTGGAGAAAGTATGCGAATATTACACTTTGGGTTTTTAAGTCACACGTTAGTGCATTTTAAGTATTAACACTACTTATTTATGTAAAATTGAATGTTAGAAGATGGATGCCTTCAGTTTTAGTCTGTCACGAGAGAAGCAAATGGAGTAGGAATGGTTTCTTTGTTAGGTATGAAGTGTCGAGGTTGTCAGCACTGTAAGTGTAGTGCACTTGTGCTGGGAGTCCCCGCTGGGCTGACCACTGCGCCAGGAAGTTCCTGTCCTCGACAAACAATGTGCAGAAGGTCAGAGCGTCACCCAGTTGGGGGCGCTTTTATAAATGGTTCCTTCTCAAGAGTGTCTGCCATAACAAATATGTCAACGCCACTCACTCACACACAGGTTAGCCTACCTTCCCAAGGTGCTTAGCATCTTGTAAATGTAGGTATTCTTCCCTCTCTTGGAAATTACTTCTCAGGTGTATCGAGTCTACCTCAGACATTTCTCTGTTCACAGCCCCGCAGTTTCTTCCACACAATAATCGTTTGTAGTACAAGGGTAGAATCAGACCTGAGGAATTCAATATCATAGCTGGGTTTGAACCACGGATCTTCCAGCTGCTTTAACCACTAAGCTACCATGGCCAACATGCCTATACGACATTAAGTAGAACATTTGAATATTGCATTATTTGCCTATAGAATATAATTTTGAGTAAAACAGTAGTTGTGTTTAAGTAGCCGAAAGGCATACTTTTACTACGGAACATCTTTAATGAACAGTGATTTTAAACTTTACTGTTTTCGACAAATGAAGGGAGAACTTCCGGTAGAAGCACTGACAAATGAGGGAGGTAGGCTTGACAAAAGAAGGCAGTAACAGCTAGCAATAATTCACCGCAAGGCTTTGTAATGGACTTGCCACTTTATTCCATTGTTCTTCGTCTTCACATTCCTCGCTTGTTCTGCTTCAGTTGTTGGCAACACTAGATATACTTGCTCTTGCACTCTTTCACATTTTGCACCATTTTCGTTATCACAATAAAGCATTATGCATACGAAATTAAGTCACAGATGTGCTTATAAAGCTACAAATACTGCACACAAAGACTGTTTCACACTGTCCAATGTCGTCCTCTAACCTAGCCTATGGTTCAACAAGTCGCGGTTCGACCCCGGCGGAGGACAATGAATTTTTCGGGCGTAAAAACCCTTAGCATGGCTTTCTGCCTGATAAGGACGCCTCTGAGCAAAATTTAGCGGTTTTTCACGCCTAATATGTAGAATGGGACGCCAAGAACCAGGACAGTCAAAGAGTTTCCATTAATAATAACTCAATTTCAATTTACATTGCCAATGTGTACCCTAGGAATACACAGATGGGTTCTGGACATAGACATATGTACAGTAAAAAGTGTTTCTCCACTGTAAACTCCAAGTTCGCCTGGGAGGCAGTTGATACGTCATACGTACCTAGTGTTGTCATTGCAGCAACATGGCAACCTCGACAGGGAGAAACAGACGCTGTCAAATCAATAGAAGAGCATAGAGGGGACCGAGATTCCTTTAATCTCAACAACACACTATCGCCTTAAGATAAATCGATCCTGGAGCGGGAGTTGCACAGTAATCCTAATGATGTGTGAAGTAATCTGATGAGGGTGTAGGTATCTGCAGGTGGTGGGCTCTCAGTGTTTCATCATCATGTTCACCTGCAGGCAGACTCAGTGATAATATCACCATCTGTAGATAGCTACGTGTAGTCACAAAGTGATATCATAAGATAATCTGGGAACATCAGACCATTCAATGATATCTATCCGGACTGTTTCATAAATATATCGATTTAAATACTATATCGCAAAGTTTTGACCAGAAAAGGTTAAATTTTATTTAAAGAACAACCTAAAATACACTCATTACGATTAGCGTAGTTCTACCAACTGAGGAAAACGAAACTCAAGAATTACATCTATTTCGATCTTCTGTTGTTATAACAGAAAACCGGTTTATAGTCTCAAGTAAATCTCACTGTATTTTCAAATTAGCAAATAACCTTTCTTCTGGAAAAATACGTTAGTAATTAAATCCACAGTTGTAAAATTGAAATGGAACGTTATTTTGATACTTAATAGATTGTAATGTGTAATAAATTGTTTTCAGCGATTTATGCGATACAGTTGGCGAGTCTGATTAAACAAAAGAACCACCAGAATGATAATCGATATGCCAATTTAAAACCTCTGTGTATGACAGTTATAATCATCAACACTTTCTTCATCTATCTTATTCTTTTCTTTCTTCATCGCCATCTTCTTGCACCTACTTTATCACCATTATCTCATCTCTTTCGTCTCCACTATTATGTCCATATTTATCATCATCGCTATCGCCATTATCGTCACCTTGCAAGCTGTTTTGCCTAATGCTTTTGAAAACAGGGGCTGGACGTCATGCACCATTTAGCCATCTAAGTGTGAATTTCTATTATATTCACACGCACGCACGCATACACACATACGCACACACTTACTCCTTCAGTAGTATTTTTTAAAGCTTTTTACTATAAAGGATAGTATGGGACGAAGGAATTTTTTTAAAAATCTTGTAGGTTTCTTGGAAGAAGCTAAATTTAAATAAACTTTGTTTTTCTCTGACATGGTGTTGGGAAGGAAATCTTCCAGACCCAAGTTTAGAGAGTATTTCCCGGCGTATTTCTGTTATGAGAACTGAGGAAAACTAGGAAGAAACCTAGCTAGAGAGCATGATCCTCGCGGGATTTGAACCGCGGACCTCCAGTTCACGGGTGCATGTTTTAACGACCTCGCATTCAGTACGCCGTTCACAGAAAAACCCCGCACACACCAACATTTCCTAAAACGCGTTTTGGAGGATTGATGTGAAGTCGTGACTTATTTGGGACGGAGTCTCGATATCCAGGAGTGACAAGAGGAAGCAAGAAGTGCTACGAGACATCCCCCCCCCCCTCACCTCACACACACACACACACACATGAACGCCTAACAAGCGAGAAGCGCTGCAGCTCTTTGTCTGTACACATGAACCATGAAAGGTGTGACAGTTTTGCAGACGAGCGTGTGAGATGAGATCACATGAATTTCAAGTAGACACGCGGTGCATTGTGAACTAACTGTCGTGTGCCTGCCTGCCGGCCTTCATCTGTATTCATCACACATTCTAATTCCTCTTTGGTCGGTCGATCGATCGATGTCTCAGGTCTTATTTTACACTGAGAACCAAAAGTGTCAACAATTTATGTTTGGGAAAATATAAAAACAACCACCCGGCGTTGTCCGTGGCTCAACGATTTATGGTTATTTTAAAAATATATTACTTACGCTTAAAAAAGTTAAACTCTAAGGATATCATAAAGAACAATAAATAAAAACTTGGGGAAGACGTTATGCAAATGCTACAGGAAAAAAGCGAGTAGAGAAAATCGCGTGAATGTAATATATGTACCTACTTGCATTTGTATTTCAAACATGAAGAAAATTGTATTAATTGCATACTGAAAGGCGAGTAGAGGACATGTGAATGTCTTACGTAAAAGAAAAGCGAGTGGAAAGGAACATGTGAATGTAATATACTGCATAGTAAATGGATAGCACCCAAATCTCCATGGAAAAACACGTGCCGAATTTCGAGGTGATTGGTCAAGCGATTTCGGAAGTTACGCGTTACGTAGATCTGGTATATACATCCGTTTATATATATTTTGTGGTGCTTTGTTGTGTTATTTTGATTACCTACCGCCTTTAAAAGGGAAAAAGTTGAATAACAACCAACCAAAACCTATTTATTCATTAAAATCAGTGTCAAAGTTATCTGCATGAATACTTACTATTAATTAGGCAGGCAATAAATATATGTCTACCTTTCTGTGTTTTATTAACATCTCCAGGAGGTGTCGAAAAAGATCACTTTTTATCGACAGCTTTGTATCTTAGAAGCTGTTTTATTAACGAGATAGATGTCAGAGTATTTGGAGCATTTTACAATCGACTATGTGAAAACTTGTATAATGTATACAGCATTTGTTCCAAAATCAGTACTCAAATATTTATTGTTAGCTTCGAGAACTGGTAGAAAAAGTATTAGGTTCCTACAATAGAATGTTGTTACAGTTTCTGAAAGTACGTAATTATTGTGTATCCGGTTGATATGTTTTGAGAATGGCCGCTAGCAGCTGTTACAGACAGTTGCCCATCTTTTTGTGACGTGATAAAACTGTTGCGAGAATTGCAGATGTCTTGTCACTGAACTCGCACACACAAAGCCGCCCCAACACGGATAGAAGGGGCTTTGCTTATTTTTTCCCCTCTCCACTTATTGTTAATACTCTGTGATTTTTTCCCTTCCCCCTCCCCCACTAAATTCAATGAAATAGCGTCGACGCACTGGTGACATACCAGTTCACAAGAGTCTGTTGCTTCTGATTGGCTGCCTTGCCCGACGCCCCTGTCATCACGAGCCAATGGGAGAGGAGGGGCGTCCGCCATTAGCATGCACTCATCCTTCCGGGAGGGTCACGTGACAGTATCGATGTTATCAAGTTGCGACCCTGGTAATGATAGAAAAGGCTCGTCGGACACAAAGCGTCCCAAACACCGGCTATTATACCGGTCCCTTCTTTCATTGTGACGGTCCTTCACATAATAGAGTTAGTAGCTAAGTATACCTACGTTCCCTGCCCTGTGCATTGGACCCAGGGTTCGAACGCCTGCCTGTTGCTCGGGCTCATTTTCCCTCATTCCCTACATAGATAATGACCTCGCAATTCATTTAATTCGCTACCTTTGTATCCCGCCGGGTTAAAACAAACTAATCTACCACAGGACCTCCCCCTACCTTGTCACAAGCAATTTGTCTATTTCTATCGATCTTAGTCAACAAATTCCCTTGAGCATTCGCTATTTATGTTCTTTAAATGTCCATTTTCCATTTTGGCTTAGCATTATCTACTTGAATTGATTATTAACGGCTTATTCGCTGAAATTTAACAACAAAATCTTATATATTTAAACGAGCAATTCTGGTATATAAATATATAAATATATTCCGCGCAACATGGAAACGGCTCTAACGATTTCGATCAAATTTTGTATTCAGATAGGGTTTTGCTTTTTAAGTTCAGCTATATAGGCGTAATTCCCGAAAAATCGCGATTTTACATTAAAAAATAACATTTTTTATTCCCACTTCTACAGTGCAATTCTTGTATATATATTCCCGGTATTCCAGAAACGGCTCTAAGGATTTGGTTAAATTTTTGTATACATGCATATTACATTCACAGTGTTATCTCTACTCACTTTTAGGTAACACATTCACATCTCTTTCTCTACACACTCTTCTGTAAACAATTTTCCATGAAAAACGTGATTTTACAAAAAAAAAAAAAAAAAAAAAAAAAAAAAAAAAATATTATCCACAGTTTTAAAATGAGTCATACCATTTTCTGTATGTTTGAAATAGAAGTACTATTACATTCACAGTGGTTTCTCTACTTAACTACTTTTAGGTAACACATTCACATCTCTTTCTCTACTCACTATTTTATAAACAATTTTCCATAAAAACGTGATTTTACACCAAAAATCATTTTTATCCCCAGTTTTAAAATAAGTCATACCATGTTCAGTAGTTTGAAATAGAAATGCTACGTATTACATTCACACTGTTTTCTCTACTTACTTTTGGGCAACACATTCATAAATGTTACTCTACTCACTGTTCTAGAAATAAGCCATACGATTTTCTGTATGTTTGAAATAGAAATTCTGCATATTACATTCACAGTGTTTTCTCTACTCAGTTTTAGGTAACACATTCATATCTCTTTCTACTCACTCTTCTGCAAATAAGTCATACAATTTTCTGTATGTTTGAAATAGAAATAATGCATATTACATTCACAGTGTTTTCTCTACTTAAGTACTTTTTGACTCTTTAAAATATTTCTCAAAAACAGAGACGAAAAACGCCACGCGAAGCTCGGTCGCCCAGGTACTTAATATTATTAATGATAATGATAATGATAATAATCTGATGTTATAATCACACAAATTTTCTTTAATAGAACATTGTTTATTTTGATATAAGTTGTACAAGCTATTGTTACAAAACGTTTATTTTTCTATCCACTTCATCATACTCCAGATAAACACTCGCAGAAATGGTTTTATTACACTTTGTTGTAGATACAAGGGGAATATAGGAAACCGAATCGATAGTCAGAGGGCCCAAATGACCTAGCTGTAGGCGGGACCCTTAAAACTCACCTATCCCATACTCGTTCCATGACGTCGTGAAAAACAATAGACTGAGAGCACTGAAATGATACAACAGTTGGAACAAGTTTCTATCTCGTACGCTACGGTTTGCCAGTCCCCTTTTGAATGAAGAAGATTTCTCAGGCTATTCCCACAAGATTCAATATACCCACCTACCTCTGCCGACTTACTTACATTTTATGTGTTGTGTAGGTAAATATCTTCAACATATCTATGGTATTTTGATGAAAAGTGTTAGACTTTTTGATAAAATTCAAAATTTCTAAAAAAAGATGTCTCGCGTGAAGGTTAGTTTGAGGTGGAGGCATTTTCTTGAAAAGCTTCGTATCACATATTTGGAAGATACTGAATTTAAATACTTACCAATAAGGTTATGTTGCTCGCAGATACTCACACGAAGTTTGTGTAAAAATCTGAAGTGTTGCACTCACATGACTTTCTCTACCTACTCTCTATCTGCTTCATGTTAGTCGAGGCTTTATGTGTTAGTCTGGTGTTTTAGAGCTGGTCGCTATATGATGACTTGGCTTCGGACGTGGTTGCTGTTTCGTTCCACCTTGGCTGGAAAGTGGTTAGGTGCGCACTGCTACCCCCTCCCCTCCCCAAATAGCTTTAAAACATTTACTCCGACATTTCTAATATTACCTAATCCAAATTTCAAGACAAAACTATTTCCTTCCGAATATCTTCCCAGTACACGCCCGTGAGCTAGGTCTGGTTTTGTGCATTAATTGCTTCCCTAGCCAGTGCCAGGGTGCCTACTTGCCCTAACGGTGGCGCCCGCACCTCCTAGGGCATGAGTTAGATGTGCCGAGCAACTCATAGGACAACTCATAGCCTTGAGCCACTCCCTTCACTGTCTCTCACTTTCTCTGTCTCTCACACACTAACTCTGACGATATAAGCACTCAACACTTGCTAAAACTTCTTCACTTCGACGCGACATAACTTTCACAGCTGTCTCGCACTCACTGATACACTGACCGACTCAAAAACTGCCTGTCTTCACGCGCCCTGCAAGCTTTAATATCGGCAATGACGTAGCCAGATCTTTCTCGAACGTCTACAAACAATCCGGCCGCCGGACATCTCTCGAATGACATGAAAACCCCCTTTTGATTCAGGTTTTTGCTCGCATAAGTGGAGTGGGAAAGCTTGACCTTAAGCGCCTGGTATGTAGTGTGAAGTAGCTTGTGCGCTGCCGCCGGGTACAATACACTCACATGGTCAAGTTTACCTCAATGTGTCACTCACCAATACAATTAGGCTATCCATAATAAACTCACGTGTAAGTTTACCTAAAGGTGTGGTTCGTGAATAGATTGTTTTTTTTTGTTTTATTTCTGTAGGTACATATGCTGTAACTCGTGTGGTTTACGTGCGGTAAATCTCTGAGAAGAACGAAGGGAGGAGAAACTCCGCCGAGAACATAATGGCAACCCGGCAACTGAAAGGCTTAAACAAATGCACGGAGATCTGCAGTGAGACAATTGAATTTTAATGTATATTTGACCGAACAAAGTTATGTAGCTGTTGACTCATTTATAACTAAAATAATTATGGCGTTCTTACCCAGATTATTCTTTATTTCTTCAGTCATGTTCCCTTTTTATAAGTGGAAACAAAACAGTTCACCAACTTGAACAACTGTCATGACTGCTAAAGGATCAGAAAGTTTGTTTATATTGTTCCTAACGTTAACGTTATACGTGATTGTTTTAATTATCTTAATTTTTCAAATAATATCCTCCAATAGTGGAGCTCTAATGACCTAGCTGTCGACGGGCCCTTAAACCCTACCCATTCACTCGCTCCTCCAATAGTTGTAGGAATCAAGTGAATTCGCACCAATTCTTCTGAATCTTCTTGCCAAAATATGTTGTTGTTGTTGTTAGCTAATGCTGGATTTCTGACAATGAAGTCATTAATCCTCTTGCTGTCCAATATTTTTCACTGATGGATGGGAAGGGCACTAGAAGTGGCCGGGCAGATTTGAAGGTGGTTTCGATCCATTTCCTCTTGCAGATCACAAAGAGGACAGAGTGGTGAAGAATATATCCCAATTCTGTTTAAGTGTTTTGCCAGACAATCATGTCCTGTAATCAACCTGAAGGTTGCAACTGCTGTTTTTCGAGGATACTCAGGAATCACTGTTTGAATGTTTGGTAGTTCCCATCTTTTGTTCTTTGATTTTTCATAGTAATATTTTGCAATTAATTTTTTTGAATTCAGAGTTGACTAATCTTTTAGCTGCATAAAAGGGTAGATTAACTATAGATTTTTGTACACCGCTGGTACCCTTTTTTGCAAGAAAATCAGCTTTCTCATTACCACTCAGTCCACAGTGAGCTGGTGTCCATTGGAAGACTAGGTGTTTTTGAAGTGCTGTTAGATGGCTAAGCATCTTCCAACATTCTATAATTGTTTGGTTTTTTGGTGACAACTTGGAAGTAATTGCTATAATTGCTGCCCTGGAATCTGAGAGAATAACTGCTTGCTGAAAATGTGAAATTCTGTACAAAAGATTTTGTAGGGCCATTCGAATTGCTTCAATTTCTCCATCAAAGTTTGTAGTTCCATAACTTAAAGATTTGTAATAGGAAAAGAGATGACATGTGACTCCAGCACCTGCTCCATCTTGGTTTGATATCAATGATCCATCTGTATAAATATGGAGCCACTCGTGTTCTGGAAATCTAGTATGGATTGTCTCTAATGCCAATAATTTTAGAACACTAGTTGGAGTATCACTTTTCTTAACTTCTTCTGTCAGGTGTAAATAATATGTGATGTCTAATGTTTGTGTTGGATTGACTTTAGATATGAAGTTTTCCTTTGAATTAGGAAGGTATACATCCTTCTTGATGTCTTGAATTTTGGAAAGAAAGCTCTCCTGAGTCTTTAGTGTATGTGTAAAATTTCTCTTGTGCCATGTATTGAATGGGAGTCTGATCAACTTTTCGTGTTGAATAAGAGCCGCTTTTTCTATTTCATATTCAATGGGGTATTGGTTGGTTAGTATTTCCATAGCTGCTATTGGTGTGGTTTTGATAGCACCTGTAATTAATCTCACACTTTAGTTTTGAAAGATTTGAATTTTTTTTGTGTTTGCTGTTACAAGAACTTCGCTGCAGTAAGTAAATAATGGTTTGATATATACATTGTATGTTGTGTAAAGAGTTGCTCTGGAACATCCCCACTTCATTCCTGTTAAACGTTTTAACAGTGAAAGGCGCCTCTCTGCTCTTTGTATTACATTTTCTATTTGTTTGGTCCATGTAAGTTTGGTATCAAATGTAACTCCTAAATACTTTGCTTCCTTTGTTTCTGGTAATTGTTGACCCTCAAAATTTAGTTTTATTTTTAGTGGTTTTTTTCTTAGTGAAAAGATTTAGTAGTTTGATTTTGTTGTATTAACAGTCATTCTTGCCAAAATAGGAATGACATACAAGTGTCAGACGGAATAACTTTAGAATTTAATAAAAACGAAACATTAGGTTCCTTAAAGTGCAGGTTAGAGATTTAGCTGATAAGTTCACAATTTTTATGTCGTATTTAAGTTAAAGTAAATTCTTACTTAAAATGTTTAGGCACTGGCTATTGCTATTCACAAATTGCATAATTTTGACCAGCAATCGCCTTTTCGCCAGTGTAAGGTCGCTAAATGGCAGGATGCTCAGATTATGTGATTTAATGCTTCTGAAGAAGCAGACGCTAATCCTGCCATCTGGCGACATTGCGCCAATGTGGGAAGAAAGTGTACGAACGTCGAACACTCTCTCTCTGTAAACAATGTAACAAAATTGGCTGCCTGGTTGAGCCATAGACGCTGGTTTGGCCCTGTAGGCGTAACATCTACACCACAGATAATACCGTGCGGACTACTAGTGACATCTATAGGTGTTGCATCACAGCTTTCTGTCGATAAAGCAGCTCACTGCACTACCAGTACATTTCCAGAAAGCGATGGCATGTTTGTATACCATAATTATAAGCTGCATTAAAGAGAAATCATTACAAACTGTATTATTTGTGATTAACAGTGCGTTTGATAGCATTGTCTCAGTATTTTTATTATGTATATTTTTTGTCTCATACCGCTGGAGGCGGTGCCTGGAAGTGGGTGGTCAGCACAGCACCAGGTATGGGAGTGAGGAAGAGGATGATTATACAGGTGAAATGATTGAGTGGAAAGGTGATGATGGGGCAGTTTGGGGAATGAGTGGTGGAGCAAACCGGAGAATCCGGAAAAAAACCGCCCAGAAGGTTACCCATCATCATCGTCGTCGCTGATGCTGCTGCCACCGCCACTGCCATCACCGCCTTCTTCTCATTATTATCAGTAGAGTGGCGCCATGACCGAGTGGTTAGACCATTCGCCTCTCACCAAGGTTCGATCCTAGATATCCGCATGTGATATTCGTGGTGGGCAAAGCAGCTTCTGGCTGTTTTTTCCGGGTTCTCCGGTTTGCCCCACCACTCATACCACCAATTGCTCCATCATCACCTTTCCACTCAATCATTTCACCTGTATAATCAACTCTCATACCTGGTGCTGGGCTGACCACCCACTTCCAGGCGCCGCCTCCAGGATATTATAAGATAAAAAATATACATAATAAAAATACTGAGAAAATTCTATGCAAAAGCACTGTTAACAATCACAAATAATACAGTTTGCAATAATTTCTCTTTAATGCAGCTGAGTTCCATGTTGCATTCAGGCTACCTCATTGCTATTTATAGAGAAAAGCTCATTGGGAGACCAATTTATTATTACTATATGATCATGTCACAACAAATCAATGAATGTTATATGAATTTGCTGCTCCTTTATTATTTTGTGAGCCCATGAAAACGTAAATTTGAGCTACTATGGCTATCTTTGGCAAAGAAATATGTGCTCTTGGAAGCTTTTGTAGGCATTACATAAAATTAAATACTTAGTTGTGTGAAATGAAGTGGAATTTTGAATTCTAAGCTAGACAATAATTTTCTCTTGTGCCAAAGTTATCTTCCAAGTTTGGTCAAAATTAGTGCAACAATGTAGAAGCATACAAGGAGCGCACACACCAACTGTTATATAAATATTAAGATTAGTGTGTCTGAAGTGTTTGACGCCCGCTTTTACTACTACGGCACCTCAGGCGGTGACACTGATGATACATGGAGCACTGGTGGAATGAGATGGTGGGGGAAACCGGAGAACCCGGAGGAAACCTGCCCTAGCACGGCTCCGTCCACCACAAATCCCAAATACAGTTGCCTGGAATCGAACCCAGGCCACGGCACAGCCGCTAAGGTTGCTATCTACATTACTTATATATAAGAGAAATAGTATTGGACCTAATGTGAAACCTTGTATTCTCATATAAGCTTGTTTAGTAGTAGCACAAGTGGGTTTTAGGGTACACAACTGCTGTGGTAATTAGCCCAGACAAAACCATAAAATGAAAAATATGGGCACTACACCTACAGTCCAAAGTGTGTCAAGAATTTTTGGGTGGAATACAATACTTCCCCTACTTACCAGTAGAGAAAGTATTAGTAGTAACTAGAATGAATAGAAAAAAGCTTAGCAATCACAAAAACAATTTGCACATAATACGTATAAAAACGTTGATCCACTTTAGAAAGGGTGGTACCACACAGCAAAAAGGATGCATGGAACTTACTTTCTGTGGAAGTGGATGAAGACTTATGTGGTACCGAATACAAAATTGCTTTGCAATCCCCAATATCAGCAACTGATGAAGAACAAATAAATATAGTGAGAGAGCTGTTTCCAGTACAAAAGAATAATTAATAAAGTAAACAATATTCCACTATTGAGATCAGAGATGCTGGAAAAGGAATTATAATAAGAAAGCAACTGGTCCAGGTGGAATTCTGTCAGACTTAGGCTAGTGACCTACAGAAAACCAGAGTTAATTAAAGAAACTCTTAATAAGATAATTAGAATAGTCATTTTACCAAATGAAGGGAAAAGAGGTAAACTGGTACTAATTGAAAAATCTACCAAGATAGGAGAAATATGTCTGCGTAACATAATAGGTAATGTTGGAATGTATAATTAATATAAGATTAACAGAAGATATACACAACTTGGATTCCACGCAGAAATGCTGACTTTTGTTGGAATCAGGCAGTACAAGTATCTACAGGAAAATACTAATAAAACAATTTCTACAACTGTTTATCTCAATTAACATGAAGTAGAGAGAAGAATAAGCATTTGTAAGAATAATTTTTCCAGAGTGACTAGAGAAAATCATGCGAGCGCAACACATCAGATTTTTTCTTCTCATGGTTTAAAACGAGTGGAATTTCAAAGTCATATAGCAAACCACTTTTTAAAGATTTGACTATCGCTTCAATCTCTCATACGCCTCTTGAAGGTACCTACAACAAAATGTGTAATAGAAGCATTTATCTTGATTAACAAGAAGTAAAAAGGTAAAGATAAAAGATATTTTATGGAGGGGTTTCACACTGAGCTTAATCATGCTATTGTAATGCAAACCCTGGGAGGAAGGGATGGAGTGAAAGTGCTCTGCGGGCCTGTGTTGGGACCTGAGCGACCAGCAGGCTCATGTGAGAATCCCTAACGTGTGCTGGAGGTTCTTTATCTCAACACCAGGGTTCACAAGTGACCATAATGCCACCTGTCTGTCAAGAACAGAAGTTAGAGCTCATACAGTCCTCACACAGTAACACAAAACTCACCTCTATGCCAACACTTCCAACCCTGAAAGACTGAATTGAAATGTGTGTGAAAATGAAAATGGAAGGACAGGAAATTCAAGGGATGTAATTATCCCTCCCAGCATTTGCCTTATGACCCAGGAAACTCCCCCCTTCCCATGGGTCAGGAAGTTTGGCCACAGGAATGGAACCCACAACCTCCCAAATACAAGCACCACACATTACTCGCTTAGTCAAGAAGTAGGTAGAGGAACAAGTTTTTGTAAGACTAGTCTGTAGAAGAATGGGTAGATAAAGTTATGTAAATGTAACCTATCACATTTTTTTAAAGAGCAATAAGCTATTACTTATTGAGCGGGATGGCTCCCTGCATTTGGGAGGTCACCAGTTCGATCATGGTTGCACACTCTGACATGGGTTTTTCTATGGTTTCCCCATGTTACTTAGGTGAAAGCTCTTCTCCACATATTCCTTTCCCTCCCTTGTCATCTTTCATGTTTGGTTGGCAGCATGGTATGTTCCGGTGACTGCTGGTCACCTCTTCCCGCTTTTCCTGGGTAGAGGAAACACTTTGGTTGTGCACCAGGTGTCAATATGTGTACCTATTAGGACTTCTGTCTCTGGGCTTCGCTGGCTCCACTTTGACAAGCCTATGGTCTCACTTTGCCTCATCCCTTCCCCCTGGGAGGATGATAGCCTGCAATAGATCCATGTCAGGGTTGCAGTGGGTTGAGGTGTCCCCCTCTGTTACTACACACATACACTACTTGGAACTTCAAAATTGGTGAGTTTGTTATAAGTATTACAGATGCCTTCTACAAGGGTAAGATTGGAAAAGAGGCAACTCCTTTTTCTCAGTGTGCTTAAGGCTGGTTCATAACCACCAGTAAGGTAATGTTAGCCAGAATACATGTATTCAAGTGGGAGTGCTCACAACCAACGGGAAGTTCTCCCAATACCCTGAACAAGAAAGAAGACTTGGCCAAGTTTTAAATTTGTCGTTCTTGTTATTGGCCATGGCATCTTAGATTGATATTGTGCATATTAGACTTTTCATCCTAACTAAGCCCCAGCACTACAGCCCATGAAGAGCCAAGTCTTACCACCCAGCCACTGCATCCCCCACCTCGGCCCACTACAGGCATCATTGTTGGGGTGCAGTATTGGAGGGTGGTACGTGGTCAGCGTCCTGATCCCTCCCGGCCAGTTATGCAGTCTTCACGACCTGGGGCTGCTACTTTTCTATCACGTAGCTCCTCAATTGGTCCCCCTGGGAACTAACGAGGCTGAGTGCACTCCTTGCCAGACCTCCCAGAGAGGATAAAATCCCCATGCTGGTACAGGGGATCGAACCCAGGTCCTCTGTGCCAAAGACAAGCGTGGTACCAACTGCACTACGGAGGTGGTCATTAGACTTTTCACTGTACAAATTACTGAAGGCAGCCATGCATAGAACCACTAGAGCTCTCTCTAGTGGCAAACTAGAAAAAAAATAACGTTGGTCAGTTAGAAACAAATGAATTCCCAACCTCCATTCTCTACCAATATGCTTCCCGTTCTCGTTGCTGGGCTGTTGTGAACCAAATTGTTCAATGGTGCTTTGCTTCCTATTGTTGCCATTCTGGTTACTGTTACCGCATGGTTGTGAACCAACCTTTAACTTGTGTGTCCTGACATTGTTCTTTACTCACTTGAAACTACTGTATTTGGATATAAATGATGTCCATGTCACAATTTGTGAAGGGGCTGACTGTAGCTCAGTAGATAGAGCACCTGCCTGCTGTGCAAGGGTTCCTGGGTTCGACTTCCAGGTGGGGTGGGGGATGGAAATTTTTCTCTAGCCAAGATTATTCCTTATCCTCCACAGAGTCTGGAAGTGTGAATGTGTGTGTGATCTAATATACAAAACCTAAACAAAAACCACTGTATATGATCTACTAATATAATAAATATTTAAAGGCTATAGGCTTCACTTATCTTTTTATATATAGTGTAAGTTGTTGAATTAATCAAATGTGGATGGCATTTTTGCAATTGTTCCTAAATGGCCTCACAGATTTAATGGCTTGAGAAAAAACACTCTGAAAAATAGGGACTGCATTATAAATTTTGAAATACAGCCAGCTGAATTAAAAAATGTTATCTAGTTTCAGTGGATGGTAATAAAGATGTGCCACAGAATGTTCATAATGACGGCGATACAAAATGCTTTGAGAATCCTAGTGAGTACTAGTGAAGCTCAGGCCACTGATTACTTACACAACTTACACTAAATATAGTTATTAAAAAGATGGTGATAATTCAGCAACTTATACCATATATAAAAAAGATGAGTTAATCTCTATCTATTTGTTATATATTAGTAGATTTAAATTGTACTTTCTCATAGTTTTTTGTTTTACATTCATTAATTTAGATTTTGTTAAATATAATTTACGTGTGTGTGTGTGTGTGTGTGTGTGCGTGCGTGCGTGCATGTGTGTGTGTTCTCTGCATGTAGAGGACTCTAGCTCTGGCAGAGCAGGCACCTGCCACCTTGTTGGCCCATGTCCACAGTTTCCTGTGCCTTATTTGGTAGATGCTTCAATTTTGTAGTTAGGAGAGGGCTGTGGTGTTAGTGGACATTCCCATGCCACATGCTCAGGTGTTTCCGTAGCTGCACATCTGCAGGAGTCTTGGCCATTGAGTTGGAATTGATGGAGGGATGAAGCAGATAGTGATGTCAGATAGTGTATCAGTCCACATGCCGGCTGCAAGGGCTTCATTTTGCTTCAATGTTAATAGCTTCAGTTTTTCATTGAACACTGTATATGAGTTAACACCACTGCCGATAGACCATATGTTCCACAGGTAAAAGGCTGCTGATATGACTATTGCAGTTTAAGGTGGGATATAAATGGAGGGAGAAAAAATAAAGGATAAAGGCATTATTTTTCTTGGGTTTTCTGATGTAGGCTGTGTCATGTAGGCATTGAAAATTGAGTTCTCTGTCGTCTAGTGTGTCAGCAACCTAAAGTCAGTCGATAAACAATTTTCTTCCAGCTCTACATAATGATGTATCTTGAACCAAAAATGCTACTCCAAATAACACCTTGATATTTATTATTCATTTATGCCAACAAACTTACTGTTGGTGTTTTTAAATACACGAGCTATGTGTGTGCAATGTTTGAGAGGTGGAATTGGAATTCCAGCTGTGGCACTGAATTTTTAGTTCCGATTCTACTTCTCAAACCTTGATATAACATGTACAATGTAAATAAAAAATGAGTATACTGTAATTTTATTATAAAAAATATTTGTATACAAATTTACAAATAATTATGCTTGTAAGACAACAAATAAAAACATTAAAATATTATATAAAGAATTATATATACATGTATTTAAATGTCACATTCATATTTGTAAAGATTTAAAACCAAATACATTTAGGTGTATAATGCTCTAATAATGAAGAACTGATTAAAAATAAATCCGATTGCTTGGAGATCTATAGCTGGTATGTCTCCAACTTTTCCGTCAGGTCCAATGATAAAATGGAACAGTGCATATGATACACAGAAGGCAAGTCCATAACAATTGTTTGACTGAAAATGCATAAATGCTTTGAAAGCTAAAATGGCGCCAATGACACTATCCTGTAGTGTATATTGGTTTCTGTCATTTACAAGATTTGCCACGATAGGGAATATTGATAGCACCAGCAGGAGGTAGCTCATATCAGTGTCGTAATTGTTGGCAAGAGCGAAATGTGTTGTTAACAGTGGTACAGCGATACAATGCATCAGAAAGTGAACCCTGCTATGGTAAGATCTGTAGTCCTCCAGCTGTGGAACACCTGAAAATGAAACAAACACACAAGTAGCGATAGTAGATACATATATCTCTTTATTTGCTAAGACAATAAAAATTATATAGCAACCTTAACCCATTTGCACCATTTGACAATCAGGACTTGCACATACTTTTTTGGCATATGAATCACGTGACGAACTCAGCTCACAGTGTTGTATTGCTCTATATAACTACATACAGTTTAGGTTCCACCTCACAGATGTCATTTGTAAACATTCAGAATGAAATGCTGACATGTGGTGTTCATATTTCTTCCAGTACGGCCTCACTAACTGCATTTCAACCAAGCAAAAATAATTTTTACTCTTAGTATTATTTCACTCGCATGAGTAGCCATAATGGTTGCAAAAAGAATCTGTGCAGATGACAAGGAGAGTGGGAAACTGATAACAAAGTATATTAGACAGTGATAGTGGAAGTGGTGATTTTTCTAAATATGAAACTGAGTCTGAAGAAAATTCTATTGATGTCATAATCAGGAACCTGAGGGGAAAATAATTATGAAACCCATAATGGTGCACCAGGCCCTTCAAAATGTATTAATATTGCAAAACAGAAAAAACAATGTTACTAGAATTGGACTAAAACTGACAATAAACCTGATCTCTACCACTTTACTGCAGATAGTGTTTCTAAAGAATTTCTGAACAAGATTGTGTCACAGATGCCAACTGCCCGAGTATTCAGTTCGAGGCCGACCTTTTTGCACAAGGCCTCCTATGAGTCTACAGGCGTGATCATGAGCTCACCTTCTTATGCATATTCTCTCCACCAAAAATAAAACAAAAGTTACCAAAAGGTGTGTTGTGTGCTACAGAAGAGGCAAATGAAGTGAAACTGCATTACAATGTAAAAATTGTGATGTTGATCTTTGTTACACGGAATGATTTAAGGCATATCTCACATAACAGAATTTCTAGAACAGTACTGGCGAGTTTATGCTATTAACATTCTGCATGCAAATTTTCAGCAAAAGATACTTATTGGTTGATTGCAAATGATTTTTTAAGCATTATGCTGTCATCAGTCTCACTGCTGGGGAATTTAAATCTGATTTCTTGGTTAACTGAGTAGGCTTTAAATATGATGATTGGGTCAAAGGCTGGTTCACAACAGCCTGGCAACAAGAACAGGAAAATGCACCATCGATCAGCTTATTGATAGAAAGTGGAAGTCAATATTGCACAGCGGGAATTCATTGTTTCTAGCTTGCAACTAGAGAGAACTCTAGCGGCTGTTTCATAGCATGGCTGCATTGAATAATTGCTACAGCAAAAGGTCTAATATCACATGCCTGGTAATAGGAACAGAATGTTAAAACTTGGCCAAGTCTTGTTTCCCGTTCCCAGGGCCTGGGAAAGTTTCCATTTGAATACATGTATTTCAACTTTCTTGTTCTGCTTATCCTTACCTTTGGCTATGGTTATGAACCAGCCTTAAGCATACATGCTTCATAAAATTCTCTGACAATGTAAAATAGTTAAACAACAATGAGATTATTAGTGCTTTCTTGAAAAGTAAAAGAGAAAGATCTTTTACAATATAGGGTAAACTATTGAACAAGTTTAAGGATACAGTTTGTAAATTATTTTTTATGAACCTAATATTGGAGTAATTTTGAGTGGAGCACCTAAGAAGACTAGTACATAATGAATAATCATTAATATGCCTTTTCAGGTAGTGTAAACAGTAAGATAAAATTGATGTCAGAGCTGTTTAATTTTACAAACAATGGTGCACAATGAGTTCTCGGTGGAATGCCACACATTCTTATAGTCCTTTTCTTAAGAATCTATAATTTATTTGTTGAAGAGTGGTTGCCCCATGACAGAGTGCTATGTGCAAAATGATATAGGAAACTTTTGCACTATTGTGCATAGTAAACATTTAATAAGGATATACATGCTTAGGCTTACACAGCCAGCGTTAATCCAATAGATGGTAGATTTTGGGCTTGTAGGCCGTCAATGAATTTTTTGACATTTCGTCTAATGCAATCTTGGGCAAAACGTCAGAAAATTCATCGACTGGACCATGGCCTACAAGTCTGAAATCTACCATTTAATAAGGAATCCCGTTTTTTGAGTAATTTTATTTATACTCACCTTCAATTATAAAATGTTGGAGAAACTGCAATGTTTTCAAGATCATTCATCTCATCTTCAGCCGTTGGTTGAAAACATTCCAGTTTTTTCAGCATTTTATAAGTGAAGATGAGTGTAAATAAAGTGACTCATATACTTCACTGTTAATCGTGCTTCTATTTTTAATATTTAATAAGTATTCTAAAGGATGATACTGCTTATAAAAGGCAAATAATCCTATACTAATTTTATGTAACATGTAAGTAATATGATGATTCCTTTCTAAGCTACCTTGAAGACAATTACCCAGAAATTTAACCTCCTTATCAAGACTAGAATGTTTTATCTTTATTAGTAATCACATTATTTACTTCATACTTTATTTTATAAATGATCAACATTTACATCTAAAATGCAACTATGTGTCAGTAAGAGATATTTCACTAAATTCACAAACAGGATGTCTTTCCCAATCCATTAATTGCATCTTCAGCTACCTTTATCACAGAATTAAATGAGCTAGTAAGTTATATTTTTAAACTTTCAACTTTTTGCTTAAATAAATATTTTTAATGGAAAATTCTATTTATAAACTCTGGTTTAGTGATAGGTAGAGTCAGGACTGAAAAATTCAATGTTATACCTGGGATTTGAACCACAGATCTTCCACTTCATGCGTGGCTGCTCTAACCATTGAGCTGTCGTGCCAACTTGCCAGTATGACATTCAATTTCAGTTGATTCATATTTTCCTAGTAGACCACAAGGGCAACTTACAATTATAAGTGTTTTGTGTTCTGGGTTTAAATGACGTTTATATGGTAACTTATTCTTTTAATGCCAAATATGGAATGGAATGGAATGGAAAAAAAAAGAATCCTATAGTCTCTGAACATTTATTATATTAGTAGATTTAATTTGTTTTAGCTTCAGTTTTTCACTAAACACTCTATATGAGTTAACACTATTGCCAACAGACAACCTATTACAAAGGTAAAAAAGTTGTCGATATGACTATTGCAGAAAAATAACGGAAGATTGACCAAAAATAGAAAAATGTCATCAACTTCCAGATTATTAATGATGAAGATTGAGATGTTTTTCTTGGGTTTTTCAGTGTAGGCATTGAAGATTGAGTTCTCTGTTGTATTGTGCATCAGCAACCTAAAGTCAGTTGATAAAACAATTTTCTTCCAGCTCTACATAATGATGTCCCTTGAACCGAAAATGCTAACCCAAGTAACACCTTGATATAACTTGCACAACGTAAATAAAAACTGAATATTTTATTATAAAAAAATTTGTACACAGATTTACAAATAATTATGTTTGTAAGATAAAAAATAAAAACATTAAAATGCTATATAAAGAATGATATACACATGTGTTTAAATATCACAGTCATATTTCTAAAAATTTAAAACCAAATGCTTTTAGGTGTATAATGCTTTAATAATGAAATACTGGTTAAAAATAAATCCAATTGTTTGGAGTTCTAAGGCTGATAGGTCTCCAAATTTTGTATCAGGTCCAATGATAAAATGGAACATTGCATAGGATATACAGAAGGCAAGTCCGTGAACATTGTTTGACTGAAAATGCATATATGCTTTGAAAGCCAAAATAGCGCCAACGACAGTATCCTGTAGTGTATATTGGTTGCTGTCATCTGCAAGATTTGCCACCACAGGAAATATTGGTAATGCCAGCAGGAGGTAGCTCACTTCGCGGTCGTAGTTGTTGGCAAGAGCGAAATGTGTTGTTAAAAGTGGTACAGCAACACAATGCACCAGAAAGTGAGCCCTCCTATGAATAGGTATGTAGTCCTCCATCCGGTTAACACCTGAAAATGACAAGTACAAAATGAAACAAATACACAAGTAACGATGGTAGATACATATATCTCTTTATTTGCTAAGACAATAAAAATTATATAGCCACCTTAACCCATTTGCACCATTTGACAACCAGGGCTTGCAGGTACTTTTTGGCATATGAATCATATGACGAATTCAGCTCACAATGTTGTATTGCTCTATATAACTAAATGTAGTTTAGGTTCCATCTCACAGATGTCATTTGTATACGTTTGGAATGAAGTGCTGATATGTGATGTTTGTATTTTCTCCAGTACGGCCTCGCCAGCTGCGTTACAACGAAGCAAAAATAATTTTTATTCTTAGTATCATTTCACTTACATAAGTGGCTATAATGGTTGTAAAAAGCATTTGTGGGGATGACAAGGAGAGTTTGAGAAAACTATAGTGCTGCCGAAACAAGAAAGTCAATTGAAGTACACAAACGCTTGTAGTGACTGTAAGCATGTGACTGCAGAGAACGCTCTGATTGGTACATGACCGAAGCTCTCTGAGGAAGAAAATGAAATAGATCCTTTTTTTAATGTTACTGCTGTTTTTGTACATTAGCAGTGTTGATGTTAAGTGGCTTTCTTAGGTCGCATTTACTATAATAACAAAGTATATTAGACAGTCATAGTGGAAGTGGTGATTTTTCTAAATATGAAACTGAGTCTGAAGAAAGTTCCATTGATGTTATAATCAATCTAGTACAGAAAACAGAGGGGAAAATAATTATGAAACCCATAATGGTGCACCAGACCTTTCAAAATGCATTAATATTACAAAACAGAAAAACAATGTGACTGGAATTGACAATAAGCCTGTTCTCTATCATTTTACTGCAGATAGTGGTGTTCGTCAAGAGTTTCTGAACAAGCATGTGTCACAGATGCCATCTGTGCTGTCAAGTTCTTTGGAATACATGGAACCTGAGCCAACTGTCCGAGTATTCGGTTTGAGGTAGACCTTCTTGCACAAGAACTCCTATGAGACTACAGGCAAGCATCAGGGGAACTGAAGATAGACTACTGATGTAGCCAGCGGCGGGTAAGATACACCTACTTTCTTCCCATTGGTCAGCTCCAGCCAATGGAGACACAAGTGTGGAACCAATCAGGTGACTGCTGATGCTTCTTTGCGGTGTGGTGGAGAGACATGCTGAATGACTGGCATTCATACTTTGCTGATTTGAAGGCCTTTATCCCTGTTAAAGTTGATTTTATTAGCTTTAATGTATAGAGCTTCTTTAATCAACCTGTCATTTTTGTAGAGGCAAAGTTGATTTTGTGATCTGTGTTATATGTGTGCTGAGTCACTGCTGATTTTTCTGGGTATCTAGTCTAATACAACGTTGATGTTCTCTGATGCAATCTTCTACAGTTCTACCTATCTGTCATATATAAACTTTTCCACAACTGTGGGATTTTATAAATGCCTGGTGCACGGAGACCCAGATCATCTTTGGCAAAATCTAAAAACTGTTTTATTCTGGTTGAAGGCTTGAACACGGTTTTATTTCATACTTTGTGAGTAATCTCCCAATTTTCCCCAACAGGGTGGCACAATAAGGAATGACTGCTAAGCCTGCATGTTCTTTCTTTGTGTTGGGTTCACAATTGTGTTTAGAGCACATTTTGTTAAAAGTTCTAATAATTTCCTTGTTAGTACATTGATTCTACCTGGAAACTGTGAGAAGGTGGTGTATTTCTTGTGGTAGATTTTCAAGATCAGAAATGGCAATTGCTTGATGTATGAGTGCTGAGAGGACTGTCTGCTTCTGCGTCAGGTGATGACAACTGGTGCTATTAATGTATAGATCAGTGTGAGTTGGCTTCCTATACTTGTGGCCCAAGTTGCCATCGTTTTTCTATAAATAAGTAAGTCATCTTGGTGTTCAGTCTCCATGGTAAATCTGATGTTGGGATGGATGCTGTTGAGAAGGTTCCTTTGCATTTTTGTGGTTTTGAAAGAGGTATGTATATCAATGTGATGTCCACCACTGCTTGTTTGCATTTGAACACATGTTGAGTGAAGGAGGGAGGGTTGAAACAGGATGACATTCTTTGTCATATCATCAGCCGGGACAGATCTGCTGGCCCCTGATCTACAATATCGGTGCCCAACCTTATGAAAAAGAGGGGAGGGTGCATTCACCCCCAGCTGCTTTTTGCTGAGTCTTGGGATTTGAAAACAAACTTCTCTAATGGTTGGTTACCTGAATGTGTGAAGGGAAGATGCTTCATTGACAAAACAAAGGAGGAGTGAAACAATGAGCTGAGTCATTTCCACAAAAGAGCCAAGGTTAGTCATAGCCAGTAGCCGCTTGTCACTTGTCACAGTATATTACATCCTCTCCACCTTTACTCTCTTTCTCTCTCTGACACACACCACACAATTCTAATGGGCAACTGAGCTCTCATGTTTAGCCATCTTTTTCTGTTTTAAATGACCAATAGGTATCACAACAACCATTATTTGTCCAGAGGCCATTTCTCTCACTCACAAACAATAAGCATGGAAAACAGCTTCTCTTCTAAGAATAAACCTGAAGGATTTATCTCCAGTTTCACCATGCTATTAATTTTCACACTTGCATAGGTTTAAAATTCCAGCTATAAACATAAACAATAATTACTTTTCCAAACTGAAGTATTGGGCTTTGTAAATTATGACATGAATAGTAATTATATGCATTTATAATGGTTTAATTAAAATAGATGTAATTGAGTTTACAACATTAACATGACTACATTATATTTAGAAACATCAAGTTGGCTAACTGCCTAGCAGGTTGATTGCAACTTCTGCTAAATGAGAGGGAGGGAAATGCTCGTAGCAAGGAAAATGTAGAAGACTTGTATGAGAATGCAGTGTGCTTGCACAGTAACAATTGCATCTCTTGGTCTTGTCGATTATGCTGTTTTAACTTGCCATACTTCTAAATGCAAGCTTTATCCCGCTCTCCACATCCCCTCATCATAAAGCTTCCTTCGCCAGTTGCAAAATCGGGTTTATGTGTCTCTACAGCTTGTTAGGTGAATGCACCGGCATTTGGTGAAGAAGGTGCAGGAAAATTAAACGAGCAAGTTCATATACAAGAAAGTTTGGCATTTGACTTTCTCATATGTGTGTCTACAGAGGTAAATACACATTCATATACAGGAAAAAATTAGATGTCATTGGAAAAAAGCTCACTATGCTTCTTGCTAATAGAGATAAATATCCAATACACACTTGCACATAGCAGGCTAACATAACAGTTGGATTAAAGAGCATATTACCATGTGATGGACTTGAAATTCCATACATTATTAAAATTAGAACATGACCGGCACTACTTCACTGCCATGATTATTAAATTGTAAGATATGACTAAACTAACAAGGTGATTTGGAAGGAAATTATTTGGAGATTGTAATAAAATAATAATATACAGTTCTATCATGTTTATTTACATAATACAAGCATACAGTTTTATTACATACAGTTTACATCAGTGAAACAAATCACTAAAAGGTTTACCATTATTATATTATTTTCACATAGCCTCTTTTTTGTGAAGCAAACATTGGTGAATATTTAATATTCCTTTTTTGTCCTCAGTCAGAAATTATTGGTTCTACAGTTGTTTAAGAGATATTTCCTATTGGTGACTTTTATACCTGAAATTTAGCTTGATTATATAATTTCTTTGTAAAGAGAAAGCAAATCAGTTCTTTGATGTGCAGATATTAAGAAGTTATGGATGGAGTTTTGACAACTACAAAAAATGCTCTGCATCTGTCACTTAGCTTTCTTTTCTTTGGATTGACTTACATGGACCTTTTTGTATATACAGACTCATGTACTCAATTCTGTATTCTATAACTCTGGATATTTTTTGTGTACCTAAGGCATTTAATTTTCAGTCAGCTGACAGGTGCTTTCATAAATTTTTCTGTTCATGATAGTCTGAATACTTTAGTATTAACAAATTAGCTTAAAATGGCCTAAAAGAACAAAGAATGACTCAAACATTGCCTTCTGTTGTCAACTCATATGGATTTAAATAATGAGAAGTTTCTTTAAACACCAACAATAGATAAGGGGCATGCTAAAGCAACAAATATTGCTGGATTCAATGAAAAACTGAAGCTGTTAACAATGAAGCAACACAAATCTTAAATATAATTAGTTTGCATAATATTTCAAGAACTTGCAGCAAATACCAAGTGAAGGTTTAGACTCTAAATAATTGTTATATTTTAAAAATATTGCTGGTTTACAGCTCTTATTCATCGACTGGGTGAGTGGGTGTATGATTGTGTGCATGGATAGATGGGTGGGTGATGAGGGAAAGCATTTTGTTCTCTAACAATGCTGCCAATTGCCAGGATTATATCAGTGTCACCAGTGCGCTGGAATTCATCCAGCAGTTCTTTTACATGCCAGTAAATCTACTGACATGGAGCTGTCGTTTTTAAGCACACTTAAAAACCGTCGGTCTGGGCTGGATTTGAACCCATGAACTTGGGATCAGTAGGCCAGCTCTAACCAATTGAGCCGACAAGAGGGGTGAGTGGGTGAGTCTTACCTAACAGTACTTCAGCAATCTTGCACATCATATCACATCCACTGTTCTAACCTTTTTGTTCAATGCATTTTCCATTATAGTGAAGACAAGTTTGCCCAGTTCACCTTCCACACAACGTAAAGATTACTTGCAACTGATTTCACTACTTCTATTTTCAGCATGATGAATTCAAATATCTCTATAAAGACTGGATTGTAGTAATAGGCAAGGTACAACCCTCAAAAGTAGAAGGTAGATTCACCCCTCATCCAGTGCCAGATTTAGGTATTTTGCTGCCCCTAGGCAGTGCTAAAATTTTCCAACCCTCAATTTTCCCCAAACAGTATAAGCAGCTATTATACAGGTCATTATGAGTTTAAATTAGTTTTAAATGAAAGTTACAATTCAGAAAAAATAATATCTTGGAATAAAAATACATGCATTTTACTTGTAAGTTATAACGATCTCCTAACTGCTTTGTTCATAGAGAAAGCATTGATGGTGCTGCTGTTAATACAGATTCTAATAATAAATTAACACAATGTAGTGATACGGGTGACAATGTGGATAATAATACCAGTGCATGTGATTCAAGTGGATATGAAGATAGTGAATTTGTTAAACAATGTAATGATCCTGATAAATGGGTTATAAAAGATGCAATGAGAGATTACATATTAAGATATGGTGTAACACAAAATACTGACAAAGATTTTAAGTGCACAAGGCGACAGTATTCAGACGCCGCCAGATATCTTCCACAATCACTATTCTGCTGAACTTTAATGGTGAAACTCATTCTTGGAAGCGGTGATTTATGAAACAAGTACTTCCAATTTCTTATATCCTCTGTGCTTACAACCATTTAAAACATATTCAAACATTCATTGTTGATGCAAAACTGATGTGATAAACAAAAAACATGTAACCTATTTGATTTTCAACAAGGCATTGCTTTTGCAAGCAGTTATGTGTAATAATTTTCTCCCCGCCCCTTCTACACGTTTTGCAATAAAACAATATTTGACTTCCACAAGTTGTACAAGATCAAACTTCAGAAAGGATTTGTCAGCATTTTTTAAAAATAAATTTTACAGTAAAAAAAAATGGAACAGAGGATAGAGAAAATTGCCACCATAGGCCTAAATCCGGCACTACCCTCGTCAAGACACAAGTCTGTCTTGCAACAGACATGAACCAATGGATTTCCAAGAATTTATAGATTTTGAGGTTCTGAAACTTGATTCTACTAATATAAGTATGAGCATGATGCAACCAACCTTGCAAAAAAAAGACAAAAAGCTGGATTTGTTTTTAAAAATGACTTATAACCTGTAAAAAATCCCCTATCAGATAAAAATGCAGAAAATATTCCCCTTAAAAATGGCTTCATTTCACTCAAGATATTATGAGCCAGATATACTTTCCACATAGCATCGCCCTAGCATCATTAGAAAAAAGGAGATACCAAGTCATTGAAATCTGGGACCTAGTCATATGTATTTGCAATAACATCATTCCATATACATGCGCACTAAATGTAAAAAACACAGGACCCCTTGGTTTTACTGCTACTTGCTACAACCTATGCTTGCCCCCTATTCATTATAGAGGTAATAAGCTATGGCACCTGCAATAAATCAGCTTCTAACTTCATGACAACTTATAGAGGGGGACTTAGCACCTCGACTGAAAGGCAATCTTTTGGGGCACCCCCTGGTAGGATGGATGAGGCAAATGGATCTGGAAAGTTGCCATGACAGAGTAGAGGGCAGGGTTTCTACATTTTTCCAGTTAGAAGCACACTGGTGGAGGCTGGCTTATCCTGGTTCCTCCCCCTCCCCTTTGGGTTTGTACTCCCAGTGGGCGTGGAACTCAGAAACAAGCTCCCTTCCACCCTCCAGCTTTTATCATTCCATGGGGGGGCCTGGAAACCAGTAGGCTCGCCTTCCAATCTGGGGGGATGAGATTTCCATAGGATATTTTTTCCCCTGTTATGCTGTTGCTGTGACGCTTGCCGACATTTGTAATACTGAAAGAAACCTGATAGGATGAAGGGTGAAATAAAATGATTGATGTAACAAAATGGAAGGACAGGAAATTTGGAGGATATGGAAATCCTCTCCAGCATTCGCCTGGTGACCCACAGAAACCTCAGAAAAAACGCACGAGTCAGGTCAGCCACAGGGATTGAAACTGCAGCCTCCCGAATGTGGGCCACAGACGTTACTGTCTCAGTCATCCTGCTTGGTTTCTAACTTCATAACAGAGCTTTCCTGACGTACAAATTAGAAAAATTATAATAAGTATTAAAACAACCTACCATTCTGGCAGTTTGTCACAATAGCTCTGTGGTAGAGCAGCTGCCCGGTAAGTGGAAGGTCTGTTGTTCAAATACCAATTGTGGCATTGAATTTTTAAGTTCCAGTTCTACCTCTCAATCTACCAGTAAAATTGCATTTCATTGTTTCTTTTTGAGGAGACCAGATTCTGAACAATTACCTCTATAATAAACACTTGTTTGAAATGAACTTCAATATAGCTTGAGGCAAAACCTCGGGAATCGGCTCTAGTTTTAAATGACAGAACATTTACATAATATTAAGTACAAAGATATGATTTTTACTTTCTTTAATGCGTATAGTAAAGTAGAGGAAGTATTGTATTCCACCCAAAAATTTGATGTCGAGATTTCAGCAGAAATATATGTTTTGAGGTCCCCTGAATTAAAAAATAAGCATTTTTAGAAAAAGGTCTGCATGCACATGTGTGTCAGTCAGTCTGTGGACAGCATAACTCAAACACGAAAAGTTGGTTAAAAACCAAAGTTGGTAATTAAGTTTAATGTCTTTCAAGGGTGCCACACAAAGATTTTGAAGAAAATTTCTCCACCCTAAACTACCCTTTACATGGACAATTTTTAGAAAATTTTGATTTTCTTGAAAATGGGTCTAATGATTTTGAATAAAATTGAGATATTTTTATGGTATATGAAATGTATATCTTGAATTTTCTGACTATAGCCCTATTTACTCTTGATGACTTTTGCATAACTGGTAAACTGTAAGAGATAGACCAAATCTTACTATACAAAAAATGTACATCTTAGCAAACCACACGATTTACATCTAAATAGCATCTACTGTAATCCCATATTCTCTTTGCACCTACAAGAAGATAATTTCTGCAAAAGTTTATATCAACTAACATGAAGAAGATATAGGAATAAGAGTTTGTAAGAACGGTTAGTGCAAGAGTAGAGAAAGTCATGTAAGTGCAACACATCAGACTTTTTACTCCAGTTCTCTTTTCTGCATCAATATACATTATCTTGTTCTACTCAGGAGAGCTTTCTTTCCAAAATTCAAGACATCAAGAAGAATATATACCTTCCTAATTCACAAGAAAACTTCATATCTAAAGTCAATCCGACACAAACATTAGACACCACATATTACTTACACTTGACACTCCTGCTAGTGTTCTAAAATTATTGGCATTAGAGACAATCCATAATAGATTTCTGGAACACGAATGGCTCCATATTTATACTGATGGATCATTGATATCAAACCGAGATGGAGAAGGTGCTGGACTCACTGTCACCTCTTTTCCTATTACAAATCTTTAAATTATGGAACTACAAACTTTGATGGAGAAACTGAAGCAATTCGAATGGTCCTACAAAATCTTTTGTGTAGAATTTCACACTTTCATCAAGCAGTTATTCTCTCAGACTCCAGGGCAGCAATTATAGCAATTACTTCCAAGTTGTCACCAAAAAATCAAACAATTATAGAATGTTGGAAAATCCTTACCCATCTAACAGTAGATACCAGCTCACTGTGGACTGAGTGGTAATGAGAAAGCTGATTTTCTTGCAAAAAAGGGTACCAGCGGTGTACAGAAATCTATAGTTAATCTACCATTTTATGCAGCTAAAAGACTAGTCAATTCTGAATTAAAAAAAATTATTGCAAAATATTACTATGACAAATCAAAGAATAAAAGATGGGAACTATTAAACATTCAAACTGTAATTCCCGAGTATCCTCGAAAAACAGCAGTTGCAACCTTCAGGTTGATTACAGGACATGATTGTCTGGCAAAACATTTAAACAGAATTGGGATATATTCTTCACCACTCTGTCCTCTATGTGATCTGCAAGAGGAAATGGACCGAGACCACCTTCAAATATGCCCAGCCACTTCTAATGCCCCATCCATCAGTGAAAAATATTGGAGAGCAAGAGGATTAATGAGTACCATGTCAGAAATCCAGCATTAGCTAACAACAACAACAACATTATCTTGTTCTGAAACTTTAACACACAGGCTTACTTTCCCAGGAAATAATTCTTATAATCATGGCAACATATGTAAGAATTTGACACACTAATGGTATACTTACTTGAATGTTACTGATGATAATATTACAAAATTCTGTTAATTATGTACAGTAGGTTTAATACAAAGCTTGGCTGGCAGGCGCATGGCCAGTGTGACCTTCACTGCATCTGCTCTTGTCGTCATACATGCATCAGTCTTATTTATGTTAGGTGCTGTTCTAGTCCAGTTCACACGTGAATAACATTAGGAGTAATTATTATTTATTTATGCCAACAAACTTACTGTTGGTGTTTTTAAACACACAAGCCATGTGTGGGCAAAGTTTGAGAGGTAGAACTGGAACTTAAAAATTGGGATTTGAACCACAGACCTTCTGCTTACCAGGCGGCTGCTCTAGCCATTAAGCTATTATGACAAACTGTCAGAATGGCATTAAATTCTCAAACCAGTTCGTATTTCTCCTGGTAAACCACAAAGGCAGTCTCACATCAGAGAATTTATTATATTATACTGAATTATTTTATATTATAATAAAATCTAGTTAATGCTATACAACAGCACAAAACTTACCATACACTAAAGCGCCGAAGACACAACAGCCAAATGAACATCCAATAGACCACTTAGGAAACTCTGTTGAAACCTTGTTTTTCATTACAGTATTTAGTGCAATACCTGCAGCCACACTACAAAGTGCCTGCGTTACAGCAGTTGTATAACGCGTACCTCCAACGTCGTCTCCCATTTTTGCTGCAAAACAAGATGCATTGGCTTACAAATATTATAACATAGGTACTACTCTATAGTAAGCACATACAGCTAAACATGAGTCTGGAGTGAAGACGCATTGAATACAGTTAAAGTACATGGTCCACCTTGATTTCATTCGTTAATCCTTCTCGTATGAATTCAGATTCAGAGGAAATTAGCAGCATTAATTGATGATGAAATCATATATACCTAATGCACTGCAAGATACTGAAATATCCATATTGTAAAATAGGTAACCTAGTTGAAACAATAATCTGCACACTGTTTTGATATGTCTTACTGGAAATTTGTGATTTTGTTAAGGCTGAGGGCCAATGTCAATGCAAACCAAATTAAACTTGGGATAATATTACATGTTGCTACAGTTGCTCAAAGTATGAGCATCCTAACAGGAATGGGGAAAACAAAATAAATAAAAATAAAATTATAGAAAAAGGCCTGTTAAATTATAAATTATGGTCAAGCTTGCATGTTACATTATAGTTTCTCATGTTGTGTTACCGTGGTTGCTATGAAACTCCAGGATTAAGAACATAACCTACACTTTCGTAAGGTAAATTTAATAATTACTCATGTGATGCAAAGAGTTGGACTGCTGCGTGTGGTCAGCTTCCCTTTTAATTTCTTAATGCGATACAGCCTACTTTTACGAATGGCTTGATGGCTATTTCCACAATCACATTTGGTAAACACTAGCAGTTCTCTAAATGAAAATGTTTATTTTCGGATCCCCAATAATTGTAAGTCATATATTTCATTCTCATTAAAGCAGTCCTTATAATTACAATACCTTAAATGTCAATTGTATTTTGAAAATAATACTAAATCCTTCTCAAAACCTATCCCTCTTGAACTCAATCTTTCGAGACTGTTTTACAAATAAGGAATTTCAGTTTCTATTCTGCAAAAACCTAAGTTACTTACAATTTACTTAACCAGCATTTATACATTTATCCGACTAACCCATTGCTCTTATACTTATATTCAACAATGGAAAATACCAAGTGCCTACGATTCAAAATATTATCAAGGGGCCTTGAACGCAGGGATTATTTTAAGGCTGTGGTAATTTAATAACATTATATACTGAATTAAAATGAATTACGTCTCTAAATTTAATCTTAAAATTTGTAATACTTCTCTTTTATTTCACATACTTGAAACTCGTTTTCGTCTGCACTTCGTACCCGAAATCATGGAAACGTATGAAAATGTGCTCTTGATAACAGATCAACAATCTAATTTTGATGAACTCGATCTAAAAATCACTTTCAATACAAGCTACAGAAGGTATTAATTGTGTTTATACAATTAAGACAAGATTGCAATTTTTTACGCTAGACTTTCCAATTCCCTTTGCCCTATTCTAACTCTAACAGGTGTAACCACAGATTATACACATTACAGTGTATTAAACACACATTATGCATTTCGATTTTCGACGCATAATATTTTGTGTAGATCTGAATAGTGAATCTTTATAGTCATTAGGGGTAACATATAAAAGCAGTTCGTTTGAAAGTGGTCGATGAAATTTTACTTTCACTATGGCTTAAGTTGGAACCGCTGTCTAGCTTTTTTAATCAGTTGAGGTTGTTTCATGTGCTTTTGTAAGCACTCGCAAATTTAGATCTAAGAGGTTGCAAGAAGAAGTGAATTGGAGGTGGGTGGTATGTATTCTCGAATTGGAAAATTTTCTAACGTATGTCTTGGGGGGGTTTATAATTCTGCAAGAAAATCATCTGTTTTAAGTCAACCTTTCGCATACGCGTCCAAGGTAGTTCTGAGCGCTACAAAATAAATGCAACTTTATTTATTCATCTACCAGCTCATAGGTATAGCATTTTAACACATACATGAATGTTGCAGATACTTTTCAAGAGAGGTATGTATCCTCATACAGCTTTTCCGCCTCCTGGTAGAATGTATCTTCCACCGCCTGGACCCGGCACTGGAAGATATACTAGTTACGACGAATTTGATGATGGTAAGTGTAATATTACAGTAAAGAGTTCACTGTGAGTAGTCTTTATGACGGAAGGTAGCAAATCAAATGCTCACGTCCGTATAATTTTGTGGGTAAGATTGTGTATTTGCTTAAACATTTTATATCGCATTTCGTGCATATGTAGCATTATATTGCACTCATTTACTGCCGAACTTGTCACAATACACTTTAGGAACAATAATTGACACATTTGGTATTTATACATATAAGGTTCTAATATCCACTTAATTGACGTAAGGTGCAAAAAGTTAACGAAATTATAGTAATGCATAGTAACCCATGCTAGCCGAGGCATCATGGGAGCGTTCCACTCTTGTGCATCCCAGGTGTTGCCAACATTGACACCCCAAATGGAGCCACATGGTGCTACAAGTGCAGAGTTTCCACTTCACAGACCTTCCTCAGGTTTTCCAAGTGTGCATAGCCGCTCTTCCCAGTTGACATACATTCCAGCAAATGGTTAACTTTGAGGTGAGCAAAGCCTTACTCAGAGTGTTGTAGATATTCCAGCAGTTGCTGATTATTATTGTTCTCAGCAATATTCAGCCCTTTATTAATTGTAGGGGAGTTTTCCGATTCGTTTGTTTATACCTACGCTCCACACCACCAAATAACCCATTCTCCTAACACAAGGCATCCCATGTTGTAGTTTTTGCGCCTAAATTTGGATTTGTCAGTTTCCACAATTTTATTCCTGTTGCCAACTTACCTTCGGTTGCATAGTGACCAGTTCACACATACCTCGCAGTTAAACATTGACCAATTCACAATTTTATTGTGTTAGTGCCACATTGTCACTCTACTATAGTGCACTGGCGTGGATGGGGGAACAGTAACCAATACTAGCAGAAGAACATTACATTCTTAATGCTCCATTTATTACTAGATGCAATAATATTAACCGGGCTTG
This sequence comes from Tenodera sinensis, assembly GCA_030765045.1. Taxonomy (NCBI): domain Eukaryota; kingdom Metazoa; phylum Arthropoda; class Insecta; order Mantodea; family Mantidae; genus Tenodera; species Tenodera sinensis. The sequence continues at coordinate 14,973,348 of CM060969.1, forward strand.
TCTTGAACCTCCATTTATTGTCCCAAAGGTATTTATTCTAGCCAGTTTTTTTAATGGCAAGTGGTCACATGCACAATAGTGAAAATATTCCTGCCATTTCCTGTGTAGGTTGCTAAATTCCATAGTTTTCTGTGTTTTCATACATTGACAACACCACTTTCCCAGCTGCTTGTACTTCTCTTTTGCCCTTACTCTGTTCCTCCCATGTGGAAATGTTCGTGTCTGCTGAGGCAACATCATGTTCTTAAAACGGTAACTATGAACGCAGGATATTTATGCACCTGCCCAGGATTTGTTAATACAGAGCTTTTCTGAAGAAATTGATTTGAGTACATACACAATCTTAACCTTACAGGCGTTAAATTGCAGAATGCAATGGGGTGGGTGTGTGTGGGTGTGCGTGTGTGAGGACAGCATAACTCAAAAACGAAAAGTTGGTTAAAAACCAAAGCTGGTACTTATGTTTAATATCTTTTAAGGATGCGACACGAAGATTTTGAAGAAAATTCCTCCACCCTAAACTATCCTTTACATGGAAAATTTTGATTTTCTTGAAAATGGCTCTAACGATTTTGATTAAAATGCCATACACTTAAGATATTTTAATGACAAATGAACTGTATACTGTGAATTTTCTGGTTATAGACTATGTAGTCCTGTTTACTCTGGATGACTTTTGAATAACTCGTAAACTGTAAGAGATAGACCAAATCTTACTATACAAAAATGTAGATGTTGTTAAAACAAAATTTATGTCTAAATGAAATTTTTTGTGGAGTGAACCATTTCAGAGATATTCCTTGTTATTTGTGTGAGTTTTAGAATACTTACTTTTGTAAAATGGAAGATAGTTATTAATTTTTTTATATGTTAACCATGCAAAGAGAATGGAATCTCAAAGCTTTAGAACGTTTGACTATCACTCAAAGCCTACTGTATTCTCATATTCCCCTTGCACCTACAAGGAAATAAGCAATAAGATAATTTCTGCGAATGTTTATCTCAACTAACACAAAGAGGATACAGGAATAAGAGTTTGTAAGAATGTTTAGTACAAAAGTAGAGAAAGTCATGTCAGTGCAACATATGAGATTTTTCAATTCAGGAATCTCTTGACACATGGCCAGAAATTAATATCTTGTTAATGACTGTAGCATGTGGTGTAATAGTGAACAATCTGGATCCTGTGTGTTGGCCTACCTCCCCTCTGAGAAGTTTGGTTGCTCTACTACTGTTTCCAAGTACACTATGCGACTCCCCCACCATATCTGGAAGGCAGTGCTTATTACAGATCACGTGAGAGCCCCCACCAGCGCACCATGAATCCCCAACGTGAATAATTTGCAGACACAGAGTTCTTTTCCATCTTTTTCCTATCAAAATAAAAATAAATTAACATGTACAGCTGGATGTGATTTATGCATACATCAAGGGAAAGAGAGAAGATTATTTGTATCTCTGAAATTATGAAAATCTGATAATGCATCAGATCTTTTTTTTTTTTAAAAAAAGTAATGCAATAGACCTACAAGTGTAATAACGATATGTACGAAGAAACATTATTTTGAACTTGGTCCAGCTTTAATAAAATCAATTAATCTGGCTTGTTCACTTTTCTTGTATTAAGTGCATACACATAATTTTGTTACTGATGAGTGTACACAGCGTGGTGTAAGCAATTCCTAAATCTCATGCAAATTTGGTTTTGATTTTGTGTAGATTAAGTTCCACATCTTGTGTGAATTTTACTTTCTGATCTAGTGCATAACATTGCCATTTTCTTTTTTCTTTTTCTTTTTCTTTTTTTTTTTTTTTTTTTTTGTGAAGGGGAATAATCTTGTTATGAGACCCCAAGGTACTGTAGGAGTCGCCATTGAAGATGGCCATACCTACTAAGAAAAACCCCTCCGCTGGAGTGGGAAGGTAAAAGCCTGCAGCGGTACTGCCTGTAGCACCCCCACATTCAGTGTTGAGAGATAGGGCTGGTTCGCAGAGTGCAACCAGAGCAAGTGAGGATTGGGAGCTAGGAAACAGGCTTGACCAAGGCCCAGCTTGCCCCCTAGCTGAGTCCTGGAGAGTATAGTTAGGATTCAGTTGTGATTGTTGTCAGGAATCAGGGTGTTATCTTGTTGATATTGCTTGGCGTCGTGGCGCTGTGTCTGGTTCGTGCACCTCAGTAGTCTGTGTGCGTGTCGTTTTCTGTTCTCCATGGCTGATTATAAGCATTTGGGAACTGAAAGACAAAACCACTGTTAATCAGTAAACACCAGATACTGAAAATTATCTTCACTTCTCATTTGTTGCTATGACGTTGTTGTGCAGAAATCTGCCAGCTGTACCAGCATATGTTTTTGTCTTTTGTTTCTGCAGCCAAAAGCCACCTGCTCAGCTTGTGTTTTTGTCAACAGAGGTAAGGAAAATACGCCTCGAGTTTGTTTTAAGATAGCATATGCCATATGCTCATAATTATGTAAAACTCATTTGTGTTGCACTGTAATTTAATACATATAACAGCTAATCACGTATAAATGCATTACATATACATAAAGTTCTGTTAATGCATTTCTAAATTACATTTTGCTGGGACCTACAAAAATTTAGGTATAAACGCAAACTACTTAGCACTAGGTTATGTACAAAGCAGGTTCAACTGTATTTGGTTAATATGAAAATCATCATTTCTCTGTCCTCCATCCTTTAAAATAAATTTATAACAAATCTATGAATTCTACTTAATATATACAAAGTGATATAGACAGTGAGACTTCTCAGATATGATAAAAGTAAGTTTAAGTGAAACAATAAATATCTATAGGTAGATTCATGTACTTCTAAAATCTATGTATACTATGTATGTATGTCTTTATTCACCGTAAGAATTTTTTTTACAAATTCATGGCTTCGTCAATTTTTAAATAGGGAATACAAATAATATTGGTTTAAACAATATCATGAATACAAATAATAATAACAGAGACAGCATTACAGTCATAAGAGTATAAGTTATATACATATATATAGCCTACAGATTAAACACAAATAAAATTATTCAGAGAGTGAATCAAATAATATATATATATATATATATATATACAGAGGCAGTGTTACAGTAATATAGTGTTACAATAATACAGATAAAATTATTCAGAGAATGAGTCAAAGAACTCCTGCACACTGTAGTAGATTTGCTCAATTAGAAAATTTCTAACTTCTTTCCTAAACTTAGTTTGACTGCTACTGTGGATTCTATTTGTGATTTTATTATACATGTGTATGCCTCTATGCAGTATGGAATTTACCTTTTTTGTTGTTCTGGCGGTCTGTATGTGTATTTTATTACTATTTCTGGTACTATGTGTATGAACAGTGTTGTTTATGCTAAATAAGTGAATATTGTCCCTTATAAAACAGTTTCTAAAATATATATGTGAACGTGAAACCAATCTACAACCAAACTACAAATTTATCATATTATTGATGTGCATACAAATGCTCCATTTTATTGTAAAATCAGAATCCCAATAACACAGTGTTGGCCCACTGGGTGGATCTATGCCAAGTCTTGTTTGAAAATGTGTTGAACAACAATAATTATAGATTGATTAATATGGTAATCAAGAGACAGAATGCTCACTTCTCTATATCAACCATTTTGTAGCTTTCAACAAACTAATGCATTCTCAATATTAACAAACATCTTAGAGACTATAAGCTTCACTTATCTTTAATATATGCAGCAAGTTCTTGAAATGCAAAGCAGACTACGTAGTTTTGCAATAATTCTATCACATCAAAACTGCTATTTTGGGAACTGAAAATAATGTTTGCCTTTCATTCTTAGGTTTAAGGATACTAAAACCAAACAATAATTGAATTTTGGCATTTATAGAAAATCTACTCGTACTGATAACTTTGTAAAAAATAAAAGTTTTAATCCTTTTTCACACAATCTTGCTGTTTTTAATAGTCTAATTTATAGGTAATAAATACACCTCTTAATAAGGAAGAATTTAACACACAGCATAAACACAGGATAATGTATAGCATTGACCAAAACCCAATTTTCGTCACAAATACTAGGGAATGTTGGATGCTTTGATAAATAACATCAATACATTGTTATTCTTTTAAGATCATGATATGGCCTCCTGAAACTCTTAAAAACATGCAAATGACCTTTTTTCAAACCTCGTTAGAAAGCAGACTATGGCACATACAAGAGACATAAGTGAGGTATGGGAAGGCGGGGAAAGTGGTATTGCCGACATATGAAATGCAGGAACTATGTCAGCAACATATGCAGAAAATGGTGCACATGCTTCTGTGTCGAGTGCCAATGTTGGAAACATCTGGACAGGAGAGGGAAGGCATGCAGTGGGGAGGAAAGCTCCCATGATGCCATGGGTGAAATGCATGTAGATAATTTCATCACTTTCAGCACCTTGCCTCAATGAAGTGTAGTCTACACACTGTACATAAATAAACTACATATTATGTGTATCAATTATTATTCCCAAAAGTGTATTCTTAATACTAGTGCAATAAAACAGTGCAATATAGTGTTAAAAGTATGGGAAAACGTATTTCAAATGTTTTGGTCAATACTATACATTATCCCAAATACACTATCAACACTGCAGTAATTAATTATTTTAATACATATTTTATACATAAAAAAAAATAGAGAGATTTAAATATCAGAAAACTGTTAAAGAAGTTTCTACCCTAAATAAAATAAAAGATGCTTGTGTTTTTAAAAAGTTTACTTACCATCCTTGGGCTAATAAAAAATTTACAAACATTTTTAAAGGACTTGGTATAACTTTGGTTCCTCAAAATAGATATAAAAATTTGCTGACATTTTCTAAAAAGGATATAATTCCAAATTATGAAAAATCTGGTATTTACCAATTTAGCTGTTTAGATTGTGGCAGGTAAAACCAAACATTATTTGGAAACCAGAATGAAAGAACATTTTAGAAACATTAAATATTGTTGTTGTTGGCTAATGCTGGACTTCTGACAATGAAGTCATTAATCCTCTTGCTCTCCAATATTTTTCACTGATGGATAGGGCGCTAGAAGTGGCCGGGCATATTTGAAGGTGGTCTCAGTCCATTTCCTCTTGCAGATCACATAGAGGACAGAGTGGTGAAGAATATATCCCAATTCTGTTTAAATGTTTTGCCAGAGAATCATGTCCTGTAATCAACCTGAAGGTTGCAACTGCTGTTTTTCAAGGATACTCAGGAATTACTGTTTGAATATTTGGTAGTTCCCATCTTTTATTTCTTGATTTTTCATAGTAATATTTTGCAATAATTTTTTTGAATTCAGAGTTGACTAATCTTTTAGCTACATAAAATGGTAGATTAACTATAGATTTCTGTATGCTGCTGGTACCCTTTTTTGCAAGGAAATCAGCTTTCTCATTACCACTCAGTCCACAGTGAGCTGGTATACATTGGAAGACTAGGCGTTTTTGAAGTGCTGTTAAATGGGTAAGGATTTTCCAACATTCTATAATTGTTTGGTTTTTTGGTGACAACTTGGAAGTAATTGTTATAATTGCCACCCTGGAATCACTGCTTGATGAAAATGTGAGATTCCATATAAAAGATTTTGTAGGGTCATTTGAATTGCTTCAATTTCTCCATCAAAGTTTGCAGTTCCATCACTTAAGATTTGTAATAGGAAAAGAGGTGACACATAACTCCAGCCCCTGCTCCATCTCGGTTTGATATCAGTGATCCATCAGTATAAATATGGAGCCATTCGTGTTCCGGAAATCAAGTATGGATTGTCTCTAATGCCAATAATTTTAGAACACTAGCTGGAATATCATTTTTGGTCATTTAATCATGAAATAAATCCAGAGGTTAAATTATTAAAACAATTAAATGGAACCATAGATTTGATGGTTTGGGAAAAGATACTTATTTTGGAAAATAAGCATTGCATAATGAATTTTGAAATACCACCATTAGATTCTGTTAATCAGTTCTTTTTTTTAGCAGTTGGCAACACATAGAAATATTAAATATTTAGCATTTGTTATGATGGTGACCAGTATAAACAAAAGTGGCACTGATAATGTGATAGAATTATAACGAAACTGCATAGTCTGCTTTGAATTTCAAGAACTTGCAGCATATATTAAGATAAGTGAAGCTTATATTCTCTAAGATATTTGCTAATATTGTAAAATTGATTTGCTTCACTGTTAATAGCTTCAGTTTTTCTTAATTAGACTCATACATGTTAATTTATTTTTATTTGAATGGGAAATAGAGAATTGTGGGTTTGCAAATGATTTGTACCTTGACACAGGAGACAAGCATTGTTTTCAAGATATGGTGGGGGAGTGACGGTGTGTATGGTAGTGAGTGTGAGGGAAGCAACTTTGTTGGGAGGGAGGTGGCAGGCACACGAGACTCAGATTGTTCACTTTTATGGATGTGTATTGAGGTATTGCTACAGCCTCATGTATCCTTAAGGAAAGCTGTTTATGGTTGGCAGGTTATATTGATAATGGCCCAGTACATAAAGTAACCTGTGGAGATTTGCGAGAGTGCCACATTGGAATGGAGGTGGAACTCAGTGGGCGAGTCCAGTATCAACGCCTGGGACGGTTTCTCACGCTGCGAGATCAGCATGGGACTACACAGGTTGTGGCACCTGATGAGGTAATATATTTCAGAATTAATGTATACAGGGTGTAAATGAATAACACCGCATGAATTTTACTGGTGATAGACGGTCAATAGGCAGTCAACTTGATATAGGAAACCTATGGTCTAGGATTACTATAGCGCGTCTCACCCTTAAAAGTCAGTACACGTTAAATGAAGCGCAGTGTTGCAACATGTACTAGTTGCGAATCTTTCTCCGCGAGCGACTCGAGGTGGCCTGAGTCCTGTACTTAGTCCTTCAATTGCTGCTTGACGAGACGGGCACTTTTAACTTTGGTATCCCTCCACGCCTTTGTTACTGTATGACCTAAATTTACAAATGACTCGTCTGTATAAACAATTGATTTCCCCTGGTCCCTAAACCTTTTACGTCTTTTAGATATTTATGTCGCCATCTGATGATATCGATATCGTCTCTTTCTATTAATATGCACTTGTTACCCTTTCTTTCATATTCGAACCCCAAATCAGAGTGGCCCTTGAGAAATTTGGTAGGGTCTCATCACTGTTGAACAGTGACAAAATTATATTCAGCGTAGGTTGAATATTTGCAAACAGTAAAGAATGAACAATTTGCCGCACTCCACCTTGCACTATTCAATCATATTGCGTTAACCTAGCGTTTTGTGTAGTCCCGCCCTTTTTGCTTTCTTTTTCGATGGCGTTCTTAGAGGTCCTTTCATTAGTTCCTTTTTAATCATACACACTACTGCTTCTGAACACCCGATAGCCTTAGCTGTTTCTTACACGCATTTTACTTAAAAAATAATCTAACACATTCATAATTATTTGGCGTTCCTTACTTCTTTATTTACCAACATATCGTCCCTTCCTAGCTTCACCCTCCATAACTACAAATATTTACAAAAATATTAAACAAATAACGCAATAACAGCTCACAGTTACACACACGGCTTCTTTCGAACTAATGCTAGTGCTGCTCCTTATACTATCTTCTGTGTCAGGCCTGACGCTGAATAGATGAATACAGAGGTATTTTTTAGAGGTGGCGTGTGTCGTAATGTTGCGCAGTAGTTCATGGTCGAGTCCACTTGTCTATTGCAAGATAAAAGGGGTGTCTGGTTAGTATCTCTTCGACTTCCAGCCCACTAGCCATCTAGCTGCTGGTGGAAACTTACCCCCACCATCGCTTTGCGTGATGCTCGGATATGCGCGAGTGACAAGGTCACGCGCCACCTCTAAAAAATATCACTGTACCTTTTGTTTGCCTTACTGGATAAAAGAAAGAGGTTACTGCCTTTTGGTTTATTTTAAAAACTTTCTCCAACCTTCCTCAACATTTGTTCTCGCTGATTCCCTGATGTAAACTCAATAACAAAAAAGTTTCACTCTGCGTAACTTTTGCAGTGCACAGATATAAAATTTTCCGAAAACATTTAATTTAAAAAATTATAACACCTAACTGGGTAAACATAGAGAATTCAAAGTAGGCAGGTAGTAGCACTATAGTTTACTCTACCTAAGAAAAAAATATAGATGCATTCTAGCAGTTAGTTTGTTAGTTAGCGCGTGATGAGTGTAGAAACAGCAAATATCGGACTTCTATTGAAAAAAACGTTTTCTGAAGAAATTTGGACCTATAGAAATGTATAATGACTCTGAAAAGGATATAACCTGATAGAGAAAAAAATTCTGCATAGGATAATGTGTTCAAACCTGAAATTTATAACAAATGAATATTTATACCATGCTATTAGGAATCTGGCAACAGAGCGAGGGTAGAAAAGGACGCGGCTAATGGCAACTTGTATGCGCTAGATAGAGACAGAGATGTCCCATTTAACTCCATACTGTCTTCTAAGAGTGAAACGCTATATAATTACAGAACTGTGTCTTAAAATTGTTTGAGGATATGCACGCCACTGATCATGTCCACTGCAGCTATACCACATGACAGAACAAGCGGGTGGATTCTGCAGCCTATCTGTTTAGCGTAGTGGATATGATGCCAGGATGCGAAGGTATGCACAGGTTCAAATACCCATCACCCCATATTTTTTATTCTTCCTTCCTCCTCCCTTCCTCCCTCCCTCTCTCCCTCTCTCGCTCCCTCCCTTCGTTCCTTCCTAAGTGCATGCTTAATTCGTTTTGATTTACAGGAAGCATTTGTGACGTCTTGTAATTTTTTGTTTAACTAATGTTTAAACATTTTGTTTCAAGTTTAACTATTATTTACATCTGCATGACCTAAATAGAAGGTACACACTGAAAACTTCGTTTTTACTTAAATGAGATGGTTCAAGTCTAACTAGCAGCTTTGAAACAAGTATAAGATTGATAAGCACTTGAAAGAGCTACATGCGGTTGAATTATTCTAAACATTAGTTGAATTAATATTAACGTTACAATACAATAGGTAGATACAAGCAGAACAAAGCTATGGAAATAAATAATGAGTAAGTGCAGATTTCATATTTTGGTGCCTTAATTAAATCTGATAATAAACTAAGTGATACAATAAGAGAAAGAATACAGGCAGGGAATGAGCCTAATCTGCAAATAAAAAGATTTTCTCTAATGGAATAATAACCAGTAATACTAAACTCAAAGTTTATAAGCCATTAATAAGCCAGTAGTCACCTATGGGTCTGAGGTTTGGTGTACCACAGTGAACAATGAAAAGGCTTTGCGATTTTTCGAGAAAAGAATACTCAGACACATATTTGTACCTGTAAACTGTGGTGCACAGAACTGGAGAGTGAGAAACTACCAGGAAATAAATTATTTAATAGAAGTAAACAATACTATGTGCATTGCATATGATGGTGGTATTTTGCTATTTTAGAGCATAAGCCTAACATTGCTCTCAAAATGGGGAAAAAAAAGTTTACTTATCTCCGGGCTTGAACTTGGTTTCCTGGATTCATTAGGTCCACAGTCAGTCGGCATAACCGCGTGGCCAAACCAGACATTCTAATACTGTCCTATATTTCTTTAGCCACTCGTCACAACCTGTTATCCATTGTAGTGGCGTACAGTCACATGTTAAGTCTGCAATTTAAGCGATTTTGGTAATGCTACAATTTAGAAATGCTTCTTCAGAGAGACAGCATACAGGCTTTACTAAGTTCCTAATGAGCACTATTTCGATTCCAGTGAATAATATTGATATATTTCTTTCTGTTTATGATTTATTGGTCACAATCTTTAATTACTTTGAATACGCATAACTTATTAACTTGACGTCGTAGACCATTGGTTTCATATCTCAAATTGATTGTCTACGAATCCTCTGCTACCAGTAAAATTTGTGCAGTGTTATTCACTTACACCCTGTATGTGTCTATATATATTTCAGAGTTATGAGTAGACTGATTATGAGCAAAGCACTAAGCACTGTAGATGATATACTAATGATAGTATAGAGGTCTAGAATACTGAAATGCCTGTGATGTGTACTATTAAACCATTTTATATCTGGAAAGGGGTTGAGAGAACAAGCTAAACAGGTCAAATCTCTAAAAAAGCCTATTTTCATAGAGTTTTTTTAAAATAAATATAATTGGAAACAATTGCAGATCAGCAGTCAGAGCTACCAATATGACCTTAGGTAAACTACTTTGTTTACTTACAGTGATGTGTAATCATATATAGATAGTAATGTGAATCAGATTTACTGACACTGCATCACTTACTTCTTGAAAATGGGACATGTTTTGAGAGCTCATTTTCAATAAGTGATGTAGTGTCAGTAAATGCAATTCACTTTACTGTGTGTAATTTTTGGATATGTAACATATTTGTTAAATTTTAGGGGAAGCTTAGCACCACCATTTTCTCTTTACTTAAGAGTAACAAGTTTGGATTAAACCATTCTTTAATAAACTCTAAAATATTCACATATGGTGGTTAATATTACAGAAAAATTGGTTCCAAATCAGAGTTGTTTGGGACCAAAATATGTTTTCCAAAGTGGACAAGTTTCCAGATTATACAAAATGTACTAGGCTACATAAATGTTATCAATTATCATGCATCATAAATATGATTTTTAGTTATGCACATATATAATTACATACCTTAACTCCCGTACAGTAATTGTCATTTTTCTGTAAATTGTACAATAGATTACTACACTAATAACACTAACATAATATGTTGTTGTTTTCTAGTGCCTTACATCTGGCAATGAAGCCATTAGCATTCGTGCTTTCCAATACTTTTGAACTGTAGTTTCTTCTGATCTTAATGCTTCACAGGTCTTCAAGTGGTCTTCGTTCATTTCTGCTGGATCGTTACACAGGACACATATTGGTGAGGCTGAGATACCTATTCTGTAGAGATGACTTGCTAAGCAGTCGTGATTTGTCAATAGTCGGAAGGCTGCAACCGCTGTTTTCCTTGGTCTCTGGTGGATTATATCTGGGTTGGAAAGTAGTGTAATCCATTTTTTATCTTTGGCATTTGTTTCTATTTCTTGTAGGTATGAATGAGAAAATTTTTTAATGATCAAGCGTTTTATTGAGGAATATGAGAAATTGAATTCAGACTTTTGTTTTATTGTTGTGCCTTTCTTTGCAAGTGAGTCTGCAGCTTCATTCCCCATGACTCCACAGTGTGCTGGAATCCATTGGAGATGAACAGTCTTATTAACTTTTTGGAGTTGTATTAACATTTTGTAGCATTCTCTAATTTTTGTTGACTTCTTTGTAGTATTTGAACATATTCCCTGAATTGCAGCTTTAGAATCCGAAAGAATTACTGCCGTGTTAAATTTATTTAAGGGAAGATTTAATAATTGTCGGAGAGCAATGTGTATAGCCTCTATTTCTCCATCATAATTTGTTGTGTCTCTGCCAACAGAATGATAAAAGGAAAAATGTGAACATATAACTCCAGCTCCAGTAAGGTTTTCCGTGGAGGATCCATCAGTATATATGTGCAGCCATTCTTCTGTGGGATATCTAGTATTGATTGTTTCCAGAGCTAGAAGTTTTTGTATTTCTTTTGGTGTGTCTGATTTACTTATTTCCTCTTTTAATTCCAAACTGAAGGTAGGTTGCAATAATTCCAATGGATTTTCTCTTATAAGTAGATTTTCTTTGGTGTTAGGAATGTTCAGTTTGGATTTAATCTGTGTTACCTTTTCTAGGAAACTACTATGAGTTTTAAGGATTGAAGGGGGGAGGTTCTCTTCTGTCCATTTAGAGTTTGGCAGTCGTAACATTTTCTCGTGTTGGAGCAATGCTTGTTCTTCTATTTTTGTTGTTATTGATGGGGTCCGTGTTAAGGCAAGCATGGCATCAACAGGTGTGGATTTAACTGCTCCAGTGATTAGACGAAGAGCCTGATTTTGTATTTGTTCAAGTTTATTGATGTTAGCATTTGCTGCTGTTATTAAAGCTTCAGAACAGTACAAGAGGTTTGGTTTAACATACATTTTGTATGTTGTGTTAAGGACTCTCCTTGAGCAGCCCCATTTAGCACCAGCTAACCTTTTCAGGATTTGCAGTTTCTTTTCAACCTTTTCTGAGATGTTTGTTGTATGTTTTTTCCAACTTAGCTTTCTGTCGAAAGTGATGCCTAAGTATTTGGCTTCATCAGCTGCTTTGAGTGGTTTACCTTTATAATTTATGTTAATATTAACTGGTTTGTCTTGTAGTGTAAATAATTCATAATTTGTTTTTTCCACATTGATAGTCATGAGGTTTTTGGAGCTCCATTCATGTACTTTGTTTAGGGCTGTTTCTATGCTGTCTTTAATTAATTCAGGTTTTTTTGGAGAGCCTGGAGTCCAAATGACTACATCGTCAGCAAATAAAGCAATTTTGGTTTCTAAAGTTTTTATTATTGATGGAAGGTCATTTATATATATGTTAAGGAGTGTTGTGCTCAGAACAGCACCTTGTGGAAGTCCTCGGTGTGTTTGTTTATATTTGGAAATGTATGTATTATATTTTGTGGCACAAAATCTTTGTGAAATAAACTGAGTTATCCATTTAAGCATGTTACTTTTCACACCTATTGATTGCAACTTCTCAATTAATTTGTTTCTCCAGACTGAGTCATATGCTGATTTAAAATCAATGAATACTGCTAAGGTATTCTCCTTTCTATTGAAAGCTTCCTTGATGTCTTGGCTTAGTAGGAGTACATTTTCACTTGTACTATGATTCTGTCTGAAGCCGGTCTGTGAACTATTAATTAAGTTGTAATATTCTAGGAACCAGTTAGGTCTAGATGCCACCATTCTTTCCATCACTTTTGCAATAACACTGGTCAAAGATATTGGCCTGAAACTATTAATATTGTTTGAGGGTTTGTTTTTCTTTAAAATCGGGATGATAATGGCTTTTTTCCAGTCGGAAGGTACAGTCATTCTCCAACATGTGTTATACAGTTTAAGTAGGATTTCTTTTCCTTTCCTGCCAAGGTGTTTAATAAACTCTGGGTGGATCTTGTCAGGTCCTGGAGATTTTTTGTTCTGTAATTGTTCTATTGTTAAATCCAGTTCTGTTTTGTTAAAATACTGAGTAAAAATATCATTTCGTATATCTTTTGGCTTATTAGTTTCTCTGATAGTTTTTTGGATAGCTTTATCTTGTTTTTTATACGCTTGGGGTATTCTTTGTGACTGAGCATAAAACTTGTTAAGGGATTCTGCTATTTCCCTATCTGTAGATAAGCTTTTGTTATGTTTTAATGGTTCAATTGTATTTTTTGATAATTTTGTTTTATTAAGGAATTTGTATATTTTATTTCCATCTTTCCTATAGTCCATATGTTCTACAAAATTTGTGAAACTGGCCCTCTTTGCTGTAATTAATTCTTTTTTAAAAATTGCTGCTTTTTTTCTCCAGTTTTGTACATCTTCTGGACACTTGGTTCTTTCGGCTATATTTCTTTCGTGTTTTAACTTAGATAAAGATGGAGACCAAAAGTAGCTATATTTCTTTAACTTTCCTTTGGGAATATGTGTCTTGGCTGCTGTCAATAACATTTCACAAATTTTTTTATTCATTTCATCTGTTGACTTGAACTCTGATTCTAACAGTATATTACACTTCCCTTCTATCTCATTTTGGAAACTGGACCAATCTGCTTTTTTAAAATTCCAAGAAGTTTTAATTTTTGGTTTGTTATTTTTATTTATTAGACCTCTTATGGAGTTTATGGTGATTCTGTGGCCTGAACCTGGGTCTTCTATTATTTCTCTTTTTGTATTGTCAATTATGTCAGATGACACCATCAGAAGATCAGGATTTGTACCCGAACCATTATAATGAAGGTAAGTGGGTGGATCATTTGGATTAAATATTAATTCCATTGTTGATGAGTTTAATAGGTCTTCTATGACTCTTGCTGCTGAATTTATATCCCTGTAGCCCCACCTAGGGGAGTGTGCATTAAAATCACCTATTAAAATACTTTTGGGTTCTATGGGAATAGAATTTAGATCTAGTGTATTATTGTCTGGAGGATTGTAGATACTGTAAATTCTATAGTGATAGTTACTTTTCCATACTTCAATTTTAACTATTTCTGATTTATCTTGTTCTTCCATTGTTTTTTGGATTTGGATAGTAGCTTTCATATTTCTTTTATTTCCTGTAAGAATACCACTTGCTATTTGACGAGCCTTTGGAAGTATATGTGTAGTGTACTGATCCATTTCAGAGTATATTTCCTGTTCTTCTGATATATTGGCTTCTTGTACTGTGAAGACATCTATATCTTGGTCTTTTAATATTTTCATTAGCTCTTGTTTTTTAGGCTGGGACATGCCTCCTGCATTCCATTGTAGAATTCTTAAAGTATTGGAATTGTTGTGATGAAATTTGCCTAAAGATGTCCCCACCCAGAGATCCGATTGGGGGACAGTTTTAACTCCGGAATGTTTATCTTTAGGACTCATACTCATGTATGTGGCTTTCATGTAACTGTTCTCTTAACGGGCACCAGTTTTACAATGTGGCAGTTACATCACCCGACTTAAACCCCCATTTTGCAAGGGGGACCACACCTATCGTTGGTCAACGGATCCATTGGACCTAGCCGGGAGGACTAAATAGGTGGTATTTAGATCCACCGACCTTCCCCTCATGTGCCTCTGAGGGACGCTGTTGTGCTGTGATAGGCCAGCACATATGTAAATGACATTTCCTCCATTTTAGATGAAACAGTTATACCGCTGTGATTCGATCCCCAGAGCCTCATCTGTTAAAAGCAGGGTGCACCACGGGCAGGATGAGGATGGGAATTGGGTAGGAGAGGCTATAGGAGGTGCATCACTACCCCTTACACCCCACACTAACATAATATAATGGCGTGTATTGTAATTTAGATGTATAACTGTTTTCTTGTGTTGTTATCCTTCGGTTTAATTGCCTTCTATCTTGCTCATTTTTTTCGCTACATATTAAGGAGGGAAGCCTGTTTGAATTTTCTGTTTACAATTGTTTTCTATACACAATCTTTTGTACTATATAGCTCCAACTGCTTGGGAGAATTAGTGTGCGATGCAAATTGTATGATATGGTTTCTTCCTCTAGTTCCTAAACTGCTGTTGCATGAACGTAATTTAATATTTTTGCAACATAAGATGGCTACAAATACTTGAATTCTGTTTATTTAGGTTAGCATAACAAGAAATTAGAATGAAAGAGCCAATAAAGTATAGTAGAACCCTGCTAATCCAAACCCCACTTAATCCAAACACAAAATCTGTAATTAAAAAAAGAAGTTTGAGAGGTAGAACCAGACTGAAAAATTCAATGCCATGGCCGGGATTTGAACTATGGATCTTCCGCTTCACGCACAGCTACTCTAACCATTGAGCTTACATGGCCGACTTGCCAGTATGACATTAAGTTCCCCAACCAATGCCTATATCTCTCAAAAATTGGTCACACATGACTTCTGTGTTTAAAAGCACCTGTAGTAAGTTGGTTAGCATAAAAAAAATAAAATAAAAATTCTGTGGTGTAGAGAGGTATTTTGCTATAGAACTGACAAACTCATTATTGAAACTACATACATTGGAACAAAGTGTTTACTGCACAAAAATGTTTTGTTCAACTTCACTGTAGGCAATGTCCTGTACACAATGCATTTAGTCACTGTTAAACAACATTTTCACATTTACATAGGTACCGTACTCTTAACTATCACATGTTTATGTGCAGTGTGTCATGTGTAAGGTAAAAGTTAGCTTCTTTGACAGATTCAAACTGATTTGAATCTGTAGGTGTTTCTATTGCAACACAATTTTGACCCGATCCCACAAAATAAGCGGATCGGGTCCAATGGTTGAGCAGCTTCATTTAAATCCAAGTTTCTATGCGGTATTCAATCTGGAAAAAGGACTCAAATCAACTTGGATTTGCCATGGAAACAATAGTGTATATGATATAATGTAATGCAACCTATGTACCTATATTGCTGTTTTCCCTCATAAAATGAATTATTAATTTGAGAGGTAGAACTGGAACTTAAAAATTCAATGCCACAGCTGGGATTTGAACCACAGACCTTCCGCTTACTAGGCAGGTGCTCGAACCATTATTCTACTGTGACAACCTGCAAGAATGATATTGAATTCTCAAACCAGTTTGTATTTTTCCCAGTAAACCACAAAGGCAGTCTCACATCAGAGACAATTACCCCAATGCTGACTTACTATTGCAAGTACTTTATGTCCTGGGATTAAGTTCCAGTTCTATCTCTCAAACATTGCCCACACACGGTTTGTGTGTTTAAAAACACCAACCGTAAGTTTGTTGGCATAAAGAAATAATAATGAATTATTAATCTTAAAATTTGCATTTCATTCCCACGTTAAATAAGTTTTGTTTTATATTAAAAAAGAATTGATGTATAAAAATATATTACATGTATTGGGACAGATCTGGGCAGACTCTAGGCAGATTTCCAAATTACACATGTTCCGCTTTAAACAAGTTTGGCTGTATTCATTTGCTCCCATTATAAAAATGCTTGTGTCATTCACAAAAAGTATTACATGCACATTATCAGGTTATTTACATTGTTAGCTAAGTCTTTTACATACAATATAAATAACAATGGCCTGAGAGCAGTTCCTTGAGGTACAGCATATTTTATGCATATTATTTTTGTATGCCAACCAACTTACTGCTGGTATTTTTAAACACACCTACTGTGTGTGGGCAATTGTTGAGAGGTGGAATCAAGACTGAAAAGTTCAATGCCATAGCTGGGATTTGAATCCCGGATCTTCTGCTTCATGCACGTCTGCTCTAACCACTAAGCATGGCCAACTTGCCAGTATGACATTAAATTCCTCAACCGATTAGTATTTTTCCCGGTAGATCACAAGCGAATCTCACATCGGAAATAAATACTCCAAGGGTGGGAGATAGAACTGGAACTTAAAAATTCAATGCCACAACTGGGATTTGAACCAGACCTTCTGCTTACTGGGCGGCTGCTCTAACCACTGAGCTATTGTGACAAACTGCCAGAATGGCATTAAATTCTCAAACCAGGTCTGTGGTTCAAATACCAGTTGTGGCATTGAATTTTTAAGTTCCAGTTCTACCTCTTAAACTTTGCCCACACACGGCTTGTGTGTTTAAAAACACCAACAGTAAGTTTGTTGGCATAAATAAATAATAACTCCAAGGGTTACTTACAAAATTCAATTTAGTGGTTAGAGCTGCCGCTCTTGAAGCAGAAAATCCATGGTTCGAATCCCAGATATAGCATTGAATTTAATTTAGTGGTTAGAGCAGCCACGCATGAAGCGGAAGGTCTGTGGTTCAAATCCCAGCTATGGCATTGAATTTTAGTGGTTAGAGCAGCCGCGCGTGAAGTGGAAGATCTGTGGTTCAAATCCCGGCTATAGCATTGCATTTTTCAGTCCTTATTCTACTCCTCAAACACCAGCAGTAAATTCATTGGCATACAAAAATAATAATTACCATCTAAAGGTTATTTAAACCTGGGATATAAAGTACTTATGACTATAAGTCACCATTGGAGTATTTATCTCTGATGTGAGATTCCCTTGTGGTCTACCGGGAAAAATATAAATTGGTTGGGGAATTTAATGTCATAATGCCAAGTTGGCCATGGTAGCTTAGTGGTTAGAACAGCCACGCTTGAAGCAGAAGATCCGTGGTTCAAATCCTGGTTATAGCTCTGAATTTTTCAGTCCTGGTTCTACCTCTCAAATATTTTATACTTGTTCAAATGAAGCAGACATGTATGGGACATGCTATTGTAAACACAGTCATATAGATTTTTATGATTGGTAATGATATTTTACCAGTATTGCCATCTATTCTGTATTTCAGGTTGAAATTATACATTCCGTATTATAACCTTTTATTCAATAAAGTAACAACAATATCTTGTCTTGCAGTAATTCCATATTTATTAAACATTTAATTTTTTAATCATTTTCTTATTAAGTAAAAAGTTCCAGTTGTAATCAAAAAGCTGTGTAATTTGGGTTGAGAACAAAATACTGTATTAATAAAAATGTAAGTTTGAGAATTAAATCAAGATCATAAACAATGCTATGGTATTATATTTTCAGCGCCCAGATATTAGTCGAAGGCTCTCCAATATGCCAATAGATTCGTTTGTTGCCATCCGAGGATGGGTTTGCCAACGCCCTCCAGGTCAACGCAATGTGGTAAGGTATTGCATTTTACTTTTAAGAATAGTTATGAACTTCTTGATTAATGTGTTCAGAAAACGAAACAATTATGTGTGTGACTCTTTATGGTTTGAGTGACAGCATTCTGGCTTCTGAACCCAGAGGTTCCAGGTTTGTTTCCCAGATGGGGCAGGGAATTTTTCTTTATCCAAATCATTCCCTATCCTTTGCAGGGTCTGATAATATGAATGTGGGAGAGAACGTAAATCTATTCAATGTAAAAATTCATAAAGCCAGTTATATGAAAATCCACAACTCAGGGAATAAAATAGTCACCAGTAAGTTATTTATGAAGTCAGAGCCCCTAATAAGACCATAGAAGAGCAGGGGGGGGGGGGGGAAAGAAAAGAAATTGATCATTTTGCATTTCTACTGTCAACATAGTATAACGTTATGAGTTTTAGAGCAATTTTTAAACTTTGTTAAATCTTCCACTTGTGGGAGAGGGGGCTTTAAAGAGAGTATGAAACACATATAAATTGTTTCTGAAGGTACGCTTGAGCATAGAGGATTAATAGAATTACTTCAAAACTCTGTAAGTGTTTAATGATTTCATAATATTTCTTGTGGCAAAAGTGGACACATAAATGCATCACTGCTGACTAGAATAAAGCTCCAAAGTAATGCTATTTGGTTTGTGTAGAGAATTTGAAGCATACATGAACTGCAAAAATGGGTGAGTGGAAGCTGACAGAATGTGAGGTAAACAGCTACACTCTCTTTACTGTAGTTTTCCTTCAAGCTGCGCTGCCCCATATCTGTCCGGTCAACTCTTAGTACAGGTTAACATGTTAGTAACATGTTTGCACAGGCCTCATGTTACTGGTCATTGCTTTGTACAGTTTGAAATGTAATGGCATATTTTTTGCATTTGTTTATTTGCCATTTTGGTAATTACAATAATTACATAGACTTCATTAGCTACAGCTAATAAATCGGGTACATTATCTGTATTGCACACTGTTTATATGTCATTTGTTTTCTGTGTCATTAATTCATTCGTTCATTCGTCCATACCTTCCTCCCTCTGCCCATCCGTCTGTCCATCCATCCATCCATCCATCCATCCATCCATCCATCCATCCATCCATCCATCCATCCATCCATCCATCCATCCATCCATCCATCCATCCATCCATCCATCCATCCATCCATCCATCCATCCATCCATCCATCCATCCATCCATCCATCCATCCATCCATCCATCCATCCATCCATCCATCCATCCATCCATCCATCCATCCATCCATCCATCCATCCATCCATCCATCCATCCATCCATCCATCCATCCATCCATCCATCCATCCATCCATCCATCCATCCATCCATCCATCCATCCATCCATCCATCCATCCATCCATCCATCCATCCATCCATCCATCCATCCATCCATCCATCCATCCATCCATCCATCCATCCATCCATCCATCCATCCATCCATCCATCCATCCATCCATCCATCCATCCATCCATCCATCCATCCATCCATCCATCCATCCATCCATCCATCCATCCATCCATCCATCCATCCATCCATCCATCCATCCATCCATCCATCCATCCATCCATCCATCCATCCATCCATCCATCCATCCATCCATCCATCCATCCATCCATCCATCCATCCATCCATCCATCCATCCATCCATCCATCCATCCATCCATCCATCCATCCATCCATCCATCCATCCATCCATCCATCCATCCATCCATCCATCCATCCATCCATCCATCCATCCATCCATCCATCCATCCATCCATCCATCCATCCATCCATCCATCCATCCATCCATCCATCCATCCATCCATCCATCCATCCATCCATCCATCCATCCATCCATCCATCCATCCATCCATCCATCCATCCATCCATCCATCCATCCATCCATCCATCCATCCATCCATCCATCCATCCATCCATCCATCCATCCATCCATCCATCCATCCATCCATCCATCCATCCATCCATCCATCCATCCATCCATCCATCCATCCATCCATCCATCCATCCATCCATCCATCCATCCATCCATCCATCCATCCATCCATCCATCCATCCATCCATCCATCCATCCATCCATCCATCCATCCATCCATCCATCCATCCATCCATCCATCCATCCATCCATCCATCCATCCATCCATCCATCCATCCATCCATCCATCCATCCATCCATCCATCCATCCATCCATCCATCCATCCATCCATCCATCCATCCATCCATCCATCCATCCATCCATCCATCCATCCATCCATCCATCCATCCATCCATCCATCCATCCATCCATCCATCCATCCATCCATCCATCCATCCATCCATCCATCCATCCATCCATCCATCCATCCATCCATCCATCCATCCATCCATCCATCCATCCATCCATCCATCCATCCATCCATCCATCCATCCATCCATCCATCCATCCATCCATCCATCCATCCATCCATCCATCCATCCATCCATCCATCCATCCATCCATCCATCCATCCATCCATCCATCCATCCATCCATCCATCCATCCATCCATCCATCCATCCATCCATCCATCCATCCATCCATCCATCCATCCATCCATCCATCCATCCATCCATCCATCCATCCATCCATCCATCCATCCATCCATCCATCCATCCATCCATCCATCCATCCATCCATCCATCCATCCATCCATCCATCCATCCATCCATCCATCCATCCATCCATCCATCCATCCATCCATCCATCCATCCATCCATCCATCCATCCATCCATCCATCCATCCATCCATCCATCCATCCATCCATCCATCCATCCATCCATCCATCCATCCATCCATCCATCCATCCATCCATCCATCCATCCATCCATCCATCCATCCATCCATCCATCCATCCATCCATCCATCCATCCATCCATCCATCCATCCATCCATCCATCCATCCATCCATCCATCCATCCATCCATCCATCCATCCATCCATCCATCCATCCATCCATCCATCCATCCATCCATCCATCCATCCATCCATCCATCCATCCATCCATCCATCCATCCATCCATCCATCCATCCATCCATCCATCCATCCATCCATCCATCCATCCATCCATCCATCCATCCATCCATCCATCCATCCATCCATCCATCCATCCATCCATCCATCCATCCATCCATCCATCCATCCATCCATCCATCCATCCATCCATCCATCCATCCATCCATCCATCCATCCATCCATCCATCCATCCATCCATCCATCCATCCATCCATCCATCCATCCATCCATCCATCCATCCATCCATCCATCCATCCATCCATCCATCCATCCATCCACCCAGCCCCCCTCCCTCCGTCCCTCCATCCCTCTTGTCCAAGAATTATGATCACGTGATCACAGGATGTGTGCAGTTGGGTTTTAGAGAATATAAGATTCATGGTGTTGTTGATCCACATTAATAATTTGATTGAACCACGATCTTCTACTTCATGTGTGGCTGCTCTAACCGCTGAGCTACCATGGCCAACTTGCCAGTATGACACTAAATCCCCCAACTCATTCATATTTTCCAAAAGACCACAAGGGAATTTTACATCTGAGATAAATACCCCAAGGGGGACTTAAAATTGTAAGTACTTTGTGTCCCAGAATGGTAATGTTATTTTTTAATTTAATTTATTTATTTTTTTTTTTTTATTAAAACCGATGACATAAAGTATAGGTTGCGCGTTACTTCTTGACGAATGAAAATGTTATATGAAAGGTTGAATGCGAGTCTCTACTCAGCTTTTGCGGGAACAAGAGAGAGGAGGTACAGTCTGCAGTGAGATGACGCGCATGCTTCTGAGCTGAAGTAGTACAACACTACAAATCAATTTATGACACTTGCAGTAATATCAGCCACACGTATTATACACTATACCTCTATAACTGTTTCCACTTAACTTTATTGCATTTATTCTATTCCCGACATCTCTCCCTCGTCTGAATTGCTATTTTCGTTGCATGCATACATACATCCGTACCGCACAAAACTTCTGCAGTCGACTGTATACACAAACGTTGAAGGAGTCTCTTCCGGCTGGTATCTCCCGTCACCAGTATGAAGGGAATCTTCTGCTCGTCGTCACTTTGAAGGGTCGGTATGATGAATTCTTTTCTCGTATAAAAGATCCGGCTAACTCTTTCGATGAACTGCGATGACTCTTTCTTTCCTATCTCGGTCGTGGTACGGGTATGAAGTATGTTCACAATTTACAGCTGATAATTTTCCTTGAGACGCGACCCCCGTGAAAATTATATGTTACGTCGATGTATTAACTTTTAGTCTTTCTAATGAGATAGTCTTCTTTGCTCTGGAGGCCACAATTGAAATAATATTAGTATATTTATTATCACAATTTTATTCGTTAATATATAACATTTACAACGAAGACAAAAGATAATCGCACTAGGCCAACTGCAAACGATATAATGCAAACAATCAAACAATGGGAAACAAAACACTCCAACACAACACCTACCATAACTAAAAATACTGCATCAAATGCCCCTCATCACAGTATATGCAACTAATTCTATTTTGGGAAAATTGTTTTCAGCCATACAATGTTGCATGTACTGTGATGATCTCCCCACAACAATGTAATTGTACAACAATATAACAACTGTGTTGAAAAACATGTCATCGTTGAATACAAAAATATTTTCTCTTGACAATGTTTCGATTTTTTTTTTTTTTTTTTTTTTTTTTTTTGCAACTTTCAGGGGTTCTATGCCCCTCCCCACTAAAATTTGTTTTATGATTTTTCTTATGTGCGGTGGATAATGGCGAATAAGTGCTTCAATAACCTCCTGTTCACTCAACTGAGGTTGGAGTAGTTTCGATTTGTTCGCCAGTTTCAAAAAATACTCCATCATTGAAATACCACGTTTACTGTCATAATGTCCGGTAGCCAGTTCGACTTTAATCTGGTTTTGACGTCCCGGTCCCCAAAATCTATTTATAAAAAGGTTTCGAAACATACTATATGTTTC
The DNA here is from genome assembly GCA_030765045.1 of Tenodera sinensis. Taxonomy (NCBI): domain Eukaryota; kingdom Metazoa; phylum Arthropoda; class Insecta; order Mantodea; family Mantidae; genus Tenodera; species Tenodera sinensis. Next base: position 14,996,721 of record CM060969.1, read on the forward strand.
GTGAGACGCCAAAGTTAGTCTTAACCATTCCAATGCGTTTTTCTTAAGACAGCGTTTAACCACCATCATTCGTATCTCGTTCGGAATTCGTTTGATCCTAAAGTAATCCTCCAGTTCTTTTATGAAAATTTTTGGATTGTCACCGGCTTCTTCGTCAAATGACGGAGGGGTTAGGTCATGGAACAAGTGACTAGCGTGACAATTATGGTTTTGACTAGGGGAGTGCATTGGCATAGCTAAATCATTCTCCTGAAAGTCCGCCATATTACTGTTATTGTCAAGTGCATCAGTATCGGTCATATTTTTGCATTCACTCACAAATTGATCATGATTGTCATTAACTCTATCAGCCTGTAGAGCAATCACAACTTGGGAAAGCCTTCCTGTAAATTCTTTTTCCTTTGTAACCGTTTCATTTATTCTATTTACACTTACATTGGCTTCCTCCTTTACTTTATTCAATTCTTCTCGCTGTGACTGCATCTCAGCGCTTATACCCTTTACAACATTTTCTAAACTATCAATTTTTACATCAATGTCATTTTGTTTTGACCTAATTCCATCTTGATACATTTTACAACTCTGTTCTACCACGATTATCTCTGTTCTCAATTCATCTCCTACCTTTGCAATTTTTGCATTCTGTTCTGCTAGTTTTTCATTAAATTCTTTACTTAATTCAGCTTTCATTTCTACCACTGTCTTCTCCTGTCCTAACTTAACTTCATTTATCAATTCTCCTAGCCTAGCTATTTCTACTGTGTTTGATTCCTGTCCTAATTTTATCACGCTTACTAACTCACCTAATTTAGCTATATCATTGTTACTTGATTCAATTCTTTCTGTACATTCCTTCTTACATAATTCAATTTCTTGTGACAATTTATTTATATTTCTGGCATTATCCTCCTTCAAATCTGCTACATTTCTAACAAAATCTGCTTTTAAATCTGCTTTTATATCTGCTGTATTTTTGTTCATCGCTTCCAATATTTCTTTCAATCCTATTTCAGATTCCTTACATACTACATTCTTTCTACCTTCTACTGATAACTTATCACTCACTTCCCTCTCTACACTATCATTATCTTTATCAACTTTTTCCATCTTCTGTACAATTTTCTTATTGCGTAGTATCATAAATTAGTACTAGTCTTACTTGAATTCTGGAGCACAAGAAAAAGGATACTCCGTCAAAATGTCTTCTTTTCACTCTTTGTCCAGGTACATATTTTTACTCTATACGCCTGTATTCGAGCCGTCGCACGTCTGGGCGCCAGTATGAAGGAGTCTCTTCCGGCTGGTATCTCCCGTCACCAGTATGAAGGGAATCTTCTGCTCGTCGTCACTTTGAAGGGTCGGTATGATGAATTCTTTTCTCGTATAAAAGATCCGGCTAACTCTTTCGATGAACTGCGATGACTCTTTCTTTCCTATCTCGGTCGTGGTACGGGTATGAAGTATGTTCACAATTTACAGCTGATAATTTTCCTTGAGACGCGACCCCCGTGAAAATTATATGTTACGTCGATGTATTAACTTTTAGTCTTTCTAATGAGATAGTCTTCTTTGCTCTGGAGGCCACAATTGAAATAATATTAGTATATTTATTATCACAATTTTATTCGTTAATATATAACATTTACAACGAAGACAAAAGATAATCGCACTAGGCCAACTGCAAACGATATAATGCAAACAATCAAACAATGGGAAACAAAACACTCCAACACAACACCTACCATAACTAAAAATACTGCATCAACGTGACAGAGGAAAACAGAGGTGTCTGTTATCGTAGCATAAACATTTGCTGACCTATTATTTATTTATGCCAACAAACTTACCGTTGGTGTTTTTAATGCCATTCTGGCAGTTTGTCACAATAGCTCAGTGGTTAGAGCGTCCGCCCGGCAAGCGGAAGGTCTGTGGTTCAGATCCCAGTTGTGGCATTGAATTTTTAAGTTCCAGTTCTACCTCTTAAAATTTGCTGACCTGTTTATTAAGGGTAGGCTCTCTCATTGGATTTCTGCTCAAGGTCATTCGTCAAGAACGAACGTGCAACCTATACTTACGATTGTAAGTCGCCCTTGTGATCTACTGGAAAGTAGGAATGGGTTGGAGAATTTAGTGTCATACTGGCAAGTTGGCCATGGTAGTTCAGTGGTTAGAACTGCCACGCATGAAGTGGAAGATCCGTGATTCACATCCCAGCTATAGCATTGAATTTTTCAGTCCTGATTCTACCTCTCGACTGATTGGATATTTTGAACAAAATGTTGTTGTTGTTGTTAGCTAATGCTGGATTTCTGACAATGAAGTCATTAATCCTCTTGCTCTCCAATATTTTTCACTGATGGATGGGGCACTAGAAGTGGCCGGGCATATTTGAAGGTGGTCTCGATCCATTTCCTCTTGCAGATCACATAGAGGACAGAGTGGTGAAGAATATATCCCAATTCTGTTTAAATGTTTTGCCAGACAATCATGTCCTGTAATCAACCTGAAGATTGCAACTGCTGTTTTTCGAGGATACTCAGGAATCACTGTTTGAATGTTCGGTAGTTCCCATCTTTTATTCTTTGATTTTTCATAGTAATATTTTGCAATAATTTTTTTGAATTCAGAGTTGACTAATCTTTTAGCTGCATAAAATGGTAAATTAACTATAGATTTTTGTACACCGCTGGTACCCTTTTTTGCAAGAAAATCAGCTTTCTCATTACCACTCAGTCCACAGTGAGCCGGTATCCATTGGAAGACTAGGTGTTTTTGAAGTGCTGTTAGATGGCTAAGCATCTTCCAACATTCTATAATAGTTTGGTTTTTTGGTGACAACTTGGAAGTAATTGCTATAATTGCTGCCCTGGAATCTGAGAGAATAACTGCTTGCTGAAAATGTGAAATTCTATACAAAAGATTTTGTAGGGCCATTCGAATTGCTTCAATTTCTCCATCAAAGTTAGTAGTTCCATAACTTAAAGATTTGTAATAGGAAAAGAGGTGACATGTGACTCCAGCACCTGCTCCATCTTGGTTTGATATAAATGATCCATCAGTATAAATATGGAGCCACTCATGTTCTGGAAACCTAGTATGGATTGTTTCTAATGCCAATAATTTTAGAACACTAGTTGGAGTATCACTTTTTTTAACTTCTTCTGTCAGGTGTAAATAATATGTGATGTCTAATGTATGTGTTGGATTGACTTTAGATACGAAGTTTTCCTTTGAATTTGGAAGGTGTACATCCTTCTTGATATCTTGAATTTTGGAAAGAAAGCTCTCCTGAGTCTTTAGTGTATGTGTAAAATTTCTCTTGTGCCATGTATTGAATGGGAGTCTGATCAACTTTTCATGTTGAATAAGAGCCGCTTTTTCTATTTCATATTCAATGGGATATTGGTTGGTTAGTATTTCCATAGCTGCTATTGGTGTGGTTTTGATAGCACCTGTAATTAATCTCAGACTTTGGTTTTGAAAGATTTGAATTTTTTTTGTGTTTGCTGTTACAAGAACTTCGCTGCAGTAAGTAAACAACGGTTTTATATATATATTATATGTTGTGTTAAGCGTTGCTCTGGAACATCCCCACTTCATTCCTGTTAAACGTTTTAACAGTGAAAGGCGCCTCTCTGCTCTTTGTATTACATTTTCTATTTGTTTGGTCCATGTAAGTTTGGTATCAAATGTAACTCCTAAATACTTTGCTTCCTTTGTTTCTGGTAATTGTTGACCCTCAAAATTTAGTTTTATTTTTAGTGGTTTTTTTCTTAGTGAAAAGATTTGGTAGTTTGATTTTGTTGTATTAACAGTCATTAAATTTTCTTTGGTCCACCTCTGTAAGTTGGTTAAGGATTGTTGCATGGCTTTTTCCAGTTCTGTACTTTTGCTTTTTGGTTTTGAAGTCCACATTACCAAGTCATCAGCAAATAGTGCACACTTCACGCCTGATTTTTGTATTTGTTGTGGTAGATCATTAATAAATATATTAAAAAGTGTAGTGCTGAGCACTGCACCTTGTGGCAAGCCACGGTGTATTTGTTTATATTTAGATATATTTCTTCCATATCTGGTTGCAATAAAGCGTTGTGTTAGGAAATGACATAGCCATGAAAACATTGGACCTTGTATCCCTATTTTTTTTACTTTCTTTAGTAGTTTTGTTCTGCATATAGAATCATATGCGCTTTGAAAATCAATAAAAACTGATAAATTATCTTCTTTTCTATTGAAGGAGTCTTTGATTTCTTGACTGAGAAGTAAGACTTGTTCATTTGTAGAGTGGAACTCTCTGAATCCAGCTTGACATGGGGATATTAAATTTTGTGATTCTAGAAACCAATTTAACCTGTTTGACACCATTCTTTCCATCACTTTTGCTATTATGCTGGTAAGAGCTATTGGTCTATAATTTTTTATTTCTGATGCTGTTTTGTCTTTCTTCAAGAGTGGGACAATTATTGCTTTTCGCCATTCAGCAGGTACAGTGGTTTTCCAGGATAGATTGTAGAGTTTCAGTAGTTGTTGTTTTGCTGTTTTTCCAAGGTTTTTTATGAACTCTGGATGTATGTGATCTGGTCCAGGAGACTTTTTGTTTTTTAGATTATTTATTGCAATGTTCAATTCTTGCATATTAAAATTTTGAAAAAAGATATTGCACTGAGTGTTAGGATTACATTCTCTTTCTTGTTTCGAATCTTTCTTAAATTCTTTACGTTCCTTTTTATTATTTCTTGTTACTTTGTGTGCATTAGCATAATATTTATTGAATGTTTCGGCTATGACTGCATCATTTACTAACATTTTATTGTTGTGTATGATAGGTGTGCTGTTGTTTTCTTTCCTGTCCTTGACATTTTTTATGAACTTATGAGCTTTGTTACCATCTGTCCTATAATCCATTTTTTCTAAGAAATTATTAAAGTGATTCCTTTTAGCAGTATTGATTTCTTTTTTTAATGAGGCACATTTCTTCCTCCATATTTGTGTATCTGATATGTTTTTTGTTTGTTCAGCTGTATTTCTAGCTATATCCCTTTGCTTTTTCAGTTCTTCTAACTGGGGGTTCCAAAAGGGTTTGAAATTTTTAATTCTTCCACGAGGAATATGTTTTTTTGCAGTTTCTAGGATGACTTTACAGAATTCTTTGTTCATGTGATCTGGTTGGTCATGCAGCTGTGAGTTTGTTTGTTCTTTAAATTTATGTTCTAATTCAGTTTTATATTTGTTCCAATCTGCTTTTTTGAAGTTCCAATACAGATTCGTAGGACCTTGACTGTTATTTGTATTCTCTAGTTTTATCTCAGCAATTACCGCTCTGTGACCAGAACTTGGATCTTCTATAACTTGTTTTTTAATTTTTGAAACAATATCTGTTGTAGCTAACAAGAGGTCTGGGTTACTGCCCGCTCCAGAATAATGTATGAAGGTTGTGGGATCTTCTTTACTATAAATCAGTTCAAAAGTTGTGGTATTCAAAAATTCTTCCACTATCTTCCCTGTAGAATCCACTTTTTCATAACCCCATCTTTTGGAATGGGCATTGAAATCCCCAATTACGATTGTTTTATTTAATTGGTCAATAAGTGAGAGATCCGGTACATTCCTGGGAGGATTGTAAATACTGTATAAATGTAGATGTGTTTTGTTATCCCAAAAATTTAGCTTTATTAATTCACTTTTATCTGTGTTATCCATTTCTTTAACAATTTCAAAGGAGGTATTAATATCCTTTTTGACTCCAACTAATATTCCACTACTTATCTGTCTATTTTTGGGTAGTAAGTGCAGTAAAAATCCAGTAAAATTGAAGTATTTAAGTTGGTCATTTGTTAGATTTGCTTCTTGTATTACAAATATGTCAATGTTAAAATCAAATACAATTTTATTCAGTTCTACAAAATGTTGACACAGTCCATAGTGCCCATAAGGCTGTAAGGAAGAGAATTATTTCTGAAGGAATATGGCATACATGTTCTCCAGATCATACTGCTTGCAATTATTATTGGTCTGAAAAGTAGAGTCTGAGGTAATGAGCCATAAAGTGTAGATAACTTAGAGACAGCTAAACTGGAAGCATTATTGGGCAAGAACTTTAATATGTGAATGCAAATTTCATCAAAAGATGTCGGGAATGTGTGAATGCTGAAAGACACCACTTTGAGTAATTGCTGTACTGATTGTGCATACTATAGTCTAATGAACATTTATGAGTAGAGTATTCAGGAAATAATGCATCTGGAATGCTGCTGTTTAGCTCACTCCCCACCAGCTTCCTCTTGTCCACTTTCTCAGGCGGAGCATGATGTGTAATCTCTAAATTTGAAAATGATTTGGGATTTAACCTCTTCAGGGATATGGACGTGAAATCACGTCCATTTAAAATGACGGATGGGCAATATGGGCGTGTATACACGTCCTGTGCGTTTAAGCATTTAACCCTTATTTATCCCTTATCCAGCTCAAGTTATTTTAATTTTTCCTTTATGAAACATTTTAGTAAAGTCTATATACTTTACTGGCTTACCTTAATATGTTCGTTCTGCAGTGATTTACCTCAAAATAGGGATAAACACACAAGGGTACCTACATCTCCACATTCGCGAATTCCCTTCTTGCGGCACACAAAACACTTTTGAGATGGGCAGGACTTCTTTGCTGTTGGTGGTATCCTTTTAGGATAATGTTTTCCTTGAAGTCTGAGGGGTGCAGGGGTTTTGGATTTTCAACCCACAACATGGTATTGTTCAATTAGGCTGTGATCTATTTATAGTAGGAAGTCAAGGTCGGTCATTGTCCTGTGTGGGTTTAGAGAGCTCTCCAAATTGCCAAACAATTGTATATGGTTATATCCAGTTGGTGCCAAAATACCTTTTTATACCACTTCTCCCTTCAGCTACAAGCAGGAAAGTATACGTATGTATTTCAACAAAGAAAGAAACGGACCCTACTCAGTTACGAAACTCGTGTAAGCAAAAGTTGCAATGTTGATCTATTCTGATGACTCAAGAGACCACACATGCAGTAGCACTTTATTACACAGTATGCTGACGCATAAGCCACACATACAATGGGTGTTTCTTTACTGTTTCTTTCCGAGAACTTATATTAGATGCGTTCGACAGAGCAAAGTTGACTTTTCACCACAGTGAAACAAAATTATGCCATTTCAACGTTTTGTAAATACAACTCAACTTTGATGATGACGTACATTTATACTGCATATAACGAGTTTTATACCAGTTTTTGTTTCATTAAAATAACTTAATATTTACACAAAATACAGCTGTGTATATACGACGCACTTTAAATGCCCTGCGTTGGATATTGGGTAGCAGTTCTCGGCTCGAGGATGATTTAAATGGCCATCGCTCAAGAGGTTAAGAAACTGTTGAACATCTTCAACGAATTTATATAAATATCAGGTGATTAGGCTTCACTTATCTTAAGTTGTAAATATAGAGTGACCAGTTTAATTTTTCTTTAATAACATCTTCAGATTCTTACTGTTTAACCTGGTTACCATCACTATGGACACTAGACGATGCAGTTTTTATTGTATTCCAACCGCTGAAAGCAAAAAAAATTTGTTAACGGAATCATTCGGTAGTATTCCAACATTTATAATGTAGCCCTTATTTTTCAAAATGAGTGTCTTTTCTCAAACCAATTTTAATGACAATTTCATTCAAGAAATTTCTGGCTTAGCAATGGATAGTCTAGCTAATCTTTTCATGAGCTTTTTTGAAATACAGATCACTAAAGCATTCTCTTTAATTTTTAAAACCTGGTATAGATTTTATATGGATAACATTTTTGCTATTGTTCCTGAGAAACATATAAATGATGGCAATTATTATTTATTTATGCCAGCAAACTTACTGTTGGTGTTTTTAAACACACAAACCGTGTGTGGGCAATGTTTGAGAGGTAGAATTGGAACTGAAAAATTCAATGCCACAGCTGGGATTTGAACCACAGACCCTCCGCTTACCAGGAGAAATACAAATTAGTTGGAGAATTTAATGCCATTCTGGCAGGTTGTCACAGTAGCTTAATGGTTAGAGTACCTGCCTGGTAAGCAGAGGGTCTGTGGTTCAAATCCCAGCTGTGGCATTGAATTTTCAGTTCCAATTTTACCCCTCATATAAATGATGCTTAAAACTTTTAAATTTACAAGATAAAGTCATAAAATACTTTGGAAATGGAAAATAATGGTTGTCTTTCATTCTTAGATTAAAGATAATAAAGCACAACAATTATAATGAAAATTTAGTTGGATTGGAACACTTAACATCACTTACGTGTAATTAATCTTGACCGGTTTCAAGAGCTTAACTTGCTCTCATCATCAGAATTAACCGACTGGTGTGGTTGGGTTGGGCTGACCTCTAGCGGTGGGCTGATGTACTTCCATAAAGCGTCACCTAGCATCTGTAGTGATGGCAATCAGGTTAAACAGTAAGAGTCTGAAGATGTTATTAAAGAATAACAAAACTGGTCACTGTATATTTACAACTTAAGGTAAGTAAAGCCTAGTCTCTAGATATTTATACAAATTTATTGATTTATATTGCTTCACTGTTAATAGCTTCAGTTTTTTCATTGTGCTTTGGCTAATTCATTTAGTATATGAATGATTTCTTGTGCTTTCAGAGAATGCCAACTGGAGGGATTGAGGTTATAATCAAGGAATTCAAAATGGTTCAGCCAGCAAAAAAATCCTACTCTACTAGGGATGATGTAAGTTTGCTATAGTTCCTTATAATTCAGTCATCGGGTTTCATGGCGGCAGCATATGTAGTATTATGTAGTCTCTAAAGATGCACCCTCTTTTATCATTTAGCTACTTTTATAATAATATTATAATATTGCAAAATATTACTATGAAAAATAAAAAAATAAAAGATGGGAACTACCAAATATTCAAACAGTGATTCCTGAGTATCCTCAAAAAACGGCAGTTGCAACCTTCAGGTTGATTACAGGACATGATTGTCTGGCAAAACATTTAAACAGAATTGGGATATATTCTTCACCACTCTGTCCTCTATGTGATCTGCAAGAGGAAATGGATCGAGACCACCTTCAAATATGCCCGGCCACTTCTAGTGCCCCATCCATCAGTGAAAAATATTGGAAAGCAAGAGGATTAATGACTTCATTGTCAGAAATCCAGCATTAGCTAACAACAACAACATAAATGGGGGTGTGGTAAACAATGATGTCATTAAAGAGAACAAATTCTGGAGTTCCTTTCTAAATTTTAACTCCATGTATATATATACCATATATCTTAGGTTACTTTAATTTACCATATTTCCCAGTATTGTTTATAAGGTTGTGTGCCTCCTTGTAAAGGAATTTTTTCACCTTGAAAAATACTGGAGATCACCTTGAATTTAGTTTTCAAATTTTGCTAGACACTATATTTATTTTACTTTTTAAATCTGATTCCTGAAGCTAAAGTAAAAAACCAAAACAATCCAAAAATGTAGATGTTGCTCATAATAATTAAAATGTGCATTTAAACTGAATATAATGTATATCATATGTGATTTAGCTGAAAAGTCCTTAAATACGCACTATGCATGTTTTTATATCCAAAAATGCCAAAATGTGCAATTGTGTATGAAAGAGGCACACTATTCGGAACCGGAAAGTAATGAAAGGAATAAGTACTATATTTGAACTATATCCTATGTTCCTATAAAAATATGCATTTGCATGCAATTCTCATCTCTGACGAGATAAACAAAATGAGTTTGGTTGAAATTAAATAAAGAATAATTAAAATGAAACTTGTGTTAATCTGCAGGTGCAATATAAGGAAGAGGTGTAAAATCTGGATCTCCATTGCATGATATCCCAGTAAATTATGTTCATTCTCCACAAACCTCAACCCAATTCCTAGCAATAATCTAAAGGTGGATCTCTTAAAGGAAGGTAATGTAGGAGTTGTTAACAGAATTTAAGACATCCATTGTTTGCAGCGTATTATTGAAAAAAAACATGTGCACTTAAGAATAATGCATACACTGGGAGAGCAAAAAGCCTCCAAATGGTCTGCATGGTGTGAGGCCTCTTGGCACTTGTTGCCATCTGCTACTATCGTAGAAAGCTGTGGATGGGATGAAACCATACAACATTTTTAAAAGTGCTTTTAAAAGTTTTACTTACCAACTTTCTGAAAGGAGATGCTGAAACTGGTCAATGTCATTATTCATATATTTTTGTTACGTCTTTAGCATCACTTGTAGTTCACGTTGAGAAATGCCGGCAATTTCTTGGAGGATATTTTGTTGTAATTCTTCCAGGGTGTGTGCATTTGTCCTGTACGCTTTGTTGTAAGTTATCCCAGAGATAGTGGGACCTCAAATCTCTACTAAGAATCCTGTCCTGAAACACGCTTTCAATTGTTCTCATCGAAAGATTGGCATATGAGCTGTTTCAGAGTCTTGTTGAAAAAAGACAAAATCACACTCCCTGTCTTTTAATTCTCTAAAAATGGGGCTAACTTGTATTCACATACGCAAGGGCATCAACTTTTGACTCGAAAAAAATTGGCCCTATAACTCAGAACCTAATATTGTTCATGAAGTACCACTTCATGATTAAAAAATATGTATATGGTGCACCATAATCGGAGAAAGGTTTCTCAGAGCTCCAATAAGTGATTTCTATCTCTGTGATAACTGAAAACAAAGTGTACAAGACAAATCCACACACCCTGGAAGAATTGAAACAAAATATCCACCAGGAAATTGCCAGTATTTCTCAATGTGAAGTACGGTGAGTGATGGACAACTACGGTGGCCAGTTTTGGCATCTCCTTTCATAAAGTTGCTAAGTAAAGACTTTAAAAGTAGTGTTTAGAATGTTGTATGGTTTCATCTGTGCCTTTTTATGATAGCGGCTAATGGCAACGAGCATCGAGGGTGCAGATAGGCAAAACGCAGTGCTTTTGCTCTCCTGGTAGTAAAGTAATCTGCTTTTCTATTCTGGCTTGCGTCTGTTTTTCTTTTTTAGTGTTTGCCATACTCCAGTTTCCTGTAGTTTTTTTATGTTCACATACAACACCCATTCAGAAACACCAGTAAAATCTGCAGTTTAACAATGTTACTCACGACAACAGTTTGATTCTGCTGCACTAGTTCATTGAAAACATCTAACTCAATTCAATTGGTGACACTTTTAATGGCTAAGCTTTAGAATGTTTCACTATTTCATCTTCATTATCTCTCACCAAGCTAACAGCACTTGTAGAAGCAGCCATGTTTATTGCTCTACTGACTGCTCATTATGAAGAGGGAAGAATGACAACAAAATTAAATGGAAGTTTCATAGTTTTACTGTTTATATTATTTATTATTTCATATTAATCAAAAGCTTTGAACTATATATGATTAACATACTTCTTGAAAACCCATTGATATGGACATATTTAAGGTACTATATAGTAAGTGTACGACGGACATTCAATAAGTTATCTACTCCAGCATCTTATATTGCCACACCAGGTGTGATCGTGCATGTGCAGGTTGGGACATGCTTGACAGATCCAGTTACAAATCAGTCTGTGGCCAGTGCTGGCAGTGAGAAGACGACAACTGTAGTGGTGTGTGGGTCCGCAATGAATACAAGGTATTTGGAACTTCGTTCCGAGTTGCTAACAAAGGAAGGGAAGAAACCAATAGAAATCCATGAAAGGGTGGATGCTGTATGTGGTGATTCTTCACCATGTTACTGCCAAGTAAAGCTTTGGTCCAAGCAATTTAAGTGGGTAGGGAATCAGTTGAAGATGATCCATGTTCAGGTCAGCCAGTGGAAGCGTCTTAAAAGGAAATGTGCCCAAAAATGGAACACATGATTTTGGAAGATCGTTGTATTAAGGTCAGTGTTACAGCTCATGGACTGGGCATTTCAGCTGGCAGTTTTCAGTATCATCCATACAGTCTTGATGATGTGAAAGGTCAGTTCCTGATGGGTGCCACGAATGTGCAGAAAGCATGCTGTCAGCAATTTAGTGAAGAGAATTTAGACATCCTTAGAGCAAGCCAAGAAAACTTCCTCTCAAAAAGTTACAGGGGATTAAGCTTGGGTTTATCATCATGATCCAGAGTCCATGCAGTGGGAGCACAAGGAGTTTTCTACCCCCAAGAAATTCCATGTGCAACAATCAGCCAGAAGAAAATCATGGCAACAGGTTTTTGGAGCTCAGAAGATGTTCTACTTTTGGAATTCTTGCCACACAAGACAATCATAACTGGAAACACCTATGCTTCCACAATGGTGGCTTTATGCTAAAATATAAAACAGAAACACTGTGGAAAGTGTCAGCTGGTGTTCTGCAGCTTCATGACGATGCATCCGCATACAAGTCTTGCATATTGCAAGCTGCTATACAGGAATGCAGCTTTCTAGAGCTTAACCATCCATCCTACAGTCCAGACCTGACTTCCAGCAATTACTTTCTGTTCAGAAATTTAAAAATAATTCTGTGTGGGTAGTGGTTTCCCAATGACAATGCAGTTAAGGCAGTTTTATTTTGACACCCAAGATGTTTCATTTTTATTTGAGGGTGTTCACTCACTAGAGGCGAAGTGGACTAAGTGTGTTTCAGTCAAGGGGGACTGTGTTGTTATTCAGGTGAGTTTCATCAGCAGCTTTAATTTTCATGCTCATGTAGATAACTTATTGAACGACCCTCGTACTTTGGATTCCTGTGTTTCAAAGATTAGTTGATGAGTATATGTGTTTACATCAAATTGTATTCTGAGAGTGTAGCAATAATGGTGATTGCTGGATGTGTGGAATTGAACTTTTTATGTAAGAATTTGATGACATGTTAAAAGTTTAATTGAAATACAAAATTAGGAATATTCTATATGAAGAGCTATATATAGATTTCTAATCAAACTGTTGTACTATGAAGCTGATATTTTTAAGGAAAAATGTGATAAAATTAAATGTTTAATATACAAATTGTATCTTTTATGGAGTTGAAATTTAATGCATGAGCTTAAAAAAATTTACATGTAAATTTCAGGTCTGATGAAGTACAAAACTAAGCCGCCCTGGCATAAAATTTGCTCAAAAATTCAAAAAAGGAACCTCTCCTTCTATTACTCCATATATTTAACTTTCATAATTCACCTCGTTTTTATAAATTGGATAATTTAAAAACTCCCAATTTAAACATATTTTAACATTTTAAAAAATGTTTAAAGCATCATTGGTTTGAACATCTACAGCATTTTTGGTGCATGTATGTGTAAAAGCTTCTACTCAATTTTAATACCATTTTTATGAAATGTTTGTTAAACATATAGATTTTAATACTACACATGGTTTAGTAATTGCAGAAAGCTATGTATATATAAAGTAAAAATAACCTTTTGAAAATGGTTGATTTTGTTAACATAGTTTTGGGAATGAGTTTTTCTTTGGGGAAGAGAAACAAAGAAAGTCGGAAATTAAAAAATGTAAAAGTTGATATTTGTGAAATCATATGAAAGCACAATGAAAAATATGAAAAGAACTAAGCATTTTAAAAGCTGTAAAAATAGATAAATGGATGAATTTACCCATTTCTCTTGAAACACTATTACATTTTAGGTAATACAACATTTATAGTATTACACACCACTCTAATGTCAATGTACAGAACACCGTGGTTATCTACACATTCCAATGTAAAAATACATTGAAATAAGACTTAAAATTTTAAAAAAAGTGAACTGAAATGCATGTTCCAGTCTCTTACTACAAGGAATTTGCAGTAGAACATTCTGAAAATAAATTGATCCCAATGATGCTTTTAAAAATGTTCTGTAAATTGATAAAAAGGTGATGCTCTTAAAATGTGGGAGCTTTAGGATTGTTTCTAATATGTGTATAATTATCAGTGCTGTCACATTTTTTCATTACAAATGAAATCACTTGAAATTTAATGCTAAGTGTACATTTACAGTCTGTTGTTTTTTTCCATACGTGTCAAGAATATTTGTTGAGAACAGAAACCATGGCACTGTAACCATCCAACATTTCCTTAGATCTATTAAGTCACTTGGTTAAGATGTAATTATGTTGCTTCAGCTGTAATGATAAGGGATTTCTGAATCATTTCCAGGCACCAAGAAAGTCTGGAAGGACTTCTACTGCATCTCACCACAATAGAATCACTAGCGAGGAGTTTGCCAAATGTGGTAAGTAAAACATGCATGCATAATAGATAGAGCAGGACTTACAAACAGCAGTTGTGTGTGGTCACTTCGGAGCTTGGGGAAATAATTAATCTTATCTTGATGATCTTAAAAAAAAAAAAAAAAAATTGAATTTGAATTTGGAGAAAATGAGTATGAATGAATGATAAATTTATTCATGCTCAAAAGCAATACAATTTAACCTACTGACAACAAAAGAAATACAACAAATATAATTAAATCTAATAATACTTATCTCAGCCACTGGTTGCCAGCAGTTGTTCCAACTGGAAACCAGCTAGAATTTACATACCTTAGCTACTGGAAATCAGCAGCTATTCCCTTAGCCTACTAGAAAAAATTGATATTTATTTACAATACTCTTACATTCAATTTTACAATATTTTTCCTACATTGAGTTGCTATTTTATTCTTTGGTCCACCATACATTTTAAATACATGGTTATTTATGTATGACTGGGCCCACCCTGGTTCACATTATTTCTATTTAGTTTCCTATACCATTTTTCCCTTATTCTTGCCATAAACTCATCTAATAGCTTTATATCCTCTTCCTTTTTTAACTCCATTACCTTAATTTTCATAACCTCTTTATTATTCCTCCCCCATTTCTTTGGCAAAAACTGTTCCCTCCACAACCTTGTTTCTTCACATTCTATTATATAGTGAAAAGCATTATCCCGTTCCCCACACAAAGGGCATACATCCAAGCTGATGCCTTTTCTCTTTCTTTTTTTTCCTTTACCTTATTACCCTCCCCTTATGTAGGACACCCCTAGGACTTACAAGCGAGTGCCTAGGGTCAGATACCTGTCAGGGAGCACAGGAACCCATGGACCACACAGAGTGAAGACCTGGAAGTGGGTGGTCAGCCAAGCACCAGCTATGATAATGAGAAAGAGAATGATATGAAATGCAAGCAAAATAAATGAATGGAAAGGTGACAATGGAGCAATTGGTGGAATGAGTGGGAGGGAAAAACGGAGAACCTGGAGAAAACCTGCCCTGATGCTGCTTCCTCCTCCATGAATACCACGTGCGGGTCTCAGGGATCGAACCTGGGCTGCCTAGGTGGTAGGTAAACGCTCTAACGAGTGTAAGCGCTCCTTTTTTCACTCTTCTTTATGTATACATAATGTAGTCCATGCCCAACCTCCCCTTCCTGCCCTGTTACATACATCCACATACTTCCCTCTACCCCACTCCTCCTTTAGTTGACTATATAATGCTAAAGTTTTCTTTTCTCTAAGACTTTGAAATAATTCCACTCTCCCTATATCCTCCACTCTATTCCTTACCTCTTTCTACAAACCTCTAGCTCATTAAATAAGAAAATAATGAAGCTATTAACAGTGAAGCAACAAGAATCTAAAGTAAAAACAAATTAGAAACTAAAAGCTTCACTTATCTTAGTAATATTCCAAGTTGTTTGCACCAAACAACTACTGCCTCTCAAACTTTGCCCACACACGGCTTGTGTGTTTAAAAACACCAACAGTAAGTTTGTTGGCATAAATAAATAATAAACACACTGTTGCTGTTTGTAAAAATACAAGCCATGTGTAGGCAATGTTTGAGAGGTAGAATCGGATTTTGTCTTGGTTCTCTGGTTTCCCCCACCACTCATTCCACCAATTGCATCACCATCATCTTTCCATTCATCAATTTTGCCTACATTTCATATCATCCTCTTCCTCACTATCACACCTGGTGCTTGACTGACTACCCACTTCCAGGTTGTCACTCTGTCTGGTCAATAGGTTCCTGTACTCCCCGACAGGCGTCTGACCCTAGGCACAGGCTTGTAAGTCCTACATAAGGGGAGGGGAATCAGGTAAAGAAGAACAAATGGCATTGAATCTTAGTCAAACACACAGCAGCTGGCTATCTTAACCATTGTTTCACAAAAGTGAAGTATGATTATGACGTAAAAGACATTGATCCATTGATTGCTGCACAGGATTGCATTATGATTATATTTCATCCTTAATGACAGTAAAAATGAAATAAAATATCTGATTAATGGGTCCCCTTCCCATTGATTTGCACTCCATATTTTCAAGAATTACCGTAAATGACTGTTGATTTTCTTGCCAAAATGGTTCAAATTTAATTCAGAATACAAATAAAAGCTTACCTTTTACATCTATAAAAAGCTAATTAAAAACAAATATGTTGTTAGCTAATGCTGGATTTCTGACAATGAAGTCATTAATCCTCTTGCTCTCCAATATTTTTCACTGATGATATTGAAGAGAGCAATAGCAGTAATAGTAACCGCTTTTTAGAGAGCACCATATTTTTATGTTTTGGCGGTCACATCGCTCTCTCACAACCCCCAGAATGTATGGAGGTCCTCAATTAAAAACAAATATAAAATCAAGCAAACTTAGACACTATGTTCCTTTTATTTTTCTTTACGTGATTAACCTCCTCTTATGTAGGACTTACAAGCCAGTGCCTAGGGTCAGACGCCTGTCGGGGAGCAGAGGAACCTATGGAACGGACAGAGTGAAGACCTGGAAGTGGGTGGTCTGCCAGCACCAGGTGTGATAGTGAGAGAGAGGGTGATATGAAATGCAGGCAAAATCGGTGGTTGGAAAGGTGATAATGGAGCAGTTGGTGGAATGAGTGGCGGGAGAAACCAGACAACCTGGAGAAAACCCGCCCTGACGTTGCTTCATCCACCATGAATACCAGATGTGGGTCTCTAGGATCGAACCTGGGCCACCTAAGTGGTAGGCAAATGTTCTAACTGCTTGGCCATGGCACTGCCTCAAATACTATGTAACAAAGCAAAAGATAAAAATTGAACATTCTAATTAAAAAACCAGAAATTATTCCAGAAATCCCTTGATAAACTGCAGTAGCCAAATTTACATTACTTACGGAACATGATTGTTTGGCCAAACACTTCAACAAAATAGGAATTTCATTGCCAAAGCCCAACATTTGATAACAACTACATACTTAAAACTTGTAAAAGTGCCACTAACTACTTGTTAGATCTATTTTATTAGGGCTGTTTAATTAGAATGAAAATGTATTGTTACAAGTATTATGTTTTTTAAACTGCAAAATAGCTTCTTGCATAGCTAAGTATGTTATTCTATTGCTGTTCCTTCAACCTTGGTTACCAGTAGCAAGAAGTGGGTGTACTCTGCTGTGAGTATATTTCTCTTTCTGATTTGTTTCTGAATTGGTTGCATATATAATATGATTTACTTTTAATACAAATATGCTCAATGCAAATTGTTCTAATATTCATTAAGACCTTCGTTTTGCTTTGTATTTTATGGAGATACGTAATGTATATAAAGAAGTCTAAATAAACAGAAGAGAGAATAGCAATTCCATGCTCATCTTTTGACTTGATTGATTTATACTTGTAATTCACATATCTAATACTCATTAACAGTTTGATGTTGATTTATTGTTGAACAGTATCACCTTCCGTTACCAGCAGATTTGCACGTCGCACTCATACTTGTGGCGATTTGTCTGAAGACAGGATAGGAGAACAAGTTCACCTTTGCGGCTGGGTTGAACTGAAGAGGATGGGAAGATTTATGACTCTTCGAGATGGATATGGTTTTGCTCAGATTGTTGCCCCAAGCAATGTAAGAAAAGTCCATACAAATGCAGTTTCATTTATTTCTTTAGAACAGCAGGTTAAATATTTTATGTTTAAAAAATATTGGAGAGCAAGAGGATTAATGACTTCATTGTCAGAAATCCAGCATTAGCTAACAACATATTTCTTTTTTGTTCTCTGTTGCTATCATTAGAGCTCTGAAATTACTTTAACAATGCTGGCGTACTTAAATGTTAACTGAATAAACAAGATGTTACTAAGCCACTAATAATCTATAAATAAATATATAAATAAAACTTATAAAGATTAATACATACTTCTTTTGTTACTTGAGTATTGTCATTATTCGATTGTGCAAACCAGACTTCTTAACCAATTAAGTAGAGTTCAATTTATTTGCTTTCATTTGCTTTTAAAGTTATCTGGTATTAGCGTCAAAAGCAATGGAGTATACAAATACAGATGCTCTCTTAGTTAGCAACTTAAAAAAATATATTGAATCTGCCATTTAATTTAACAGGCTAGAATTTTTATTGTTAAACATTACAGTGGAATCTCGTTCGTACGTTTTTGCAGGGACAGAAGAATTTTGACATCATAAACAGGAAAACATGATAACAAAAACAATATGCTGTATTTGAATGTAATAATACTCTAACTTCAATTACAAAATGGGACATTTACACACTTTTAAATACATATATGTATGCAGGATGGTGGTGATTTTAGTTTCAAAATTACACTGCCCATCTTGTTTAATAATATCATAAACTTCAAAATTGCATCCATATTGATTGGTTCACTTATTTCATTGCGTCTATCACTTTTGTTACTGTGGGAATTGGCCCAGGATAAGCTTATAACCCATCCTGCACTAATGCTTCTTCCATATTTTGTTCTTCAAATATTATCTCCATTGTCACAATTTCATACATTTCAATATCATTAGTTGCACTAAATTACAGTGTGAGTCAAATGTACGTGTGAACTACCTCACAAACAATTACAGTTGAACCTAATATACCTGTATATCAAGGGGGAAAGGGAAGATTACTTATAACTCAGAATTACTTACAAAAGAGGTTTTGATAATGTATCATATTTTTGGGGGGGAAAAAGCAATACAATGATCCTACATGTTTAAAACTTTAGAAACAACAAAATATGTACAAAGAAAACATATTGAACTTGGTCCTGCTTTAAAGAAATCAGTCAATTTGACCTCTTTCAATTTTGTTGCATCAAGTGCATACACCTCGTATTGTTACTGATGACTGTAGTTAGGTGGCATAAGTATGAAACAGTTTCGGTTTTGGTTTTGTGTGAATGAAGTTCCACCTCTCATATGAATTTTACTTTCTGATCTAGTGCATGGTGGTGCAGTGGCTGAGCGGTTAGACCATTTGCCTACCATCTAGGCAGCCCAGGCTCAATCCCAGGTATTCATGGTGGACGAAACTGTCTGGGCGGGTTTTCTCTGGGTTCTCCGGTTTCCCCTGCCACGCATTCCATTATTACTTTTCCATTCATCGATATCACCTGCATTTCATATCATCTTCCTCACCATCATACTGACCACCTGCTTCCAGGTCTTCACTCTGCCCGGTTCATAGGTTCCTCTATTCCCTGAGAGGCATCTGACCCTAGGCACTGACTTGTAAGTCCTAGGAGGTGGAAATCCTCCATAAGGGGAGGGTAATCAGGAAAATAAGAAGATTTAGTGCATAACATTTCCTTTTTTCTTTTTTTGCTCTCTATGGCTGATTAAAAGCAATTTGAACTGAAAGACAAAACTGCTGTTTTCCAATAAACATCAGATACTGAATATTTTTATGTTTACTTCTTGTTTGTTGCTATGATATTGTCGTGCCAAAAGCCCCTGGCTCGACCAGCAAATGTCTTTGTCTTTTGTTTCTGCAGCTGAAAGCCGTCCGCTCAGCTTTCATCTTTGTCAACAGAAATAAGGAAAAATGCTTCGCGTTTCTTTTAAGATAGCGTTTGCCTATGCTCATAATTACATAAAACTCCATTGTATTTCACTGAAATTTGATATGTATAACAGCAGTTACGGATAAATAAGGTTCTATTAACATGTTTCTAAACTACATTTTGCCAGGACCTACAAAAATTGATGTATAAATATGAATTACTTAGAACTGGGTTATGTATAAAGCAGGTTCAACTGTAATTAACTGAACATGTCTTGTAGATGTTGCCTATGTCACGAGCAGATATACAGGCAATGTTGCATACAAAACGTGTTTAGGTAATTAATTGCTAGTGAAACAACTGAAGTATACATTCAACTTGCATTATAATTATTATTTTTTGCACTACACTGTTTACCACTTCCAGCTTTTGGTTTTTTGGATCATCATTAGTGTTGATGTGCATTTCAAGAGAGATACATATTTTCTGCAATTTGACATCATTCTTTACACTCTGTCTCACTTAACTCATGCTACAATGATACATGCATTTTCATTGCTTACTGGTCAAACTATACCAACATTTGAACAAGAATGGTTCAAAATATTGAATGAGTGCTTTGAAAATTTGAAAATAGTAAGCGGTAATGGGTAAATATGCTAAAGCAACATTTTTATGGTATAGTAATTTGACGTCTTAGGTAGGCAAAAATGTTTCTGAGGAATGTATTAACGGAATTCCACTGTACGTGTCAGTCTGTCAGTTTTGAAGAGGTCCTTGTTGGTCTGTCAGTGAGCTTTTGTTTGTTAACAGTGTAACGTTTGTCTGTCTGTCTCTGGTCGTTTGTATTAAAACGTACTCATGATCAGCAATAAAATGAAAGTAAGGTATTGTAAATAACATATCATTGCCACATAAACCATTT
Source organism: Tenodera sinensis (assembly GCA_030765045.1). Lineage (NCBI taxonomy): Eukaryota > Metazoa > Arthropoda > Insecta > Mantodea > Mantidae > Tenodera > Tenodera sinensis. The sequence goes on from CM060969.1 coordinate 15,017,398, forward strand.
TCGTCTTCAGTTCAACCCAAACATTAACAGTTTATCACACTGTTATTTGTTGACGGAGAAGTTCCCATCTTACAGAGTTTATATCCATTACATCTGAGCAGCATTTCTTCACAAGAATTGTAAGTTCAGCAGCAAGATTGATTAGTTTGCAAAATTTTGTGTTGATTATGTTTGAGCAGTTGTGTAAGTTGTAGGATATTTGTTCTTTGTTTGTGGTTGTCAGAATGTTTACTTCAACTGGTCTCTCACTGCAAGTCATCAGAGTGGTTAAGAAGGTTGAGGTAATTCTTTTATTTTGCTCCATTGATATGTCACATTGAGCATTTATGAATAAATCGGTGGCTGTTACTTTTGGTTTTATTACTTTTGTTTTAAGCTTCTATTCAGACAAGCATTTACACGTCCACATCTGGGAAGGAGTGAATAATCCTAATCAAAGAAACAACTGAAAATCGAACCTCGATCATGTTAAGAAGAGAGGCTTAAATTTGAAATAATCTTCATATTTAACAGACAGGTATTGTTTTTTAAAATTCTTTGGAAGCAAAGGTTCAAATCTTGTTTTAGGGATTAGAATATTACTGATATTTGTCATCTGCATAAATTTCTGAAACTTGATCAATCATTTCAGCTAGGGGTTTCCAGTGTCCTGTCAGAAAGAATGTTCCTATATCACCTATTACTGCATTAGATTCAAATCTCTTGGTTTGTTTTGCTGATAAGATAGCTGGGAGAAATAAAGAGAAATTGTTTATTCATAAAAAGGGCATTTTCTTGTTATTAAGCAAGAAAGCTGGATTGACTTTTGCCTTAATAGTAAAGAAATATCAGTTTTTGATACTTTTATAGAGATGTTTAAATGTGTTCTAAAGACTATGTATTAGAGGTATTAAAAGTCTATGTTCTCTCATGACTGTTATTGCAGAGTTTTATTTGAAGTGTGTCGAGAAGGAATTGATGTGGTGGAATCAGTGATGGAAAAATCTTATCTGCAAATGTTGAAGTGAAATATTTTGATGTGGAATAAATAGTTATTCTTTATGGAAATTAAATATTGGCACAAAAATATGTCTGCTTTGCTGGAGGTCTAGGATTAATTCACTTTGAATTCCTGTGGTCTTCTCAGTAGTATTTTGTTTAGTTGATATTTGCTGTGGGTTACTGCTAAGGACTTCTAAATGAATATTGATGTGTCATATATGGAAGCAAAGTTTTACTTTGTTAAAAGAAGTCCATTACACTGCGGTCATCATCTGCTGGTCCATATTGATTGCTGTTTTGATGTCCACATTGCTTTTGCACATTGAGGTTCATGTATCTTTGTTTCAGACAGCATACATGAAACTAAGAGGCAAAAATGGAAATTGGGTATTGTGTGAAGGTTTTATGTGTTATTTCAGCGCCCAGAATTGAGTCGATTGATGTCTGAGGTGAAGCTGGACACAGTGGTTACTGTGAAAGGTCTGGTCTGTGCTCGGCCTCCAGGACAGAAAAATGCGGTAAGTAAGGGCAGTCTAAGCTAGATGAAAATGAAGATAAGAGGGTGGTAAAAACAGAACAATAAACAGGAATGAGAATGACACATTAAACATTTTTCCTGCATGCAACATCAGTGCTTATGAGGGTATTATTGTAGTTAGGTATCATTCTTTAGATGTTGCACTGTAAAGTTTAAGACTTGTAGTAGAATCTTTGTTTATGACGATTGTGTAAAACCAGTATTGATATTTAAGAGGTTGAACTGGAGCTTCAATACCACAACTGGGATTTGAACCACAGACCATCTGCTTACTAGGTAGGTGTTCTAAGCACTAAGCTAGTGTGACAACCTTCCAGAATGACATTGAATTCTCAAACCAGTTCGTATTTCTCCCACACACGGCTTGTGTGTTTAAAAACACCAACAGTAAGTTTGTTGGCATAGATAAATAATAACCAGTATTGATAGTTTTTGCAAAATAGATAAAATGGGAATATGAGCTATGTTAACATACTTTGGAGAGGTTTCACCCTAACTTAAACTCAAAAGGAGTTAGATTTAACATTAAAGAATTATTTAATGGATATCGTGACCGTGAAGCTGCTGGCAGGCTGAGGTTCAGGCCGAGTGATTTTGCTGCATACCTCCCCCAGTGGGGTTTAACTGTAGATAGGATATTTATAGGAAAGGTATTTTAGGGTGGCGTGTTTTAATTTTGGATGGTTTGGATATAGAAGGAAGCTTATTGTCCCTTGACGGTTGTTTCACAAGATACCATTTTATGCAGCTAAAAGATTAGTCAACTCTGAATTCAAAAAAATTATTTGCAAAATATTACTATGAAAAATCTGATGTGTTGCACTCACATGACTTTCTCTACTCTTGTAACCATTCCTACAAACTCTTATTCCTATATCTTCGTGTTAATTGAGATAAACATTTGCAGAAATTATCTTATTGCTTTTTTCCTTGTAGGTGCAAGGGGAATATGGGAATACAGTAGGCTTTGAGCGATAGTCAAATCTTTTAAAGCTTTGAGATCCCATTCCCTTTGCATTCTTTTAACATATAAAAGAATGAACAATGATGTTCCATTCCACAAAAGTTTTAAGTTTTCCAAAACTGACACAGATAACAAGGAATATTTCTAATATGGTTCACTCTACAAAAAAATTTATTCAGACATAAATTGTGTGCTTTAGCAAGATCTACATTTTTTGTACAGTAAGAGTTTGTCTATCTCTTACGGTTTATGAGTTATTCCAAAGTAATCCAGAGTAAACAGGACTACATAGGCTATAGCCAGAAAATTCAAGATATACATTTCATTTTTCATAAAAATATCTAAAACATATGACATTTTAATCAAAATCGTTAGAGCCATTTTCAAGAAAATCAAAATTTTCGAAAAATTTTCCATGTAAAGGGTAGTTTAGGGTGGGACTATTTTCTTCAAAATCTTCGTGTCATATTCTTGAAAGACATTAAATTTAAATACCAACTTTGGTTTTTAACCGACTTTTCATTTTTGAGTTATGCTGTCCACAGACTGTCAGACACACAGACACACATGGACCTTTTTCTAAAACTGTAATTTTTTTTTTTATTTTTTTTTTTTTTATTTTTTTTTTTTTATTCAGTGGGTCTCAAAATATATATTTTTGGTGAAATCTCGACATTGAATTTTTGGGTGGAAAAATCGAAGATATTCCTTGTTATTTGTGTAAGTCTTGGAGAACTTATACTAATGATTTTCTTGCAAAAAAGGGCACCAGCAGTGTACAAAAATCTACCATTTTATGCAGCTAAAGGATTAGTCAACTCTGAATTCAAAAAAATTATTGCAAAATATTACTATGAAAAATCAAAGAATAAAAGATAAACTACCAAACATTCCTGAGTATCCTCGAAAAACAGCAGTTGCAACCTTCAGGTTGATTACAGGACTTGGTTGTCTGCCAGAACATTTAAACAGAATTGGGATATATTCTTCACCACTCTGTCCTCTATGTGATCTGCAAGAGGAAATGGACCAAGACCACCTTCAAATATGCCCGGCCACTTCTAGTGCCCCATCCATCAGTGAAAAATATTGGAGAGCAAGAGGATTAATTACTTCATTGTCAGAAATCCAGCATGAGCAAACAACAACAAAAAACCCAACATCCTGGTGAATGTAGACTTTATAAAATTTGTGAAATTTTTAATTTTTAATTTTGGTTGGGGATTTGTTGTGATGAAATTTGCCTAAAGATGTCCCCACCGGGAGATCCGATTGGGGGACAGTTTTAACTCCGGTTCACCAATATGTGTCCTGTGTAACAATCCAGCAGAAATGAATGAAGACCACTTGAAGACCTGTAAAGCATTAAGATCAGAAGAAACTACAGTTCAAAAGTATTGGAAAGCACGAATGCTAATGGCATCATTGCCAGATGCAAGGCACTAGAAAACAACAACAACAATTTTGGTTGGGGAAATTTTGAGAGCTGAACAGCTCTTGAATGGGACTAAATAAAAAGCTCAGCTTTAGCTGTTGGTGGATTGCTTGTGCGTTATGTGGTATGCCTGCAAACCATGTGGGGAACCCAATGTGACCTGAAGTGACATATCCTTGATCATAGTCCCCAAGAGACCTAATCAGGGCACTTTGATGTGATGGTAAACTGGCATAGAATTTTGCTGCCCAGCTCCTTATTTCACCCTCCACATTTGGAAGAGATGAGGTTTTGTCAAGTAGTCTCACAGGAAATGGAAGGGGAACAGAAAAGATGGACTCCCTGTGGAGCCATGGGATCCAGCTGCCTGCAACCATGCCCCTGACTTTGCAGGCATATACCATGAGGGGGATTATAAGAGCTCGTAAAAGGTGTAGCTTTAAGTGAACGGGCATCTGGGACTCAGCATCGGATACAGTGAGGCAATTGCTCCCTGCATCCATGTGGAGAGCTCTCTGATGTGTTCGTGGAAAGTTAGATCTTTGTCTAGCTTAACTCCCAAGTGATGAAATTTTTCCACTCGATCCTTTGGCCATGAAATAAAAATGTTGGGTAGTCTGTGTGGATATGGCGCCTCATTAAGAGGATGGCGTGACTTGTCTGCATTAACAGACATTCACCAATGCCGGCACCATTCTTGGAGGAGGCAGAGGTGTTGCTGTATGGGGTTGAAGGCTCTGAGAATGTGTTTGTTGGTGCAGAACAGCAGCATGTGTTCAGCATATTGACCTGCACCTGTGTTGGAAAATCTGCCATATAGATGTTGAATAGCAAGGGGGACAGCACATAGCCTTGGGGGGACACTTTTTTTTGTAGTGTTTAATGTCCACTTTTACTACATATGGCACCACAACCGGTGACACTGATGATACATGGGATGAAGATTGAGAATTGGTGGAATGAGATGGTGGGGGAAATTGGAGAACCCAGAGGAATCCTGCCCCAGCGCCGCTTCATCCACCACAAATCCCACATGTGGTTGTCTGGGATTGAATCCAGGCCACTTTGGTGAGAAGCGAATGGTCTAACCACTCGGCTGCGGCGCAGTCTGGGGACTCCACCTCTTATTAGCCATAATGTGGATGTTTTCAATATTTAAAAAAAAAGGGTTGCTGAGTTTAAGCATGGTTGTGCACCCATTCAAGGTGATAAACTCCTAGAGCATTGCAAGACCACAATGACCAAAGGGATAGTGACAAAAAAGGATTGCTGATGTACTAGAGTAGGCTATTACTAAGACCTCAATAGGCCATGTCTACTACATTTTACATAAAGTTTAGGGTATGAGAAAGCTTTTTGTTCAATGGGTGCTGCGTTTGTTAACAGAGGACCAAAAATGCTTTCAAATGAACATTTCTCAATGATGTTTAGCCTTGTTTAAGCCAATTTCAATGAGTTTCTCTGATGTTTCATAATAGAGAATGAAACATCGATTCATCACTGCACATTGACACAAAATAGTGGTTGGCAGCAGGTGAAAATCCACCACGAAAGCAAAACGTCCCATCTGCTGGAAAAATCATGACAATTCTGTTTTGATACTCCATAGACTACCTCAGAAAGAGCAAAATCATTGCCAGATTAGATTAGAATCGATTAGATTGGATTGCGTTCAGCGAGTTCACAAGTAGACATAGAGGCCAGTGAACATTGAACATGTCAATAAACATACAGAATGGCATATAAAAAACACATTTACAGGCACAAAAGCAAAACAAAAAAGAAGAAAGACAGGGTAAAGGAGAAACTTACCTGTAATTGTAAGAGTTGAGCTTTGTTTTAAACTTTGGCTAGGCTTTTCCTGCCACATCCTACTGTTTAGTTATAATATAATTGGCAATAAATGTCTTCTTTTGTCAGATTATTTTATACATATACAAATATTAGAAATGTTACACTGCACTACTAGATCAATTTAAAATGTTCAGGTTAAATGGGGCTGTCACTTTTAAGCACATATAAAATTCATCGGTCTGGGCAGGGTTTGAACCTGCAACTTTGGGATCAGTAGGCCAGTGTGTAACCAACTGAGCCACCCAGACCGACATGGTAGTTATGTATATGCTTGAAAAAGTTAAGTCACTTAAAAGGGAAAAAGGGATGGTGACTGGCCCAAATGACCTTAATGAGGCAACATTGTTTTTAAACCACTACTTACTTACTCAGGGTAACTTTGCATCTACGCAGCATTCGCTAATGTAAATATTTTGGTCAAAACAGTGCTTTAAGCAGATCTTAACCCTGTTATATTTTCCAGATTTGACTCCCAACGATTACTTTTTGTTCCCTAACCTGAAGAAATGGCTTGGTGGGCAACGATTCACATTGAATGATGAGATTGAAACTTAGGCAGAGGTTTCATTTTATTTTAATGAGAGTAATAAGAAGTTAGAAAGTTATTAGTCTAAATAAGATCTACAAGGTGACTATGTTGAATGGAGAAAAAAGAAGTGTTTCTCTTAAATTTTGTGTTTCCCTAGCTGGCCAAAAACTTAAAAATGCCCCTCAAACTGAAAATAATAGTGTATTTCATTGCATAATCATCCATTTTTTTGCTTTCCTCATGAAGTAAAAATGCACAGTGATGCAAGTGCAACTATTATGCAAAGATTAAATGATTTATGAGTGGCCATATTAATTTTCAGCAACTAGTATACCGTAACAGGAGTAAGATGGAATCTGAGCGTGTTGAAGCATGACCACATTGTGCTATTCATAGTTGAAAAGCAAGGAGAGGAAACAAGTGATGGTGACACCGCAATGCAAACACCTAAAAGTGAAAAAAGGAAAAAAGTTAAAATAATTGAAAAAATGTGACTTTGAATTGTGTTTATTGAGATTCAGCTATTATTTGTAAAAGCAAAAGTAAAAGCACTGTTGAATCATGTGTACTTTTTAACTGGACTTGATATTATTACAAGTACGTAATTTGACCTGGATAAAAGTTAAACTAGGTAAATAAAATGTGAAGGTTATTGTAACAGATATGCATGAATATTTCAGTATTAGATATTAGTCCTCAAGTATTTATGAACATATACAAACCTTTGTCTGGAAATGTTTATAATTATAATAATTAATTTAACATTATAAGAGATGTTGAAAATGTCCTCCGCCAACCTCAATACAAGCACTGCAGCATCACACCATCAGCTGTCACACTCATTCAAAGATTCGAGCCATTTCCTAACTTGTCACAGGCAATTAGTATCCTTGCTATTAGGTCCTCTTATGATTCAATTAGTGCCTCATAAACAAGAGTTTAAGATGGCTCCATAAGAAAAACCCTCTTGGTATCAAATCAGATTAACAAGTAGGCCAATGAACTGGATCACCTCATCCAAACCACATTGCTGGAAAATATTTGTGGTGAAGATTTTGGCACACTTCTGGAGAATTGAGCATATGCACCGTCATGCTGCCACCAGATGCACTGATGAACATCGTATGGAATATCCTTTAGTATCTTGGCACTACAGTCAGATCAAGAAAGTTGTGGTAAATTTGCTCATGTAAACAAACTGCAATAGATATAGCCCTATCAAGTATGCAGTATGCCAGCCCAAATGTTAACTGAGCTAGCTCCTCACTTTCACTTGTTTGGGCCATTAAAGGATGCCATTCGTGGAATACTCCATACTCTCAAAGCTCTCCTGACTGATCATTCTACCATGTTCCAAACAAAAATACGCATGCTGTGTATGGGCAATGTTTGATAGGCAGAATCAGTTCTGAAAAATTCAATACCACAACTGGGATTTGAACCACAGAACTTATGCTTCACGCATGGTTGCTCTAACCACTGAGCTACCATGGTAATTTGCCATACCATGGCAACTTGCAATTGATATTAAATTCCCCAACTGATTTGTATTTTCCTGGTAGTCCACTAGGGAATCTCACATCAGAGATAAATACCCCAAGGGTGACTTACAATCGTAAATACTTTGTCCCAGGTTTAGTTAAATAACCTTTAGATGGTAATTGTTATTTTATGCCAGCCAACTTACTGTTGGTTTTAAACACACAAGACGTGTGTGCATAATGTTTAAGAGGTAGAAACATTGGGAAATTTGATACGATACTGGCAAGTTGCCATGTTAGCTCAGTGGTTAGAGCAGCCACATGTGAAGCACAAGATCATGATTCTAATCCCAGCTGTAGCTTTGAATTTGTCCTGATTCTACCTCTCAAACACTACAATAGTTTATAAGTGGAGATCTGTATGGCCTTTTCTCTTCAGTCTACATTATAGTCATTCTTTTGGCATATTCTGGGGAACCTCTCTCAGTAAAGAGCTCTGGTGATTGATCGATGAACAGCCGAGTATATGAGGGCTGGAGTGTAGATTCACCTGTAGGAGTTCAAAGATAGCAAGTGCAGAATTGCGGATGTACCAGGCACCAAAGTATCTAATTTTGGAAAGTCTACATCCTTTTGAGTTGTGAATTTGAAGCTGATCCCCAAATAGAGCATCTATACATCCAGTAGTAGATGTAAACTGCTTTGATGTACTTGAGTTGACGAAGTCTGGGCCTTAGTTTTGAAACTGTTGAGATGTGCACATTCCATTGTGCTTAATGTCAGTCCTAAATATTTGACAGATTCAGTTTGAAGAATGGTTTCATTATTTGTGTGTTTACTAATTTTTGTTTTGTGGGTAAATGTAACTAAACTGGACATTTTTGGATTCATCTTCATTCTCCACCTTTTGCACCATTCATCTGCTTTGAATGGATATTCTTGGAGACTATTAATTGCTGTGTTACTGTCGCCTTAACTAAGAATGGCTGTGTCATCTGAATGCTGTGATATGTTATTAGATTATCACTCTTTGGAAAATTGAAGGCGTATGTTATGTATAGAAATGGAGCAAGCACACCTTGTTGTGGAACTCCAGCCTGTACGATTTCGTAGGATTTAATGATTATATACATATTTAATTTTGTGAACAGTCCTGCATGCCACACTTGGTCGAACACTTTTTCAGTATCCAGGAATAAAACATAACAGATAGACATTTCTCCAAAGTATCAAGTATTATATCCACCACACTGAATGAGATGGCTCTGCAGTAACACGTGAGGCTCGCATGCGGGAGGTTGTGGGTTTGATTCTGATGGCCAACCTTCTTGACCCATTTATTTTCTTGGGGGAATTCCCTGGGTTGCTAGGCGAATGCTGGGAAGGATAATTACCTCCCCTGTTCTCTTCTTCCATTTCACTTCATTAGTCATTTCCTTCAATGTTCATCCCGTTGCAAGTGTCAGCAAAGGTGTTAGGTGCAGCTCGGCAGGGATGACATTGAATCAGAATGTCATTCTGGCAAGTTGTTACAGTAGCGTAATGGTTAGAGCACCCACCTGGTAAGCGGAGGCTCTGTGGTTCAAATCCCAGCTGTGGCATTGAATTTTCTGCTCCAATTCTACCTCTCAAACTTTGCCCACACATGACTTGTGTGTTTAAAAATACCAACAGTAAGTTTGTTGGCATAAATAAATAATGATTACCATATGAAGGTTATTTAATCCCAGGGCATAAAGTACTTAAAAATTGTCTCTGATGTGAGACTGTCTTTGTGGTTTACCGGGAGAAATACGAACTGGTTGGAGAATTCAATGTCATTCTGGCAAGTTGTCACAGTAGCTAAATGGTTAGAGTGCCCACCTGGTAAGTGGAGGGTCTGGGGTTCAAATCCCAGCTGATTCATTGAATTTTTCAGTTCCAATTCCACCTCTCAAATTATTTAAAATTTCATTAGTAATGTCATAATACAACAATTCATCTAGGCCAAGGCCTACTGCCCGAATGTTGCATCCCCCACCTCTGCTCACCACAGACATCATGAGAGGGGTGCAGTACTGGAGGTGGGACATGGTCAGCACTCTGGTCCCTCCCAGCCAGTTATGCAATCTTCTTGAAAAGAGGCTGCTACTGTTCAATCAAGTAGCTCCTCGATTGGCCCCTGAGTACACCCTGGTCCTGTCTCCCCACGCCAGTACAGGGAATCAAACCTGGGTCCCCTTGATAGGAATAGGAAACTTGAATGTCTCCTTAGTGTGATGGAAGCAGCAGCAGCAGCAGCAGCAGCGCTACCATCGTGCTAAGGAAACATCCAAGTTTCCTGTTTACAATGAAATAATGCCTCACTTTCAATCCTTGTAATGTGCATTACTGATACAACCTTACTATTATTTATTATGTGATATTTCAGAGAATGCAGACAGGAGCCATAGAGGTGTCAGTAACAGATTTTGAAGTTATTGATCCCAATGAGAAAGTGGAGGAACCTGCTGATCCAAAACCACAATCAGATTCTGCAATGGCTAACCAGAATTCCACTGCAGAAAACAGAAATGACATGGAATGTTCCAAAACAGGTAAACATATAAATAAATGTGTGGTTTCTGCTTCAATGTATTTTAATTTTTCAGCATAGATACCTAGTGGTACAGTATGCCTTTATTCACCATGAGGAGTTTCTTACAAATTCATGGCTTCTGTCAGTTTCAGCATTCGTAGGTTAGGAATACAAATGGGTATACAAGGGTTGTTAAATATATAATGCCTCACATTTTTTAAAAAAAACCAATAATGCATTTAGACAAATGCCCTTGTAGGTGCTTCACATTTGATGGTTCTTCATGCACCTCTGAAGTTTCTAATCATTCTGACAGATGGCAGAGCCTTAGTACAACATCAAAATGGCATCTACGTATGGCTCTTGTTACAAGCAACATGTTGTTATTGAATTCTTGTGTACAAAAAAAGAAACCTTGGTGAACATCCATAAACGTTTGTGTGCAGTGTGTGGTAATGATGCTTTTGCTAGGAGTGTAGTTGGATGATGGGTAAAGAAAGTTAAAGTGTCAGGAAATGCAGAAACAGCTCCATGATCAGCCAGGCTTGGGACGTTCTGTCTCAGCCACTGCTCCAGACATACGGAATCACACAGATGTCATTATTCAAGCAGACTGGTACATCACAACTCGACAGTTGGCCCTACATTTATCAGTCAGCATTGGGAGAGCATATGCAGTGATTGAGACTCAGATATTCAAAGACCTGCTCACAGTGGCTTCCATGAATGCTCACAGCAGACCACAAGATTGAAAGAAAGGCCATTTAATCTGAGTTGTTGGAGTTTTTGAGAGGTCTTTCTGTCATGGATCACTATAGGGGAAAAAGCTGGATGCACCACTTTGTACCGGAAACAAAAAGACAGTTCATGTGGTGGCACCATCCTCATTCACTGCAAAAGAAGAAATCCCTGTGATCATTTTCTGGGATTGTGATGGTGTCATTCTTTTGAACGTGATGCCAAGAGGGTCAACCATTAATTCAGAGGCATACATGAAGAGACTGAATAAACCGATGTATTGGTTCTGATGTGTTCAATCTGACAGCGGAAATCTTGTTCCAATGCGATAATGTATGCCCATACACAAGTCTGAGAACCCGGGAGCACATCATCAATTTGGGTTAGACACCATTGCCTCACCCACTCAACAGTCCAGATCGGCACCCTCAGACTGCCATCTCTTTAGGCTGTTTAAAGATTCTCTACGGGGGACACACTTTGAAGATGACGAGAGTCTAATTCATGCAGTGAAAACATGACTGCAAGTACAAGACGAGCTTTTACCAGCAGGAAATACACACTCTCCCGCAATGTGGATTTAAGGCCATAAAACATGATGGAGACTAGATAGAAAAATCTGATGTGTTGCATTCACATGACTTTCTCTACTCTTGTACTAACCATTCTTACAAACTCTTATTCCTCTATCTTCTTCGTGTTAGTTAAGATAAATGTTTGTACAAATTATCTTATTGCTTATTTCCTTGTAGGTGCAAGGGGTATGTTAGAATACAGTAGGCTTTGTGTGGTAGTCAAATGTTTTAAAGCTTTGAGATTTTGCTGTCTTTGCATACTTAACATATAAAAAAATGAAGGATGATCCATTTCACGAAAGTTCTAAGTTTTCCGAAATTCACACACATAACAAGGAATATCTCCGAAATGGTTCACCCTACAAGAAAATTTATTCAGACATAAATTGTATATTTTAGCAAGATCTACACTTTTTGTATAGTATGATTTGGTCTATCTCTAACGGTTTACCAGTTATGCAAAAGTCGTCCAGAGTAAATACGACTACAGGGGCTATAGCCAGAAAATTCAAGATATACATTTCATTTGTCATAAAAATATCTCAAACATGTGGTATTTTAATGAAAATCGTTAGTCATTTTCAAGAAAATCAAAATTTTCGAAAAATGTTCCATGTAAAGGGTAGTTTAGGGTGGGGCTATTTTCTTCAAAATCTTTGTGTCGCATCCTTGAACGACATTAAGCTTAAATACCAACTTTGGTTTTTAACCAACTTTTCGTTTTTGAGTTATGCTGTCCACAGACACACACACACGGACCTTTTTCTATAAATGCTTTTATTGGATTCAGGGGGTCTCAAAACATATTTCCAGTGAAATCACAATATCGAATTTTTGGGTGGAATACAATACTTCCCCTACTTGCCAGTAGAGAAAGTAATAGGACATGGACAAAAAATGCCAATTTATATTGTCACCAAATTCTGACTTTTAAGAATAAATATGTTCAGAGAAAAAAATATGGGGGCATTATATACTGAGTGACCCTCATACATACAAGAAATTTAGATTTCACAGAAGATGGTGATGGTGGTGGCGTCAGTGGCAGTGATAAAAAACTAGTTATGAAAGGCAGAATCAATTAAAAATTAATTTCCATAGCCAGGATTTGAACCATGATTCTTCTGCACAATGCACAGCTACTCCTAACCACTGAGCTACCATGGGAACATGCCAGTACAACATTAAATTCCTCAACTGATTTCCACTTTTCCAGTAGTCCACAAGAGAATCTCAAATTCGAGACCACATACCCCAATGGTACAATCACAAATACTTACATATCACCCTTTAAGGTTTTTATTAGTTTTCCATATATAAGGCCAATTAATGATAATTCATTGTTTTAACACACGCACAAACCATGTGTAGCTTGGAATCAGAAATGAAGAATTCAATGCTATAGCCGAAATTTGAACCACAGATCTTCTGTTTTTGCTGCTGCTTTTAACCACTGAGTTGCCATGGCAATATTACGATACAGCATTAAATAAGTTCTTAAGTTCTGATTCTGCCTTTCAAGGTTTGTGTCTGTTAGATCAATTATCATTGACTGTTCTTGTATATGTAACTTAAATTAATTTCTGAAGTATTCAACAAACTTTTTGCGCACTGTAAAAGGTTTACTCAATTAAAACTTTTTTACATTTTTTTTACTTGATTAAAATTATTTACTTTATTTGTAATTAAATTTTATATATGTCCTTATACAACATTGAGTTGACCTTTTTTGTCGTTCTGGCAGAATGTAAGTGTATTTTATCACTGTTTGTAGTGAAATGTTTATGTACAGTGTTGTTTATATTGAATGTTGTCATAACGTACATAGTTTGTATTATATACAGACTTATTAGAGTAAGAATAATATTTGGGTGGAAATACTGGTTTACATGATATTGTCCTACCTAGGTTTAGCATTAGCCTAATTATTTTCTTCTACATTACAGAGTACTTCTTTTGTTTCCAGATCCCCGTATAATATACCATAAGCAAGTGTAGATTGTACACAGAAGTATATCATTTTTAGTGTTTTTAGGTTACAGATTCTTTTTAAAACAGATGCCACATAAAGGCTTTCAGTTATTTTTGTAACATTTTCGATATGACTATTCCAATTTAAGAGTTTTATCAGTTATTATTCTCCAAAATTTTATTTAATTATGATTTTATTACATGGTTTCCTTATTGTATACAATTTTTGGTCCTAATGATTTACTGCCTCTTTGGTTTGTGTAATACATGTGTAGGTAATTAAGAAATTCTGCAAGTTTTAAAAAGTATATTTTTATTTTAAAGCAACAGTTCCTGAGACTAACAAGTTTACCCAGCGTACACACACATGTGGAGAACTTCGAGAAGGCAATGTAGGCCAGAAGGTTAAGCTGGTTGGTTGGGTTGAGTTTCAGCGCATGGGCAAGTTTGTCACACTTCGCGATGCATATGGTGCAATGCAGCTTGTGGCTCCTGATGACGTAAGTAGCCCTGCTTGCATGATATTTTGACTGTAGGGAAGATTCCTACCTCTCTCCCCCCACCTCTCTCCCTCTCTCCCACTCTCCCTTCGCATCTCTCCTTCTCTGGGCCAGGAATATGAAAGGTAGGAGTTATATATCTTTTAGGTGTTCAAAGTGCTAAAGTAATCTTATAAAAAACAAAATTGATTAAAAAAATTGTATTTATAAACTTTTCTTACACAAAATTCTTAACAAAACTCAATAAAGGTGAGTTCACAATAACCAAGAATGGAAATCGGAACAAGAACAACAAAATTAAAATACTGGTACATCTAATGGAAGAGCAAAATACCCCTGAATGAGCTGTGCAGTGTTTGGCTTCTCGGCATTCTCAGTGCTCGTTGTCATCTGCCAATATCATAGAAAGGTGCAGATGAAACCATACAACATTTTTAAAATTACTTTTAAAGGCTTTACTGACAAACTTTATGAAAGAAGATGCTTAAACTGGTCACATGGTTTCTGTTTTTTAAAATAAATATCTTTTCCCAAACCATTAAATCTATAGGTCCACTTAATTGCTTTAATAATTTAACCTCTGGATTAATTTCATGATTAAATGAAAAAATTATCTGCCACAGCTGATTTATCAGTTTGTTTATATTTAATATTTCTAAAATGCTCTTTTATTGTGGTTTCTAAATGATGTTTAGTTTTATCAATATAAACCTTATCACAATCCAAACAGCTAAATTGATAAATGCCAGATTTTTTATAATTTGGAATTTTATCTTTTTTAGAAAAATTCATGTTATGAATTTTGAAATCCCTCCAATAGATTGTATTATAGGTTTTTGTTTTCAGAGATTGGTGATTAAAATGAGCATCAGTAGCTATGGTAACTAATTTGTTTGTATAGCTTTGAGAATGAGTTGGAGTCAACTCGAAACTTGTCAGCACCAAAGAACTTGCAATATTACTAAGATAAGTGAAGCTTTTAGTTTCTAATTTGTTTCTACTTTAGATTCTTGTTGCTTCACTGTTAATAGCTTCATTATTTCCTTATTTATCTTGAGAAATTTACAATATTGAAATCCTCAAACCAGTTCCTTGAGTTTCACTAAAACACAACTTATGGTAATATCTAAGTCTGCCCTAATTCCTTGAGTCTCGCTAAAACAAAATTGAATGAATTTTTTGTTTATTTCTAAGCCTGCAAAGTCAATTTACCTTAATGGAATAGCTGATCAAAATGAATGTTTACAAAATATGTAATTAAATTCAATTTAACTAAATCTATTCTTAAAATCCACTACCCCATTTTTTTTGTTACAAAAAATGATTTTAAATGCACTAGATGCAGCTGTCAAATGATAGGTCTGCCATAAATGCCATATATTGAAAGTAATCTGAAGTGGCAATTTCCATACAAAGTTACCAATTTCAATTTTTTAAATTTTTTGACTAAACCTTCGCAGTATTGAGGCGAGCAAAACAAAAAGGAAAGTATTCAAATGGGTTGTGCCATTTTCAAGTTTTTGCAAGACTACTTGTTGCATTATTTGTGTGGCTGTAAAAATGATTTCTTGAAGAGGTCCACCAAGGCTTCATCTTACGTGTGACTCTCACTGATTCTGGTTGAGACCATGCGATTTGATTGGTGAATCCAGGATATTTCTGTCTTACAAAGATTGACATTTAAAGGCAAAAGTCCAGTGTGATCTAAAACTGTTCTAGAGAGTCAAACTCTTGAACAAGTATCAAATTTTGAATATTTAGGGTGCGATATCAGTTTTAATGTAGAAGGAGACATTGATTTTAAAATAAATAAATTCCAGGCTCTTTGTGGAACTATACAGGAACTTTTTAAAACAAAATAAGAAAAGAAACAAAAATGAAATTTTACAGAGTTGTAACAGTCCCAGTGTGTTGTACGGTTGTGAACTTGGGTCCCAACAAAAAGCAGAAAAAGTTCAGACGGCAGAGATGAGGTTTCTTAGGAAAGTAAAGGGTTGCCCTAAACTTAACAGGATTAAAAATGAGGAAATAAGGGAGGAACTAAGAGTAGAACCATTGTATGATAAGGTAAATGGATTAAGCACATGAACAGAATGAGTGGGGAGAGATACCCACTACTTGCAAAGGACTACCAAGATGTTGGATGTCCTTCAAGAAGCATTGGGCTGATGTTGTGTGGAGCCACAATGGGCAATTGCCTAAACATTGTGGTGATGACGAAAGCAATAAACAACCACAAGTAATTATTATTTATCTATGCCAACAAACTTACTGTTGGTGATTATTATTTATTTATGTCAAAAAACTTACTGTTGGTGTTTTTAAACACACAAGCCGTGTGTGGGCAAAGTTTAAGAGGTAGAACTGGAACTTAAAAATTCAATGCCATAACTGGGATTTGAACCACAGACCTTCCGCTTGCCAGGCGGACGCTCTAACCACTGAGCTATTGTGACAAACTGCAAGAATGGCACTAAATTCTCAAGCCAGTTCGTATTTCTCCTGGTAAACCACAAAGGCAGTTGGTGTTTTTAAACACACAAGCCGTGTGTGGGCAAAGTTTGAATTTTTAAGTTCCAGTTCTACCTCTCAAACCACAAGTAATATTTGCAATAAAAATTGGAGTTGTTTATTACTTTAAGTTAACCTTCTACACCAAAACTAACTAGAACGTGTTTCAGAGATGGTTGTCTCTGTCATTGGCCTTGATTCAGTGCTGCACTTTCACCTGTAACTTGTAGATGGCATTTTGAGGACATGCTCCATGATGTGATCCTTTTCATATGGAACATCAAAGTTTAATAAATTGTTTTGGTGTACGAATAATTTTTCTCAGACAGAGTTGCTCTAGTTTTCAAAGGGCCTTTAAAAGCTAGGGTTTGGTGATCTGATGATCTGTGGACCAAAAATGCTCCGCAACTGATGATTTTTCCATTTGTTTATATTTCACGTATTTTGTATCAAGGTTCCTCTTTGTCTTTCCTGTGCATACTTTTTGCAATCTTTACATCCAATTTCACAAATACCAAAACCAATTTACTTGATGTCTCATATGAAAAGGATCTCATCATGCAGCACCTCCATTCAAAATGCCATCTACAAGTTGCACGTGAGGAAGCATAGTGCACCAAGGGTGATGATGGAGACAGCAGTTTCTGAAACATGTTCCAGTAATTCCACTTACCCTGGGGACACACAAGCATTTATTTTGTGTGCATTTTATGCATGTAATATGTATACAGCTTAGCTTCACTTCTAATGAAGCAGAACATATGCTCAGTGCATAATCAAGGTTATGAAAGCAAAGCAAGTGTAAACACACGTCTTAGCGGGGAGCAGAATTGAAATGCTAGAACGCGCGTAATCTAGAAACCGTGTGTGCGCTGAACTCACTAGCACAACGTGAGAAGAAGTGAAACACTTCACATTCAGTGCATTTTGTTTGCATTCTGCTTCTGCAAGAGCCTCTGTATTGCAAAGGTGAATACAGAGCGATTAGTAAGTGAGGTTGAAATTCGTCCTGTGTTGTGGGATACCGCTTGTGGTATATACAAGGACAAGCATCCCTTTATATTTGAAAGTTCATCAGATGAAGAAGCTGACATTCAAAAATATTGAAAAAATTTGTGACTATCTTCACATAGTCGAGGACACACTGAAAAAATTGCATTGAAAATGCCTCTCACTGTTAATTGGGTGTATCCACCACCTCCTCCCTTTTTTCCTTCTCTTTAATACGAGATAGACAAGACCCACTACAGCAATAACTTCATCAGCTTCCATCCTCGAGAATTGAAAGGACAATAAAACGTGAGTGTGTCAGCCATGTGTGTTTAGATCTCAAATGTGTGCAAATATTACACGTGTAAAAGTGAACGCAAAGATTACGCTCGTGTATCCTCGATGTTAATATATATGAAGTGATATAAACATGAAACTTTTTAAGTGATTTTGTTGAAGTATTTGAATCGATTTATAGACACTTTTATTTTCATTTAACTGAAATTAAAAATGTCCACAGGTCGACTCAAATACTTCTACAAAATCATGTTCTGGAGTGGAAAGTAAAGTTGGAGTAATAAAACTTGGTGTTTAGTGTTTTTTTTTTTTTTTTAGTTTTAGTTTAGTAAATGGGGAGGACTATATTATATGTTATAATTTGGTGTTATAATTAGCATTACAAGCATGTCATAAAGATTTTCAAGCAAACCCCAGCATCCCATACTATCCTTTACATGGAAGTTTCTTTGTTTTAAAGTTTTTATTTTCTCAAAAAGACTAAGGATTTTGATTAAATTTCCAAATATTTAAGGTATTTGCAGACACT
The DNA here is from genome assembly GCA_030765045.1 of Tenodera sinensis. Classification (NCBI taxonomy): domain Eukaryota; kingdom Metazoa; phylum Arthropoda; class Insecta; order Mantodea; family Mantidae; genus Tenodera; species Tenodera sinensis. The sequence continues at coordinate 15,035,848 of CM060969.1, forward strand.
TTCTCTCATTTAACCGTGAAGTCTGTTTTATTCCAAATACTTTTTGTGTAATTAATTAATCATAAGAGGTAGACAAAATCTTATTACACCAAAAATCTAGATCTCTTAAAGCACACAATTTAGGTATGTTAAATAATTTTTGCAGTGTTAACCATTTCTGAGATATTCTTTGTTATTTATCTGAATTTTCAAACATTTCTACTTTCTACTAGTGTTAGATCAAAGTTCTTTTTTTCTCATGATCAAACATAGAGCATGGAATTTCAAAGGCATTATATAGTGACCTACTTTATGGCTATTGCATTAGTCTACTGTATCCTGTAATGTGTAATGCAACTTTATCTGAGTTTATAAGAAGTAGATAGATACAAGTTCTTATAAGAATATTTTGTACAAGAGTGAGTAGAGAAAGTCATGTGAGTGTAACAGCGGATAATTCTTTTTTAAACTTTAATTTGCTTATTACAGAGAAAGGATATTATTCAAATCCTGGAAACAGTTCCCTATGAGTCAGTAGTCAGCGCTGAAGGTGTTGTCTGCAGTAGACCCCCTGCACAAGAAAATTCGGTAAGTTAGTGTGTGCCAAAATTATCTTTCAAAATAGTAATTTAAAGATTAGTATTTTATATGAGAGCTTAATAACTTTGGTACATCACTTAGCACCATCTGATATTCATTACCACTGCACAAGGGTCTTTCGGTGCAACTCTATTACAAACTTGGCTTTCATTTGAAGGAGTAATTTTTTAAAACCCTGCACACACTTAAATATTCGTTAATGTGGCAGTTTTATTTGTACAAATACAGTTAGAAAGGCAGTCATCCCATCCTGTCCTGTCCCATTCTGTTCCATCCGTCAACCATCCTGCAACTGTCCCATGGACCATTGCGTCCTGTCCTGTCCTGTCCTGTCCTGTCCCGTCCTGCCCCATCCTGCCCCATCCTGCCCCATCCTGTTCCATCCTGTCAACCATCCTGTCAACCATCCTGCAACTGTCCCATGGGCCATCGCGTCCTGTCCTGTCCTACAACTGTCCCATCAACCATCCCATCCCATTCTGTCCTGTCCCATCCTGTTCCATCCTGTCAACCATCCTGCAACTGTCCCATGGACCATTGCGTCCTGTCCTGTCCTGTCCTGTCCCATCCTGCCCCATCCTGCCCCATCCTGTTCCATCCTGTCAACCATCCTGCAACTGTCCCATGGACCATCGCGTCCTGTCCTGTCCTACAACTGTCCCATCAACCATCCCATCCCATCCTGTTCCATCCTGTCAACCATCCTGCAACTGTCCCATGGACCATCGCGTCCTGTCCTGTCCTACAACTGTCCCATCAACCATCCCATCCCATCCTGTTCCATCCTGTCAACCATCCTGCAACTGTCCCATGGACCATTGCGTCCTGTCCTGTCCTGTCCTGTCCTGTCCCATCCTGCCCCATCCTGCCCCATCCTGTTCCATCCTGTCAACCATCCTGCAACTGTCCCATGGACCATCGCGTCCTGTCCTGTCCTACAACTGTCCCATCAACCATCCCATCCCATCCTGTTCCATCCTGTCAACCATCCTGCAACTGTCCCATGGACCATCGCGTCCTGTCCTGTCCTGTCCTGTCCCATCCTGCCCCATCCTGTTCCATCCTGTCAACCATCCTGCAACTGTCCCATGGACCATTGCGTCCTGTCCTGTCCTGTCCCATCCTGCCCCATCCTGTTCCATCCTGTCAACCATCCTGCAACTGTCCCATGGGCCATCGCGTCCTGTCCTGTCCTGTCCTGTCCCATCCTGCCCCATCCTGTTCCATCCTGTCAACCATCCTGCAACTGTCCCATGGGCCATCGCGTCCTGTCCTGTTCTACAACTGTCCCATCAACCATCCCATCCCATTCTGTCCTGTCCCATCCTGTCCCATCCTGTCCCATCCTGTCAACCATCCTGCAACTGTCCCATCAACCATCCCATCCCATTCTGTCCTGTCCCATCCTGTCAACCATCCTGCAACTGTCCCATCAACCATCCCATCCCTTCCCATCCCGTCCCGTCAAGTGTCCTACAACTGTCCCATGGACCATCCCTTCCCATCCTGTCCCGTCCCATCAACCGTCCTACAACTGTCCCATCAACCATCCCATCCCTTCCCATCCCGTCCCGTCAACTGTCCTATAACTGTCCCATGGACCATCCCTTCCCATCCTGTCCTGTCAACCGTCCTACAACTGTCCCATGGACCATCCCTTCCTGTCCCGTCCCATCAACCCTCCTACAACCATCCCATCCTGTCCATACACATTGAGTGTTGTGGGATGTTAATATGCAGCCAGAAAGTTATGCTGTACTTTGTGTGTTTCAGAAAATGCCTACAGGAACCATTGAGGTTGTATTATCAGATTTCAAGATTATAAACCAGGCTAAGAAGCACCTACCATTTAATATTCGAGAATTCAGCAAGGTGAGCAAGGAGTAATATTTGTACTTTGTCATGGTTTAAATATCTGTCAATTTCAGTACTTGAAAAATGTAGTGCCTTATTTGTAACTCCTGACCGGCTGCTTCGCGGCCCCCTGTTGCTGCAGGAGCGTGGGCTGCTGCCAGCCAATTAAATATTCACAGACACTGAACTAGAGTGCATGAATGTACATTTCAATTTCAATTTATTCATCCTTAGATCAAATACATGATATTGGATATATCGGGTGTGTAAAACAAAATATTAACATCATTTCTTAAAAGAGATACAAAATAGTACAGTTTTATAGTAAGTATAGAGGTAGTATGTTTCACATAATAATTTACAACTCTTCTAAGCTGTATATACATTTACTCAACAAGTATTCTTTTAATTTACTTTTAAATTTTGATTTTGAGAGATCAGTCAAAATGTTAATCTCATTAGGTAGTTTGTTGTATAATTTGATCCCTCTGACACTAATATCCTTTTTGCTGGCTCATTTGCTAATATTATACATGTGATAGTCAGCATTGTTTCTTGTGCTATAGCTGTGTATTTGGTTGTTTCTTATCAGTGCAAGTCTATTAGTTACAAATAGTATGGTTCTATTATACACTAAAGAGAATAGATTATGAACATCTTTTGTTTTTTGAATGTCTCCCTGCATGATTCCCTTACTTTTAGGTTGTAAATCAATCTGATGCACTTCTTCTGTAGTATTAACAATCTGTCCATGTGACATTTTGTAGTTGCCCCCCATATTTCAATTCCATAACTAAATTGTGGATATATGCATTCAAAATAGATCATCCGTAGAAGTATAGTGTCTTTATAACTTTGAAAATATATGAGTAAGTATATGGATTTACTGTTAGTATTACATATATGATCTATATGGTTAGCCCACGATAGCTGCTTATCTACTAGTATTCCAAGAAACGTGTAAGATTTTACTTCTTCAATGCTGCTATTATTTATTTTTAAGTCTATATTAGAGGAGATTGTATTTGACGTACTGGACCACATTACTTTAGTTTTTAACATGTTACATTTTATATTGATGGATTCAAAGTATTTAACTAGTGTATTAGCAGTGTAATTTAGGTTTTCATTTAAGGCTTCTATTGTCTTGCTCCTTCAAATGGCAGTTGTGTGATCCTCATGCATGCAATAACCACATACGTCAATCACAGAAGATATTGGTAATGATGTCCTTGTGTTGCCATGCATCTCTCACACCTTTTATCAAAATTTCCATTAATATGCATTAATTCTTCTCAAATTGCAGTTATTTCTCTTCTGATGTACTCTTTCAGTTCTTGCAACATATGCAATATTTTTCGATACACTATTTTTGAAGTTCCCCATAAATAAAAGTTACATATGTAAATTTGGAGCTTTTTTACTCTTTCATTGAAGAAAAGAAGTTAGAGTAATAAACTCCAATTTTAATATAAAAAGAAAATTGTTTTTGCTCTAAAGAAAGATTTAAAAGTTCACGTTTTCCTGCGAAATAAGCATAAATAAGCACAAACAAAAATAGTTAAAGTTGCTCGTCTAGGTGTTTCTTGTGAAGTACAGCCCTTCTGTGTACCTTTAAAGCTGTAGAAAAAGTTAAGCATTTTGCTTAGAAATCCGGGCTTTAGTTATTAAAATCGACTCACCTTTTTGGTTTAAATAAATGTGTATTTATTGTACTGTTCAGAATTTTTACATCTTTCATGCCTGAGGTTTTTGTAGCTGGTGTTCATTTTTTGGACAGTGCAAATGGCACAGGTCACTCTTGAGAGTTTCATTTGAGAGTGTTTAATGTCTACTGGCTTTGTTGGTATTTAGCACTTGAACATTTAGATCAATACTATGCTTTATTTTGCCATTTTACTTTCTAATTTTAATGCAATGCATCAATATGTAACTGGCATGTGTATTTATGTTTACTAACAAGAACATATGTGAAATATATTGATAATTGCTTGCCTTTGATTTCATTCTTTAATTCGACAGTCAGTACAATTACATTAAAAATAACACCGCTTTTGGGGGAAAATAACATCGCTTTTGACCAAATTATAAACATGCCTTTTGCATGTCCCTAGTTATGAATAACACATTGAGAATGGAAGGACTACTTTTTATATGAATAGTATAATGTGTGGCAAATGTATAGAAATTTGTCATTGGTAGAGAAAGTAATGTGAATGTGTCATATCGGATGTATTTTGAATTGAAGCAATAAAGGATTCTAAAACTAGATTTATAATTACAAATTTCTGAAAATCCTATGCCACCTCTAAGGAAAATGCACCTACAAGGGCAGTTTGATAAGTCTGTCACTTTGATGAGAAATCGCACATGAGATACAGGTTTCTTGTTGGCACCAAAGTTGTACATTTATTCTGTATATAATTCAGAAGTTTGTCAATTGTTTTATAGAGCATCATTTGGAGCCTGTACAAGTACTAGTTTTCTATTGCTTCATAGAAAATGGAGAAAAGTCAATTTTGTATGCGTAAAGAAGCATTTTTTGTGTGGTAAGACAATGAAGGAAATGCAAGAAATTCTGAAAAATGATTATAAGGACTCTGCTCCATTACATGTCATGGTTCACAAGTGGTTCATAGAATTTTGACGTGGCCATTTGAGCACAAGAGGTGTTGAGCATACAGGATGGCCTTTTGATGTCATAATAAAGAAATTGCGAGTACAGTTCTGGATATTGTGACAGAAGGCCAGTGAGTTGAAATCTGCGAGATAGCCAAGATCCTACACATCTCAAATAAATAGGTACATAATATCCTGCATGAATATTTGGGTGTAAGAAAGCAGTCAGTAAGATAGCTGCCGCAGCTGTTCACAGTTGACAACAAGCAGAATTGTGTGACCATTTGAACATGTTGCAGTGCATTCCAAATGAGTTTTTGTGGCAGTTGATGAAACCTGGATCCATTACTGTCAACTCAAGATAAGGCAATAATTTCCTTTGGCGAACATGTTCCAAAGAAAGCGAAAACCATTTCGTCAGCAGGAAAATCATGACAATTGCCAAAGCGTGATATTCATCCACTATCTTTGAAAAGGTAAAACAATAACAGATTCATATTACATCAGAATACTGGAACGATTTCCCAAGGAACTTAAAGAAAAGACCCCATCTGGGAATGAAAAAGCTTCCCTTTCACCAGAATAATGCTTCTGCGCACACGTCTGACATTGTCATTGCAAAAGTCATGGAATTGGGCCACGAACTGCTACCTCATCCACCCTATTGTCCAGATCTGGCTCCAAGCTACTTCTTCCTCTTTGCAAACCTCAAAAATTGGGCTGGTGGGAAGAAATTCACATCCAACAAAGACATCATGGCAAAAACAAACTTATATTTTGAAGACTTTCAAATCTCATATTTTGTGGAAGGGTTAAGAATATTGGAGAAACAAAGCAAAGTGTATAGAGTTAAAATGAGATTATGTTGATAAATAAAATTGATTTTTTTTAAAAAATTTGTTATTTGCTTAGCAAACCACCCTCGTAAAATGTAGAAATTTAACATTACTGGTATAAACAGTACAACCTCCTCTAACATAAAAATTATGATTTATACCTCAGAATTTTTGTGTTTTACTCAAGACTCTTGCAGTTTAGCTCTCAGAAATCTTGTGATAGGTATTGAAGAATTTAAGGTCAACTTATATACCCGTTTTTGAGATGTCTGTTCAAACTTTAGCTGATGAACTTTTGTATTTGTACTATAAGGATTAATAAAAGATGTGTTATACTGTGCTTTGTTAGCAATAAGAAGTAGGGTCGGCCTGAGTGCTTACTTGGTTCGGCATTCCTACTGAACCCAAGGCTGCAGGTTTAGACCTGTTGCAAACCCATGGTCTTTTAAAAAGTAAGCCCCATATTAGTAGACTTACTGACATGTAAAAGAACCCCTGCAGGATGAAATTCCAGCACACCAGTAGCACTGATATAATCCTGGCAATTGACAGTATCGTTAGCAAACAAACTTTCTTATTAATATGTTGGGAATATTTTCAGGCAAAGGAACCTTTGAGGATGAAGTATCGTTACTTGGACTTGAGATTTCCAGAAATGCAACACAATCTTCGCATGAGGTCTAAAGTTTTGATGAAAATGAGAGACTACTTGTGTAATTATTGTGATTTTGTGGAAGTGGAAACACCCACATTGTTTCGGAAGACACCAGGGGTAGGTGCTGATTTTATACACATTTGTTTTAAGAAATTAAATTTACTTCAATTTTTTTCTGAATAAAACACAACGTTGTGTTTACTATTTCTATCAATCCTACATCTTTTGTTTTAGTGCTTCATTAGGGGGCTTTATTTTTGTGAATTTTTGCATGAATTATGTAGTTATGTAAGTAGTATGATTTCCATAGTTTTTGTAAAATAATGCCCATTAGCATTTCTTTTAGTCTGAAAAGACAATTTTGCATTTATTTTGTCGGAATTTCAAATAAATCTGCATTTTGTCAGTGGTTACTGTCTATAAGGTGAAAGTGAAAGTGGCCCCCTATCCTGTGCTGCCACATACCAGAGGGTACCTGCTTATTTAGCCTGACACCTATTTTATATGCCAGGCTTATTCTCCATTACAATTTACTGTTTACAAATCGGTTACAATTGTATTTTCAGTATATAAACAATAAACTTAACAATAAAGCATAATCAATAAGGTACAACATTAACAAACATAAATATAAAATAAACAATGAACAATGATTAAAAATTAACAAAATCCTTATAACAAGTAGAATATAAAATTTCATACAATAATCAACAAAGGAGAATAACAGATAACACAAACAGGTGATAAATAAACAATAACAATAACAAAAGAAAACAACAAAGTAAATTTTGTAGTATTTCTTCCAGCATGTTGGTAGAAAGAGAAGAATTTGCATATTCCACCAGTTCCATATTCATCTAAGAGGATCCATCTGTATAAATGTGTGTCCAGTTTACAGAAGGGTAGTTTGTGTGTATAGTTTCTAAAGCTAAAGCCTTAGCCATATTTGGAGGAGTTTTTCTTTTATTAATGAAATTATTTAAATCTAGATTATAATCAATGCTGAAATTATCAATTGGCTTGATACCATATATTATGTTATCTTTATTTTTTGGTATTTCTAATTTTTCTATTAATTTTGCTACTTCTTGTATAAATCCAACTTGAGTTTTTATGATTAGGTTAGATATGATATTGTGGCCATTTATCTGAATCTGGAGGCCTTTTTAGTTTCTCATAGGTAAGTAAAGCTTGTTGTTCAAGTTGTTATAAGGGTTCCTTAGAAGTGACAATATGTAGAGCTTCAATTGGTGTAGTTTTTGTTGCTCCAGTTATTAAGCGCAGAGCTTGGTTTTGTGTTTGTTCTAAGTGTGTTTGTTGGATTTTGACGCTGTTATTAGAATTTCTCCACAGCATAAGGATTGGTTTTATATAGGTCTTGTAGGTTATGTTTAATGTTGTTCTAAAACTACCCCACTTTGTTCCTGCTGGTCTTTTCAATAATTAAATCTTTTAGTAACTTTATCAATTATGTGTTTTGTATGGTTCTTCCAAGTTAGTTTTTTTATCAAAATGTACTAAATATTTTGCACTTTCAGTTTTCTTCAATTTGAGATCACCATACATTAAGTTAATTTCTGCTGGTTTTTTAGCTAAGGATAAATCCTGGAACACTGTTTTTGTAGTATTCACTGTCATCAAGTTATTATTGCACCATCATTGAAGTCCATTTAATGCTGATTGGATGGCTGCTATTGTATCGTGTGTCTTGGAAGATTTCTGTGAATACCAAGTGGCCAAGTCATCAGCAAAAAGAGCAGTTTTAACACCAAATTTTTGTACTTGTTTAGATAAATCATTAATGTATATGTTGAGCAAAGTTGTGCTTAATACAGCACCTTGAGGGACTCCTATTTTGCTTTGTTTATATTTAGAAATAGTTGAAAAATACTTAGTAGCACAATATCTTGGTGTTATAAATTCTGAGATCTATCTAAGTATATTGCCTTTAATGCCTAAAATTTCTAGTTTCCTTATTAAATTTGGTCTCCATACATTATCACAGGCCAAATTTAGATCTACAAAAACCATTATTGTATCTTTTTTGTTGTTAAATGCTGCTTGTCTAATCATGATCGTTACGAACCCTAGTTCACATTCACGATGAAAATTTGGGCATTTCAACAAATTTCTGGTATAATCAGAGTCTGTCAGAATTATTAGCAAGTGGTAACACAATATGGTTTGTATTAACTGTATACATGGCTGGATTATTTCATTGCAGCTGCTAATGTGTTAAAATGTATTTCATAAGATAACTGTTAAAACATTTGAAGGTGAGTATAACAAGAATTAAACACCACATGAGAAGTACTAGGTGACAAACCCATGAGGCATATTGGAAAGAATGTGAAACTGTCAAGTTGTTTATAGGAGCTTATTGCACAGACATGGTGAGACAGTGTATGTAGACTCTGTTGAGATGCAATTGTATCTTGTCGTACAATGATAGGCATGAGAGATCATATATTTGTGTTGCATTACTGACTGTACACCAAGTTACTGGTATTTCACTGTTCTAGTAAACAAATAACAAGTGATTGGAGAACTCTGAAAACCAAATTAAATACACCTGTATGCTTTGTCAGGTAGTATAAGCATTATGTTTATTGCATTATGTCTTAAGTGTGAAAATTGCCATTCAATTGTACTGGAGCAAAACCCTATGCCTTGGCACCTCAGTTTTTCATGAAACAATGAGTAGGGAGAGATTCAAACTGATTTCCTATTTCTTTCACAGACAACAGCAGTATTAGGACAGTATTATTAGTGAGTTTATGCTTTTAATATTGTGCACCCAAATTTTCAACAAAAAATACTTAATGGTTGATTTTAAATTATTTTTTTAAGCATTAAGCTGTTACCGCCCTCACAGCTAGGCGATTTAAATCTGATGCGATTGGGTTAAGGTTGCAGTTAAAGCACATTATTTTCCAGTATTTCTCAATAGTCAACACCTGGAATATTAATGCAACAATTATGCGGTGAAATGCTTAAAAGTTCCTAATTACTAGTTTGTAAATTATGCAGCCATTATGTGATGACAAGGATTATGCAGCAAAATACGTGATTAGTAAGTACAATAAGTTAGAGACTATAAGCTTCTCTTATCTTAGTAACTGCTGCAAGTTCTTGAAATCAAAGACAGCCTGCAGTTTTTTGAATTATTCACATTTGTGGCACCAATGATATGAACGATAATTCAAGAAACTGCAGGGCGCCTTTGATTTCAACACTCACAGCTGATACTAGGATAAATGAAACTTATACTCTCAAAGTTATTATTATAATTATAGATTTACGTTACTTCACTATTAATAGCTTCAGTTTTTCTATTAATTTACAGTAATTAGATTGTCATTTGAGGTTTGAAAGCTATCCATGTGACGTCAGTGTTGTTTGTTGAAACAGGGTGCACAGGAGTTTGTAGTTCCTACTCAGTTGAAAGGAAAGTTTTACTCACTGGTACAAAGCCCCCAGCAATTTAAACAGCTGCTCATGGTTGGCTCAGTTGACCGTTACTTCCAGATTGCAAGGTGCTATAGAGATGAGGGAGCACGTCCAGATAGACAGCCAGAGTTTACCCAAGTAAGTTAAGATGAGTGTTTGTTCTGAGTTTGCACGCTTCAGTAATCTGTTGCTATGTAAAGATAGCTGCTCTGCTCTGTATATACTTGTACTTGTTTTATTCTGTTAGGTGCCTGAGTATGAGGTTGAATGACCACAAAAACGTTACAGTGTTTTCAACATTTTGAAGTAAAGGGAGAGCAAAATAAGTGACTTAAAAATCAAATTCAAATCTAAACATGTTTATCAGCTAAAAAAGTTCTTATTGGTTGCAAACATAGAAATAATTGCATGTATATATCAATGCAATTTGTAGCAAGTAAAAAGATCTTGCAGGTGAACTATTAGCATAATATTGACACATTATTAAAGAATACAAATTGGCAATTGAAAAATGATGTTGACAGAAAAAGAATTGTGGTTAACAGTTCTCTGCGTAAGCCATTTGTTTTAGTGTAGTGTGCCAACATTACATTCAAATAGACCCATTATTTGAAGTGTTAACTTGTGTGATGAATTAGGGTACATCTTATGAAATAGCAGAACAGAAAAGGTAAAACTTCAAGTATTGGGTGGGAAAACAAATCTAAATATTAATTGAAGGTCAGTTTAGTTTATGCTCACTTTTGAAAATTAGGGTAGTTTTGGATTGTATAGATGTGGTGCGTTCTGGTAATTATTGGTGGTAGTGGTGGTGGTGGCAGTCGTGGTGTCAACTTGCTAAGCTGGTCTGTTTGCAGGAAATCAAAATTCATAATTCAGTCCTTATTTTTTATTGTGTGTATGTTTTCCCAAACTGAGAGCTCAATTGGGAATATTGCTATCCTGAGAAGGTTGATTTCCTGAGTAGCGTCATGATGGTTGTTCAAAAAATGTGCTGCTACGGCTTATTGTTCAATTTCTTTGTACTTTATGTGTCGGAGGTGTTCTTTTAATCAGGTTTTCAAATTTATTTTAATCTTGCCTATGTGTATTTGGTCACAATCTGCACAATAAATGTGATAAATACATCCTTCAGTGTGGAGGATTCTTTCTTTTAAGGATGTGCAGATTGAATTTTGTATGCTGTATTTGTTTTGTGATGCTAGAATGTTATGTTTTATGGATATTTTCTTAAATCTTTGGTCTGCCCATGTTCTTTGCATGTTTAGCAATTGTCAAATAGCAAGCATTAAGGAAGTAACCCTTCTTTGCATACCCTGGGTCCAGTGGACTCGGAGACGATTTTAACTATTAATTGGGGCACAAATACTTGAAACGGAGTCCCCTCCCAGCAGGTATGCTCTCCTGCAACATTCATTAACACATTATCAATACTATTAGAAATATGTATCAATAGTTTTGAGTGTCTTTTCTTCTTTATACCACACATTTACATAACTGGATCTGATGGACCCTGTAGTTTATGTTTAATGTCAACAAATTAGATATTATAGTAATCTATTACATAATGTTGGAATTCAGAGACACATTATTGATATACATTCCCCTGTGATCAATCACATATTGTTGGAATTCAGAGAACACATTATCAGCATACTTACACCTTGTTGTGAATGCAGGAAACACATTGTTATAACTTGTAGCTCTGTATTCAACTGTCGTTTGGAGTACTCCTGTGTTATGAATAAGAGTGAAAAGTTGCAGTTTATATTTACAGCCTGTGACTCAGTACTGATTTGAAGATAGGTAAGAGTAATTTGTAACACTAAACAACATGGTCAGCAATTAAATTCCTATAGGCTATAGAACAAAAGGGTACATGTATCCATGCTATTTCTTTACATTCTGTTTTTCAGATTAAAATGTTGCAATCTGCATCTAAAAAAAGAGTATAGAGGAAGATCATATATGTTTTTCAAGTCCAGATTTTGAATCTTTTGTTACTCAATGGCCAGCTGAAGATAACGGTTCCCTTTTAGATATAAGTATTGCTTTGGATGAAGATGAAGTTAATCCATAGACAATGGCATATAATTCTTTAGATGAAGAAAATAGTGGTGGTGGGGATGATGGTGGTGGAAGTAAAAATGCCTTAATACTTATTTTCATTTAAAATCTATTATTAGACATAACAGGTCCAATGGACCCAGTATATGTAAATGTGCAAAAAATTTAGGTAATGCACAGAAGGGTTAAACTAACTTAGGGTAAACCTACCCATTTCGTGATATACCTTATTTTGTGAACCAGTATTTGTCATCCCTCGTGGTGTAAGGTAGATCCGGAAGCTAGGATTTCACAACGCATTCAGCGAGGCCATTCTCCCTTCCACTGCCTGTAGGATTGTGAAGGTCACTAGCCTGCTCTTAAGGGTTGCTACAGCCAGTATTCTTGAGAACTTGGTGTGAAAAAGAGGTTTAAAATACAACAGTCATAAACTAAATTTATTCAGCACTTTACATACACAATATTTACGCTTGAGCAGTTGGCAACAGCACAGTGCAAAAAATAAAGTTAATATTCCATCAGATGAATACTGGTAAATAAAATGACACCTGAAAGGTGTAGCAATTAATATTTCTTACTATCACTTGGTGTGGTAATATTATGCTATTGTATTCCCTGCCCTGGCAATTGGTGAGTGTATTAAATTCTATCTATCCCAGGCACAGAATGGATGAACTACTTTTATATAAAGTTAGAAGTTGCTTTGATTACTCTTTATTGACATTAATAAACACTTCTCAAATAGTAATCTTCACACTTTTCATGTTGTTAAATAATCCGCTAAATTATGGCGGATTTGTTGTTATACAAATCAATTTACATCTGATCAATCCTGATTAATGTTCAAATGCTATGCAGAACATTCATAGTGCAGTTCAAACTTCACAATATCACTTAACTCGTTGATAATCACACTTTTAAATATACTTATTCATATTTAAAGACAAAAGTCAATTTCAAACACTTCTTTCCTCCATTAATTAATTGCAAGAAGCAAAAAGAAAGTGAACATAGGCCAGCCAAATAACAAATTATTACAGGAGGCTGCCTATGCTTCCTATGTTATATATTCTAGATACAGAGGGCTTATAAAGAAATAAACTGTTGTAGAGGGCTTACTGAGAAATACTGCCTCAAAGGCAACTATGCTTTTGGTTATGTGACAAACTGAAAATACCTGTACTGGGTTTTACTACAAATTAGTAGAGTTTCTGTTCTTTTCTAATGCTTTCATTCATGTTTTATAAACTTAGGATTTAATATTATGTTACATACTGTCATAATGAGTATGTTATATACTCTTATAATATACATATAGATTATATATTTAGCATATTTTCTTCTGACACAACCTTGGCTAAAACCTGTTTGATACAATACTGACTGTGTTAAATTATGGCAAGTAAATTTATGTTAAGCACTTGTATGGCTCCAGTTACTAAATGAGCATTGCAGGACATGTTTTGAAAGCTCACTATCCCCATTTTTGACTGCTAGTTGACTGGTGATTTCGTGATCTTCTCCTACCAGTAATTTGTGGAGCAATATGAGTTCTTAATGTTGATACATTTTCCATAATTTAATTATTTGCTCCTTTGTGTGCAAGTTCTAATGATTTTAAATTTAAAGTTACCATGTTGTTTTTCTGTTGGCAGCTGGACATTGAGTTATCATTCTCTGATCGAGATGGAATACTTTCACTCGTAGAGTCACTGTTGCAGTTCATTTGGCCAGAAGATCTTGATCCCATCACTGTACCTTTCCCTAGAATTACTTACAAAGAAGCAATGGAACAATATGGTAGTGATAAACCAGATACACGGTTTGAAATGAAGGTCAGTAGAATTAAAAAACAAATTGCAGCAAATATATATATATATGACAATAATACAATAATTGTAGTAATGTGTATGTGTTTTCGTGCTTGTTCCAGCTGAAAGACATAACAGAAATAGTCCAGAAAAGTAATACACCACTTATGGAGAGTAAGAAAGATGTTCAAGATTTCACAGCTAGAGCTCTTGTTGTTCCTAAAGGAGCAGTAAGTATATTTAATAAAAATATAAAAGCATAAAAATAGTTGAGGCCCCATCAATTTTGTCATTGGCATGCCGGCCACTAAATCCAGAGATCCCAGGATTGATTCTGATCTGAAGGGGAATTTTTTCCTTAACTAGGTATATTCCCTTTCCTCCCAAGTGCTTCTAATGCTCCCTATCTGGTCATGGATCTCCGAGTGCACGTTATATCAGCAAGCATTGACTAGACCCATTTATTAGCTGTAGACAGTGATATTTGTCCTGACAGTAGGATAAAAATGATCGCAATGGGACAAGAGGATGTAAAACTTTTACCTTGGGTGAAAGAAATACTCCAAAATACTTCACATATGCTAGGCCTTAATGGGGTGATTTAAAATTGCCACAGAAACTCGGGAATCAAGTTACATTAGCCACAGAACAAGAGCCATGAACAAAACCAGTAAGTAAGGCCAGCCACCCTCTCAAAGTTTCACAAAAATAAGTATTGTTAGAATTTAGTAAAAATTGTGATAAACTGTTATCAGACTTTTCTCATTCAGAACTAATGTTAATTGGAAATAATTAACGAGCAAGTCAAAAAATTCCAAACCGGCTGTGCGGCGTTTTGCCTGTCTGTGTTCTTGGTGCTCATTGCCATCTGCTGCTATCACAGAAAGGTGTGGATGAAACCATACAACATTTTTTTAAAGACTTTACTTACCAAGTTTATGAAAGGAGCTCTGAGAAACCTAAGGAGTATCCCTTCATGATGAAAAAGTAGCTTACCGGCTACTAGCTCTGCAGGGTAGCACCTGAGAACGTTGAGGCGTTTCCCAACCCTACCTTGACAAGTCAGGACATACTCAATCTCCCATGAGTATGGGGAATACGTGAATACAATTTTGCCCCCTTCTGTTTTAGAAAATTAACAGACGGAGCATGTTTTTATCTTTTCTCAACAAGGCTCTGCAACAGCTCATATGGTCAGTCTTTTGATGAGAACAATTGAAAGTGTTTCAGGACAGAGTTATTAGTAGAGATTTGTGGTCCCCTCAGTCCCCCAACCTAACCCCCTGTGATATCTACCTCTTGGGCAACTCAAAACATAAAGTGTACAGGACAAATCCACACACCATGGAAGAATTAAAACAAAATACTTACTATCCGGCACTACAGCCCTATGTGGGCCTTGGCCTCCTTCACAATCAGCCTCCATGCTTTTCTATCCTTAATTTTTTCTCTCCATCCTTTCACCTTCATAGTGTTCAAATCATCAATCACTCCATCAATCCATCTCATCCTGGATCTTCCTTTCTTCCTTGTTGAGTATAGTCTTGCTTTAAACATTCTTAAAGGTATTCTATTTGTCCCCATTCGTTCCAGATGTCCCATCCATTGTAGCCTTGCGTACTATATCCTCTCCTTTTATAAGTTGGTTGATTTCCTCATTATAACGTATCCTCCACACACCTTGTTCTACTACAGGGCCATATATTCTCCTTATTATCTTGCGTTCAAATTTTCTTAATTTCTCTTGGTCAGACCTTGTCAGTGTCCAGGTCTCTGCCCCATATGTAACTACTGGTCTTATCAATGTTTTATATATCAGGGTTTTATCTTTCCTAGTTAGTATTTAATTTTTTAACAATTTTAAATTTGCAAAGTATGCTTTATTCCCTGCTTGTATGCGGTCCTTTATAGTAATGCTCATTTTGGCTTCATTATCTATTATATTTCCCAGGTAAAAAAACTTCTCTGTTCCTTGGAATATTTGATCACCAATTCTCAAATCCTGTAGCTTCCTATTCCCTCCTGATATCATCATGTATTTTGTTTTCTGCGTGTTAACTCTTAATCCCATTCTCTCTGCATTTTCCTGTAATTTCTCATACACTTCTATTATTTTATTTTAGATCTGGCTACAATAGCAATATCATCTGCATAGGCACATATCTGACTCATCTTGTTAAATATAGTGCCTCTCTGATCTATCTCTGCTATAACATGATGCAGAGCCAATATAAATAATGTAGTGGATAATCCATCTCCTTGCTTTACCCCTTTATTGAACTGGAAGCTATCACTTAATTTACTATCAATTTTTACTCTAGCTTTCGTATTATTCATAGTTATCTGTATTAATCTAATTTATTTGGTATGCCCATTGCCTTCATAGCCTCATACAGTTTCCTCCTATTGACACTATCAAATGCCTGTTGAAAGTCCACGAACAGTAATTAAAACAAAAGATCCACCAGAAAATTGCCATGTGAAGACTATGGAAGGGGATGGATAGTTTCCTAAAGAGCTGCCAAAAATGTATGTAGAAATGACAGTGGCTAGTTTGAGCATCTCCTATGGCACCAAGACTTTAACAATAATAGCTGAAAATTTGGTTTATTTTCTGAATGTTTTAATCAAACCAATTTGTTGTATCCAAACCTTTTTAAAAGATGAGTTACTTTTAGGTTTGTTCCAACATGATCCAGAATCAGTTCTGAATTATCTGAGCATGTGCAGTGTTTGTACTGTTTTTAATCGCACAAGCCGTGTGTGGGCAATGTTTCAGAAGTAGAACTGGAACTTAAAAATTCAATGCCACAGCTGGGATTTAATTTTTAAGTTCCAGTTCTACCTCTTAAGTTGGTATTAGTTCGGAGCACGTTCAGAACTGCTTGTTGGAACAGACCTTTTAGTTTAGTGGTATTCCTTACTCATGAAAAACCTGTATATTAGTATAACTGACATTGTTTCTGGCAAACAATATTTTTTTTGTGTTGTGATGAAGAGGATGTTCATTGAAAAATAATCTTCTGTATAAATAATTTGTAGAACATAAAGAAAAGCATGAATTATACGTAGACATTTTGGTTAATGAAGGCACAGGATTTTTCTTCTTAGAGGAGTTCAGAGTTGTATGAAATACTGCTCATTCTGTACCACAGGTTCACTATACAGGCGCAGTGAAGGCAAAGTACGAGGACATAATTAAAAAAGAGTTTCCTGCAACAAGTCTGATTATCACCAAAGTATCATCTATTGATGAGTGGGAGAAAACATTGCTCAAGAGCTTCTCTAAAGAGACAATGGATGGTCTCAAAGAGGCTCTTCAGGTCGAAATGTTTGATTTGACCATGTTGGCCTTAGGAAAGAAAAATGATGTGGTAAGTTCTCCAATCTAACTTCGTAATTATTTTGAAATTGATGCTTAATTATATGCTTGTTAATAAAATGAATGTTTGTGTATGTATGATAGTAGCAAAATAAATGAAGAGAATGTTGTCATAATCTCTCTATCCAGACTTTTAAAAATTCTCATTACAGCTGTTGTAGACTAGAATCCTGGCCAGTGTGGGAATCTTTCTTTACTTAGAATCACTCCATCCTCCACATGGTCCAGAATGCAGAAGTGAATATGAATGTTTTTCAAAGTTATAAATGTATTAAAACATAACTTGAATTGGTATTTAACCTCTCGAGGGATATAGACGTGAAATCACGTCCATTTAAAATGACGGATGAGCGATATGGGCATGTGTACATGCCCTGTGCATTTGTGCATTTAACCCCTATTTATCCCTTATCCAACTCAACTTATTTTAATTTTCCCTTTATGAAACATTTTAGTAAAGCCTATATACTTTATTGGCTTACCTTAATATGTTCTTTCTGCAGTGATTTACCTCAAAACAGGGATAAACACATAAGGGTAGGTACATCTCCACATACGCGAATTCCCTTCTTGCGGCACACGAAACACTTTGGAGATGGGCGGGACTTCTTTGCTGTTGGTGGTATCCTTTTAGGATAATGTTTTCCTTGAAGTCTGAGGGGTGCAAGGGTTTTGGATTTTCAACCCCTAACGTGGTATTGTTCAATTAGGCTGCGAGCTATTTATAGTCGAAAGTCAAGGTCGGTCATTGTCCTGTGTGGGTTTAGAGAGCTGTCCAAATCCCCAAACAATTGTATATGGTTATATCCAGTTGGTGCAAAAACACCTTTTTATACCACTTCTCCCTTCAGCTACAAGCAGGAAAGAATACGTATGTATTTCAACAAAGAAAGACACGGACTCTACTCAGTTACGAAACTCGCGTAAGCAAAAGTTGTAATGTTGATCTATTCTGATGACTCAAGAGACCACGCATACAGTAGTGCATTATTACACAGTATGCTGACGCATAAGCCACACATACAATGGGTGTTCCTTTACTGTTTCTTTCCGAGAACTTATATTAGATTCGTTCGACAGAGCAAAGTTGACTTTTCACCACAGTGAAACAAAATCGTGCCATTTCAACGTTTTGTAAATACAACTCAACTTTGCTGATGACGTACATTTATACTGCAAATAACGAGTTGTATACCAGTTTTTGTTTCATTAAAATAACTTAATGTTTACACAAAATACAGCTGTGTATATACGACGCACTTTAAATGCCCTGCGCTGGATATTGGGTAGCAGTTCTCGGCTCGAGGATGATTTAAATGGCCATCGCTCAAGAGGTTAACATTAACACAAAGAAAATGTTTTCAAAATCATTGCGTTTGATGAGGGAATAGGACTTTGTTATCCCTGTATAGGGGATATATGTGTGTATCTAATGCTCAGGAGCCAATAATGAAATCATTCTCCTTCTTGCTTCCCAATATTTTGACACTAAGAGTTCCAAAAGCCATAAGGTATTCACAATTTCTTAAATCTTCCAGGTCATTTCTTCTTCTTTGGAGCGCAATAAACAATTTGGAGGTGCCACTATTCCAATTCTGAAAAGTTGTTTGTTCAAGCAATCATGTCCTTGATAAGTCCAAATGTAGCAACAGAGGATTTTCTTGGTAAATCAGGAACTATTGATAGATCATCCAAAATTTTCTTCCATTTTGATTGTTCATTTTGCAATGTTATCTGTTGATTATAATTTGCAGTTACTTTTCTTTTAACACTTATTTTAATTGATTCATAGGAAACATTTTATTTTACCACTAAATTGATATTACATCCTTTCTTCACTAAAATATGAGCCATTTCATTTCCAAAAACACCACTGTGTACAGGAATCTACTGTAAGACTATATTTTTATGTAGGTTCTGTATTTGTTTGACCATGTCATGTATTTCTTTATCTTCATAATTTTGGGCCAACTAGTAGAGCCAATATCTTGCAGACCAGCTTTAGAACCAGACAGAATAACATTTTTGCATTTATATAACCATGGAAATAAATTTTGAAGTGATGTATATATTACATCAATTTCACCATCAAAATTGGTTGTATATTTCACACTTTTTTTATAAAAAGAAAAAATGGACAAAATGCACCTGCTTCAGCTTCTTGCTCGTAATCCAGAAGAGAGCCATCAGTATAGATATCAATCCAGTCACTCAAAGGGTATGTTTTCAAACAGAAAAATCCTTGAACAAACCCAAAATAAAGCACTACGATTAATAACTGGTGCCATTAAAACAGCTCCAATTGAAGCTTTATTAACTGTTACATGCAACAAACCCATCATGACAGAATTTCAAATACAAATCCTCATAACTTATGAGAAGTTAATAAGACCACCAGATGGTCATTATTTATTTATGCCAACAAACTTACTGCTGGTTTTTAAACACATAAGTCATGTGTGGGCAATGTTTGAGAGGTAAAATTAGAATGAATTCATTGCTACAGCTGGGATTTGAACCACAGACCCTCTAATTACCAAGCAGATGCTCTAACCATTAAGCCACTGTGACAGCTTGCCAGAATAACATTAAACTCTTCAACCGACTCATATTTTTCTCCTGGTAAACCACAAAGGCAGTTTCACATCATAGACAATTACCCCAGCGGTGACTTACTATTGTAAGTACTTTATATCCCGGGAGTAAATAACCTTTAGATGGTAATTATTATCTATTTATGCTAACAAACACACTGTTGATGTTTTTAGTTGTTTGTTTTTATCCATTCTTCTACTGATCTACCAGTAGTATTTGAATCTTTATACCCCAAGAATATGAGTGAGCATTAACATCCCCAGATCCCCAATAATGATACATTTATGTCTTATTTGGAATAAACTTAGGTTTGGTATGTTTTCAGGTGGGTATTGTATAAAGTATATTGAAAAGTGTTTATACATTTCCACAGATCTATATGTATTATTTCAGCGTTATCATCATTCATTTCTTTGAGAATTCTGAATTTTGATAGTCAATTATTTTTCAACTTTAGAATATTCCACTAGCAATCTGTTTTTTTTTCTTTTTGGTAGGAGATATGTTGTATAACCTCTTATGTTGTAAAAGTTCTTTGATCATCATCTATATTAGCTTCCATAATTCCACACATGTCAATGTTATTGTAATGAAGAAATTTGTTAAGTTCTGTCATTTTACTTTGGTTTAAGGATGTCAAGTTCCATTGAAGAATCTTAAGTATTTGATCATGTTTTCTCAAAACAGTTCCTGCCCGGAGATCCGAATGAGGCACTATTACTCCAGAATGTTTTGTTTTGGGAAACATTTTCATTTTCATGAGCAGATTTCAACTATTTCTTCAGGACACCACTTTTTAAGAGTTGTCAGTTGAATCATCGTCACTCAACCCCCAGAGTGTCTTGAGGACCACACCTGCCGTTGGTCAGACTTAGCTGGGAAAGCACTATACTGATCACCAACCTTTCCTCCTTTTGCCAATGGAGGATGACATTCTGTCATCACAGGTCAGCACATAGAGTAAAGAATTAGAAGATAAGTATATGAAATGATCCCTTAGACCTTGAATGCTCTAATACCACAAAGGTTGAAGAAAACAAGAGTTCAGTCGAGGAAGACTGGATAGGAAAGGAGAAAGAAGGAATCTGGTAAGGAAAAGGAAGCATACCGGATTCGGTCATTAAACTGACCAGTTCCATTTGATGAGCAACCCCTCCCAACATGCATAAGCATGCATACTGACAGCTGCACCATAGGAAGGTGAGGGATGGGTTGTCCAGTAATTGTCCAGATTGGTTTCTGTAAGCCTCTGCTATAAAGGACTTAAAGGCTCTCCGCTCTGTTGAAAACAATTACCTTTTGCAGTCATATAGGGGATATGTGGATGGTGATCACAAGGTACCCAAACCGAGGAAAAAATTACTTCCACTTACTGGTGTTTTGCTCCTCACAGTAATCTTTTCTATCTGACCTGTCTTATTTTTCCAATCTTCTTGTTTCATCTCTCTATAATGCTGGCTCATCATGGCATTCTAATGTCTCGCAATTGGTAACTGTGAGCTAGCTAAGCTCAATGGATCCGTTAACCAAAGACAAGTGCAGCCCTCCAATCATATTGCGGACAATCAAGGACACCATACTATCCTGGCAGACCTCTTGCAGGAATTCCAGGCGGGAAGAGGCGATTCTAACCTGCTTGAGGATAGGCCACACCTGAGCCACCCCTGGGCACTTTTTGTGTGGTGATCTGGCACCTGTGTGTGGCATGCAGCATTTCACTCGTCGCACATGTCCCTATTGATCATGTGTGATACACTTGTGAGTGCCAGTCCTTTGGCTTGGGTCCTACACTGTGCTCAGTTCTCAGCAATGACCTGTACCTATAGATAAGGTGCTGTGGTTTGTCTTCGAAATTGGGTTTGCGAAGCACGTTTAACTTGTATTTTATGTTTGGGAGCTTTGTGGATTTTTAGTGCCTAACGTTTTGTTTACGTTTCATATTTTTTTAGCATTTTAACTTTGGGCGTTTCACTTTTGCCTTTTACTCTTTTAATTGCTTTACCTTTCATGAATTTTTTGACCTACTATGCTGGAATGTTTTAGCATTTACTGTTACTCTTTACTGTTTTAACATTCACTTTTTAACATTTCACCTTTTTCACATTCACTTTTAAGGTTTTAAGTGTTTCTTATTTTCATTTTGTTTCAGCTTTCACCTTTTAGCCACAAAAGTTTGTGATCATTTTAAACTTTAAACTTTGACTTCAGGCCCAAATGACCAAGCTGTCGACAGGTCCTTAAACTTCACTCACTCACTCACTCACTCACTCACTCACTCACTCACTCACTCACTCACAAAATAGAATAGAAAATAATGTACAGCTGTTAAGATTGATATGGCCATTAGAACTGGACATCTGGGCAAAGATTTGTTTACTAAAACAAAAAATATAATTAATGAATTCTGAAATTCTTGCTGAAAACAACCCACTATACAAGTTGATCAATCAACCAACAAAGAGACCAGTGAGTCCATGAAGATATCAGCAACGAGTTCAGCAGCCAAAATCAGCAACATCGTGTATAAAACATGTTCAGGTGGTTTTTAGTGAGGCAACTCGTGTAAATTTGACTCACATTGAAATTTAATATGTGTTTTACTTTAAAATGTGCTTTAAAAACCATAGTGACAGAAATTGTAGAAAGGAGAATGTCTTCACAGCATTAGTTAAATAAAGGAGAGAGAAGTTGCTCCATGACTTATAATTATCTGTTTTGTGTGAGACAAACTTACTGGTGGTATTTCTGAGTGTAATATACAATGTTGACTAAAAGGTAAAAAGGTTATCAGTACGACTTGTCAAGGAAAATATTCAGAGGAGATCAAATATGGACATTTCACAAAATTGATAAGCTTGTCACTCTTATACAGGAGAAACAAAACTAGTGATTTGTAATATTTTGTGAATATTTACTAATTGCATTTATTATATGCGAATTAAGGGTTGTCTTGTATTTGGGCCAATACAGTATATCTGAATGACAAAGAATGGTCTGGATACAGTCTGCTGCATAAAAACTATTCCTACAAACACTTATTCCTCTATCATCTTCATGTCAGTCGAGATAAACATTTGCAGAAATTATTGCTAATACTCTTGTAGATGCAAGGGGAAAATGAGAGAAAATCCAGTAGTTGGATAGCTGTCCTATTTTAGGGATAAAGATACGCCTGCTAATTGATCTGCAGAAAAAGACAAATTTTAAATAATAATAATAAAGGATAAAAAATCATATCATGTAAAAATATTTGATAAAGTATCATAATGTACAAAACTATTATAAAATTTGGAAATAGGACAGTTTAAAAAAAAAAAATTGTTGTTTAACGACGCTGTCAATTGCCAGGATCACATCAGCGTTGCCGGCGTGCCGGAATTTTGTCCCGCAGGAGTTCTTTTACATGCCAGTAAATCTACTGACATGGAGCTGTCGTTTTTAAGCACACTTAAAAACCATCGGTCTGGGCCGGGTTTGAACCCGCGACCTTGGGATCCGTAGGCCAGCGTCTAACCAACTGAGCCACCCAGACCGACTAGGACAGTTAACCATTTTAGAATGATTTATTTGCTTAATTTAGTGTAGTATACAGATGATTGTATAAAATGTACAAATAATTATGGATAATTTGTAAACCAATATCTTCTAAAACCACTTAAGAAATAATATATATATAGTACTTAACTTCACTTACATGTGAATAGCATGGGAGTCAGTTAAGCTCTTGAAACCAGTCAAGACTAATTACATGTAAGTGATGTTAAGTGTTTCAATCCAACTTAGTTTTCGTTATAATCTAGATTCACGTCACTGTTACTTAGCTTATTAAAAGATTCATAATTTAACAAGGAATATCTCCAAAATGGTGCACTCCACAAAACACTTAATTTGGACATAAACGTGTTTTAACGAGATCTAAATTTCTTGTATAGTAAGATTTGGTCTGTCTCTTACAGTTTACAAGTTATGCAAAGGTCATCAAGAGCAAACAGGACAAAATAAGCTATAGCCAGAAAATTCAATATATACATTTCATTTATCATAAAAATATCTTAAACATATGGCACTTAATAAAAATTATTGGCATTAGAGACAATCCATACTAGATTTCCAGAACATGAGTGGTTCCATATTTATACTGATGGATCTTTGATACCAAACCAAGATGGAGCAGGTGCTGGAGTCACATGTCACCTCTTTTCCTATTACAAATCTTTAAGTTATGGAACTACTAACTTTGATGGAGAAATTGAAGCAATTCGAATGGCCCTACAAAATCTTTTGTGCAGAATTTCACATTTTCAGCAAGCAGTTATTCTCTCAGATTCCAGGGCAGCAATTATAGCAATTACTTCCAAGTTGTCACCAAAAAACCAAACTATTATAGAATGTTGGAAGATGCTTAGCCATCTAACAGCACTTCAAAAACACCTAGTCTTCCAATGGATACCAGCTCACTGTGGACTGAGTGGTAATGAGAAAGCTGATTTTCTTGCAAAAAAGGGTACCAGCGGTGTACAAAAATCTATAGTTAATCTACCATTTTATGCAGCTAAAAGGTTAGTCAACTCTGAATTCAAAAAACTTGTTGCAAAATATTACTATGAAAAATCAAAGAATAAAAGATGGGAACTACCAAACATTCAAACAGTGATTCCTGAGTATCCTCGAAAAACAGCAGTTGCAACCTTCAGGTTGATTACAGGACATGATTGTCTGGCAAAACATTTAAACAGAATTGGGATATATTCTTCACCACTCTGTCCTCTATGTGATCTGCAAGAGGAAATGGATCGAGGCCACCTTCAAATATGCCTGGCCACTTCTAGCGCCCCATCCATCAGTGAAAAATATTGGAGAGCAAGAGGATTAATGACTTCATTGTCAGAAATCCAGCATTAGCTAACAACAACAACAACAAAAAATTTGTTGGAGTCATTTTCGAGAAATAAAAATTTTTGAAAAATTTTCCATGTCGAGGGATTTTCTTCAAAGCCTGTGTGTTGCAAGATATTAAACTTTAATACCAACTTTGGTTTTTAACAGACTTTTCGTTTTTGTGTTATGCTGTTCACAGACACACAAACACATATGCACGCACACAGGCTTTTTTCTAAGTATGCTTTTTTTTTATTCAGAAGGGCCTCAAAAGATATATTTTTGGTAAAATCTCGACATCAAATTTTTGAGTGAAATAGAATACTTTCTCTACTTACTGTACATAGTAGAGAAAGTAAAAGTGACAGTTGCGGCTATAGAATAAATATGAACATTGTTTATCCAACTGAATGAATGAGAGTAGAAAGTGTTAATCATGCTTACCAGCTCTAAGTTACAAAGCTCCCTTCCACTCTACATATTTACTAATAAGGGTCAAGTGTAAAAATCTGACGTGTTGCACTCACATGACTTTCTCTACTTTTGTACTAACCATTCATACAAACTCTTATTCCTATATCTTCTTCGTGCTAGTTAAAATAAACATTTGTACAAATTATCTTATTGGTTATTTCCTTGTAGGTGCGAGGGGAATATTAGAATACAGTAGGTTTTGTGCGATAGTCATATCTTTTAAAGCTTTGAGATTCCGTTCTCTTTGCACACCTAACATATAAAAAAAATGAACAACAATGTTCCATTTCATGAAAGTTTTAAGTTTTCTGAAATTCACATACATAACAAGGAATATCTCCGAAATGGTTCAACCTGCAAGAAAATTTATTGATACAAATTGTGTATTTTAGCAAGATCTACATTTTTTGTACAGTATGATTTGGTCTATCTCTAACGGTTTACCAGTTATGCAAAAGTCCTCCAGAGTAAATATGACTACAGGGGCTATAGCCAGAAAATTCATCATATACATTTCATTTGTCATAAAAATGTCTCAAACATATGGCATTTTAATCAAAATCATTAGAGCCATTTTCAAGAAAATCAAAATTTTCGAAAGATCTTCCATGTAAAAGGTAGTTTGAGGTGGGGCTATTTTCTTCAAAATCTTTGTGTTGCATTGAAAGACATTAAACTTAAATACCAACTTTGGTTTTTAACCAACTTTTTGTTTTTGAGTTATGCTGCGCACAGACTGACAGACTGACTGACACACAGACACACACACGGAAGTTTTTCTAAAAATGCTTTTTTTTGGATTCAGGGGGTCTCAAAACATATATTTCCAGTGAAATCTCGACATAGAATTTTTGGGTGGACCACCTTCAAATATGCCCGGCCACTTCTAGTGCCCCATCCATCAGTGAAAAATATTGGAGAGCAAGAGGATTAATGACTTCATTGTCAGAAATCCAGCATTAGCTAACAGCAACAATACTTCCCCTACTTGCCAGTAGAGAAAGTAAAAAAAGAGCTTTAGACTTATTTTAGTTTTATTGGTTTCAGCTAAATCTTCTGGGTAAACTGAGAGTGGATTATACTGATTTGTTAGAGAGCAGAGGAGTGAAACACCATCGAACAAAAGGCTACAAGTTCGTGTGGGTGTTGGATTTCCCCTTGTTCCTACCAGGCGAGAAGCCAGGGAACATAGAGTCTGCACACCATCCATTTACACAAGTTCACCCTGACGATGTGCAACTGCTTCAGCAGGAACCACTCAAGGTATGTGTATTGTGCTGGTGTTGTAAGTTACAAGTACAGAATAACCTTGTTTATCCCCACTTACTGGGGCCTAAAGCATTCCAGAAAATTGAAAATCTGGATAATCCGGGTTATATGGTTAGTGAGCAAAACAAAATTCTTAAGTCCTTAAACAAGCAGAGTTGCAGTTCATGATGATAAAAAACTGTCTTGTAACAAAATTACGTGCAATACATAGTATGTGTGGTTTACAAGACATTAAAAAATATGAAAACCTTAATCACATAAAATAACATCATTTCTTAACAAATAATTGATCCACAGTCTTCTGTTTTAAACACATGTGACATTTGAATGAAGTACTATCGTTAATAGTTCAGCTGGAGTGCGTTGGGTTGATGCTCCAAGTATGCCATAATGTTTGTGTCAGCTGGTGTGCAGCAACTCCCAGTTCAGCAGCTATTTTCTTCAATGTTTCTCCTTTATCAATTTGATTAATAGCATCCATGTTTTGTCCACTGAAAAATGACCTCCTTTCCCTTTGATGTCATTTTAAACTTGTACACAGAATTCCACTCCCAAACATTTACAAAACCAGTCTGGTTGAGAACTCACTATAAACTTAATGACACATGCCATTTGCAAAGATAAGTAAGAAAAGTGAGAAAATTGAAGGTGATGTGAAAAGTAGGGATGAAGGTCATTGCTTTCTTCTGGCGCTATTTGTAGTTGGTAAGACACTATCAGCACCATGTGACACACTACTAAATTAAATAAGGAAATAATGAAGCTATTAACAGTAAAGCAACAAGAATCTAAAGTAAGAACAAATTAGAAACTAAAAGCTTCACTTAACTTAGTAATATTGCAAGTTGATTGGCGCTGACATTGTTTCGAGTTGACTCCAACTCATTCTCAATTCGAAACACTGTCAGCACCAAAAAACTTGCAATATTACTAAGATAAGTGAAGCTTTTAGTTTCTAATTTGTTCTTATTTTAGACACTACTAAATGTTTCTTAAACTCAGCAGGTAGCGTTTTACAGTACAATACAGTACGTATTACCATAATTTGTTGTATAATTTATACAGGAACTGTACAAATCAAACTAAAAAGCAAATATTTGTCATACATACTTAAATTGCTTTTAAGAGTTCCATGTAACTGTAGGGGAAAGAGCTATGTTAGAATTAGGCAAAGTGAGTATATGAGGCATGATTATGGAAAGAGTGCTGAAATATTGGTTTAGAATTTATCACTTACCTTAGGGGTGGATTTTAAAAGATTTCTTAAATGTACCAGGTTTTTCTGGTAACTGGGCATTCGAAAAATTAACTGATTTTAATTATTTTTGCATATGTGGTTCATATTTATTAATAAAAACATTTCCCGGTGCCATATAGTTGATTCAGTTCCTAATGTGCCCACCATAGCCCAATATAATTGCTGCCTTATAGAAGGCCTTGATATTTTGCTGGCGTTTGTTTTTTTGTTTTGTTTTTTTGTTTTGTTTAATGAAGAAAGAAGACCATCCTTTCATTTGGTGATAAATTTCAGGAAACAAGACCCGTAAAAGAGAAGAGAACATCTGGTGGGCACCTCTCTGCAACATCTGAGGAAAATGTGGTGAAGGTCCATGTTGCTTTTGTTAACAGCCCAAAAAAATCAATCTCCAAAGCTGCTCAGGAATTGAACATTTCTCCTACTTCTGTATGGCATATCTTACAGAAAATGCAAAATTTTTGGTTATATTGGATACAAATTTGCCAGGCTCTTCATATGAATGAGTGCAGGCAATGGCAGATGTTTTGTGAAGTCCTAGGAGAAATTGTATTAATGAAAGCTTTTTTGGTCTGACGAGGGAAATAGGCACTGGCTTGTAAGTCCTAGGTGGTGTAAGTCCTCCATAAGGGAAGGGCAATAACGTAAAGAAAAGAAGAAGATTAAGGTCTCTATGGAGTACGCTTGCCATAGATTAGGTGCTCCTTGGATGATCGTTGCCAAGGAGCTGAGAAAAGTGACAGATGATGTTAGAAAAGTTAATTGCAAAAGCTTATGTTAGTAAAGGAGTTTCGAGTGTATTAGGGAATCTGTGTAAATGAGGACAAGGACACAGCTATTTCAATGTAACAGTGAAGAAAATAAACAAATAGTGAGTAAACTTGGAGAGTTTTAAAAAAAGGCCAAGTAAGAAAGCTTATGCTAAAGAGAGTTTATGTAAAGTACTCATGTGTTAGTTTGAGTTGTGTGAGGCCATTGCTGATAGTAAAAGTTGAAGAAAATAAATAACAGAAAATTGAGAAATGTTACACTATGTGCAGCATATAAAAAAATAATTAAAAGTGGTTAATTTCTTGAAAGTCCAGTTACTTATGAAAGACTTGGCACAAGAAACATGTTTTCTTTCAAACAATTGGTTAGATCAAATTAAGCACCAACTTGGGATAAATGTTGTGGGCTGCATATGGTTAGGAAGAGAGGGTATGCTGACATGATTCTAGAAATTAGATCCAGTTGGAAGATATGGAATAGGCAGAATTTATGGGCAGTATTTAAAAAGTGGTTATCTAACATTTTATAAGGGTTTTGGAAGTAATGATGGGAAAGAGATGCATATCAAAAAGTGTAATACGGAACAAAGGGAAGCCATTACATGGCTGAAGGCTGAGTAACCGTAACCAGAACAAAAATGAGAACGGGAGGCAAGGCGGCACTCAAGTTTTGGTTCACAACAGCCTAATGAGAAGGGGAATGCATGTTATCAATCATCATTTGAACAGCAATGTACAATATGAATCTTGACATCCCATTCCCAGTGCCCGGGAAAGCTTCTTGTTGATTATGAACACACTCATTTGAATACACGTATTTCAGCTTTCTCATTACTTGGCCTGGTTTTGATCCCAGGCAATTGCATGTGAGATTTGTGATGGACGAAGCGGTGCTGGGGCAGATTTCCTCTGGGTTCTCTGCTTTCCCCCGCCATCTCATTCCACCGGTGCTCCATTTTCATTCCATGCATCATCAGTGTCACCGCCTGTGGTGCCGTATATAGTAAAAGCGGGCGTTAAACACTACCAGAAAATAAAACCTTTCTCATTACTGCTGCCAGTGGTTGTGAACCATTCTTTGAATTGGGAATCTGAGGTTTATCGTGAGTTTTATTCATTTTATAATGAAACATTCTCAAACTCCTGTGTTTATACTTCCAGACACTGTGGAGAGTAGGGAATGACTAACTACAGAGAAATTTCTCTGTCCTAGCTGGAAATGGAAGCCAGGACTGTGGTCTGAAAAGTTGGAATGCTGATCGTTCAACCCAGAGGAATCAAGAAAAGTTATTATTATATCAATTTTTAAAATAAGCCTCACTTATTTCTGTTTACACATTGGTTTTGAGGACCTTCATCCTCACCATCAGCTAGCTGTTTACTGATGTTCAAAGAGTAAGCTAATGTACTGCCATCTGGTCTTCTTGACGTTTATTTGACTGTGCCATCAATTGTTGGTATTTGTAAGTTCTTGGCTTTATGAAAGTTTTTAGTTATACAGATTTTCTTCCATATCATTAATTCTGATGACCTATATGAAGTAAAGTTTATGCATCAAATAGCACGCTGTATTAAATGAAACAAACAAAATAAGACATCTAACTGGAAATGGAACCTGTCATGCAGTATATTCATCAACATTAAGAACATTGGTTTCAGGACATCAAGCGTACGTCCAGAAGCAGGATCACCTGAGCAATCTTGAACTACAGACCATCAGGAAAAGATCTCTGTGAAAACATGGCGGGAAAATTTTATGCAGGTTGGAACACTGGGACTGTCATCTTTGATGACGACAGCAACAATGATGATTGTTGATTCTGTGATACTGAAATGTTAAAATTTGACTTAACAATACTTTTCTTAAGTATTATGAAAGTTTTATATTTATCATTTGTATTATATGCACTGCTTGTTTAAACTCTACTTTTTAACTGAGGTATAACAATTGAGTAAAATGAATGAAAATGGTTTGGACTGAAATACTCTGATTTGCTAGCAGGGGAATTCTTAATTAAACATTTTGATAAATACAAGTGTTAAGGCCCTAAAATTAGTTCATAATTGGAATACTTTTACAGGAATTTTTATGTAAAATTAATTTTATATGGTAATAAAGGAGTTTAAGAAGTATGACAATGTTACAGGCACGAAGCTTGCATTATGATCTGGTACTGAATGGCTGTGAGGTTGGCGGTGGCTCAATACGAATTCATGATCCAGATACACAGGAGTATGTTCTGAAGGATGTTCTGGGTTTGGATCCAGCACCATTACAGCATCTAATTGATGCTCTGCACAGTGGTTGCCCACCACACGGAGGCATTGCTTTAGGTAAACATGTCTATACATATGTAATTATGTGTTTGGTCTGAAACTACAGTCACCTGCATATTTTAACTAAGATAAGTGAAGCCTAGTCTCTAATATGTACTTTATATTTGTGGAATTGTATTGCTTCATTGTGATTTAATGAAGTTTTTTCATTTGAATGTGTATACATCTCTGGCTAGTGTGAAGGCTGGTTAACAGTAACCAGAGAATGAAAGCAAAACAAGATTTCATAATTTTTGGTTCACAGTGTATCAAGAATAGGAATGCTTACTGATGCATAAATTGATGAAGTGAAAAGTTGATTTTGCACATTAGTACAGCATTTGTAATTTCTTTTTGTTGTAATTTGTTTCATTTCTATGTAACTGACCAATTATATTTTTTCAACTGTTTCCAATTCAACCATTATAATAGAGGTTAACCAACAGCTGATTCCTATCAAGCGCTAGTCATTTATCAGTAGTGTACATTTAAGTTATTTGTTATTTTTTACTACTTTCTGTTAACTTCTACTAGTTTTTTGTTACTCTTTCCTTTTCTTCTTCTTCTTCTTCTTCTTCTTCTTCTTCTTCTTCTTCTTCTTCTTCTTCTTCTTCTTCTTCCTCTTCTTCTTCTTCCTCTTCTTCTTCCTCTTCTTCTTCTTCTTCCTCTTCTTCTTCCTCTTCTTCTTCTTCTTCTTCTTCTTCTTTTCGTTTTTACTTTCTCTACTGGTAACTAGAAGGAAGTATTGTATTCCATCCAAAAATTCGATGCCGAGATTTCACCAGAAATATATGTTTTGAGACCCCCTGAATTCAAAAAAGCATTTTTAGAAAAAGGACCATGTGTGTGTCCGTCCATCAGTCTGTGGACAGCATAACTCAAAAACGAAAAGTCGGTTAAAAACCAAAGTTGGTATTTAAGTTTAATGTCTTTCAAGGATGCGACAAAAAGATTTTGAAGAAAATAGTTCCACCCTAAACTACCCTTTACATGGAAAATTTTTCAACTGCAGTCTGCCTTTGATTTCAGGAACTTACAGTAGATACTAAGTAAGTGAAGCTTATAGTCCCTAAGTTGTTATTATTACATTTATAAACATATGATTAGTTTATATTAATTGTTTTGAAGTTGTAACACTGTTTGTCAATTCACATGGCATGGTGAACTGCAGCTCAATACTAATGTTAATTCAACCAATCTATCATCCTTTTTATATTGAGACAGAATATTAAAAGACCCCAAAAGAAAATCGTTTATGTGAATATTTGTTAAGAGTGTAATTTGTTTTTGATGTTGGTATGAGGTGGTTAAATGACAAAAACGTGTTTCTATCGTTCATTGTTACAAACAATTAAGTTTGTTTAAAGACATCATAAATATTTCCATATTTAATTTTATTATATATGTATAAATAAAAGAATTATGTGTGTTCAATATTGAAAGCGAAGGGAGAATGGCTAAGGATCGCTTCCCTAACAATACGGGAACTATTTGATGAACGCATACACGGATGTACACAAAAAGAAGTGTATTGCGTCGCCAATGGTCTAGTCATTAGCGTCTATGTGTTTGGCGTAGATGGACGTATTTTTATGTGTGCTCGTCATAAAATAGTGAAAGTAAATTTACTAAGTGTTTAAAGACCGTTAATTTGTGTAAAATAAGTAAGACATTAGCTATCTTTAATAAGTTAGTTAATATGAAGTGCACGAGTAAATAAAAGGACGTAAAGTGATAGAAAACACTTTTAGCGAAATATCGCTAAATTTTCAGACATTAAATTTTGGCGATGCTAGGGAAGTCGATCCACTGAAATAAAAGACTTTCTACTGTGATACAATTTAAATACAGTGAACAAGAAGGTGCAAATAAAATGTTTCACTAAAGTTAAACCCGAGTGTATGTTCATTCCATCCAGTACCACGACCCGAGATAACGAAAGAGTCAAAAGCTCATCACCATCAACATCGTAATACATAAAAACAGCACCAATATGTACAAATTTTCAACCTTCACTGTTTGTAAACAAAGATTTACACAGCTCTGAATGTAATGCCAGCAAAGCAAGCAATATCTTCCATCCTAGTCAGCAAATATTGCTTCGCACACACACAATTGAATGAACTTGAGAGAACTTGGGCATTCTAGATCATATGCTCCATTTATGTTTCACTGGTTGCATATGTAGCAAGGCACACATTGCCCATCATGGTTTCCCATCTCAAATTTGGACATTACATGCCACTAGTATATAATGGTCATTACTCAACTGAAATTCTCTACAAGAAATAAGGAACTGTTTAGTTTTATAAGAATGCTTCTCTAGTTTGACTTTAATTTGGATTACCTGAAGGATGATTTGTTTTGTTGCAGGACTTGATAGATTGCTGGCTGAAATGTGTGGTGTAAGCAGCATACGTGAAGTAATAGCCTTTCCCAAGGGTGTTGATGGTAAAGACCTAATGTCTGATGCCCCAGTCACAATCTCAGAAGAAGAGAAGAAGTTATATCACATTGAAATCATTGATGAAGATAATACAACAGAAAAGAAAACAGAGTAGAGGTTTGTAATTTGTCTGAAGTTTGGTTGGTATTGCAAGACATCGTATTTACTTGAAAATAAAATCTCCTCAGTTGTAAGACCCTCCACAATATGCACATGAATTTTAGAAAAGAATATGTGTATGTGAATGTTAGACATTGTTCTCATTATGATTTACACTCCCTCTTACTGTGAACCAGCTTTTGTTTATTTGGATGCATCATTGAGGATGACAGCTCTTTTATATAGTGCTTTAACTCCTCGGTAGTGGTGTGTAGTTAAAATGACCCATCATATGTATGTCATGCTGTTCTCTTTTTTCCATTGCTTTCAAGAATTTGTTTTCCAGCTATCTGGTAATAAAATATTACACATGCTGTCCCATTGTTAAAAAATCCTGAGTAGAAATTGTAGAAATAACAAATATGAGTACCTGCACAAGAGAACAAAGAATTGGAGGGAAAGTTGTGTCATCAGAGGCGCACTAAAATTCATACCTTGTTTTAGATGCTGGAAATGTGGATCTGCTCTCAAACAGGCAGCATGTTTCACAAAAGTGCTGTCACTCATTTGCCTAAGGTCAGCAGCAGGAATCTGCCACACCCTCTTCTCACTCAATTTAGTATATCAAAGATGCAGTGTGAAGCACATGCTTTGTGCAATTAGAGTGAGACATTGAATATTTAGGTAGGTTCCAGACCAATGACTCCTGTGGAAAGGTGCAGATAGAACAGTAAGATAAGGTAAAGCACAAGGATAGAAACACTATGTAAATATACTATAACTTGGAATAAATACATAATAAAAATAATAAATATGTATGTTATAGGTATTAGGTAGGCAGCAATAGCCCAAATGTCCTGGCTTAAGTATTACGGCTAACTAAGAACTTTGAAGATGGCGTTATGACTTCCTTGGTGCTGCTAATTCTTGGCAATAGTTCACAAGATTTGTAAATAAGCTAATAAGAATATTATTACACACATTAAAAATGTAATTCAATTTTCAGTTACATTCAAGTTGGCAATTTATAATTGAAATACACATAGAATAGATCGAGCAGTAACCATTGTCTTCCTTTCTTAGAAGTTTGAAAACAGTGTTGTTATAATCAATTTAATTTAGTGTTATTAATTGACTCGCCTTTTAAATTAAATTAAAAAGTAACCATTGTGTCTACAGAAAATATCTGGAGTTACTCTACAAGATGGCTGCCTGTAAGCACTTGCACACAACTTGCACACACAATTTAATACTACTCCAAGCATTAACAAGTTACAATTTTAAACCAAATTGAGTTTCAGGCACAAGAGAGAATATTCGAGATAGTTAAAGCATAAACATATTTGGAAAGCTGCTGTGAATAACCACAAACCCTGATAAGAGGCTTGCTCCTGGTATTCACACTGCAGAATTAAATAAAAGAAAAGAAAGTTCACATGCTACTTATCAGTCTTGAAAACCATTTTCTCTCGCCAGCATGAATATGGTTGGTGAAGGCTTGATCCAAGACAAGAGGAGACTCTGTTCTCATGAGCTGTGATGGCTACCAGGTAGACTCGTCAAAGACAGGAGAGAGGGGGAGGCAGCCAATCACAACCTGCCACACATATGGTGTGATGTTAAGAATAATGGCAGCGGCTGAGGCAGGTATTTCTCATTCCAAACAAAAATTGTCTGCAGGTGCTGCTATCTCCTGCAAAGAGCAGGTAACCATGGAACTAGGTGCTTGGAAAGGGTTACCAACCTCAGATATCACATCAGTGACGTGTCACCATCACAAATGCTTGTGATTTCTTGCATGATACTATCACTAAGTTCCCGTTGTGTACGAGGGTTAGAACAAGGGTTCATGCTGGTGAGCTTAGGTGAGTAAGCGACAATGTTTTTATAGGTCATGAGATAAGACATGAACAATTCTTGTACATAAGGGAAGCTGCTTTCCTTCCCTCCCTCTCTGCAACGGCTGGGAGGGGGGAATAGACGCATCAGTTGCTGCAAAACACTACAACAGCGCGCAGGTGAAACAATTGCAGTTCACATGAAAGTTATTGTTGGCACATGGCCATAGTTACAGTGAAATCACTTTGTTCATTAGAAAGCTAATTGTTGTACATATATACTGCCATTAGCAACTTGCACTAGAGCTATGGCAGCGAACTTCACTCCTGTAGAGAAACGTCATTACTTCTGCACAACTTCCTCCACCACCACCAGTCTTTCAGGTGAAGAGTGCCACTGCGCATCCAAGGAAATTACCCATGTCTCACCTCACGACCTATACAAGATATGCTGCCTGTTTGAGAGCAGGTCAATATTTTTAGAATCTACAATAAGGCAAGGATTTTAGTGTGCTTCTGACGGCACAATTTTCCTGGTAACTTTAATTTCTCTGACACATTAGCTCACAGTATGTAACAAAACCCTATACAATATTTTTAGATCCTGGCACTATGAGCACTAGTGTGCCGTGCCTACACAGTTTTAGCAGTTTCCAATATTGGTATTGAATGATATTTGTTATTAAGTCTGGGTAAATAGTTTCAATGAATTTTTAATTTATTTGCAGGTTGGGTCTTTGCAGTGTGAATTTGGAATGGACAAACAATATATTCATTGAAAAATGAATGTTAAAAGACTGAGATAGGCTGACTAGATTCAGTCATATTGAAGACAAATGGTTTCGCAAGCTAATAGGAACTGGTTTCTTTTTTATAAGTTTGAATGATGACAAGACAATTCAAGTATTTTGAGCATAATTGTGTCTAAATATTGGACAATTTATCTTTTTTTTTTAACAAATAGTTCAAATGATGAGCCAGATGATTACACTTCAGCTTCACTTTAATCAAACCAAAGTAAAACTAAAAGTATTAAGTGGAACCAACATTTTACAAAGTTTCACTGTTTTAAACATTTCCATAAGTCATTTACACAAGCCATTTTACATCCTTCTCTTGGGAAGCACAATCAAGTTATTTAATGAGTCAAGGCTGAGGATTGAGGCAACAATCTCCAAAACATGTTCCAGTAAGTTCTGGTGTAGAAAGTGGACTTTAAGAAAAAAGTAAAAAATACTACAAAATTGTACAATCATTTTATATTTTACCCTTATTCCTGAATTCTCCTTTATAAGAATACTTTTTCTTATACTGTACTTTCACATATTTTTTTCTTAAGGACAGGCCCCAGGCTGGTTTTAGAGGAACATATCACTAACATGTACTTTTGTTGCTACAATATAGGAAAGTTGTACTCAAGTCCATTTAGAGGAAGTAAGTAAACTTTCCATATAATTGCAGAGAATGTTTCTGTTGATTTAGTTTTGTTTTAGCATTTGCACACAATATAAACCACATTGTACAAGAAGTAATTCCCATGTCAGAAACCTGTTTCTATGTCATGCTGTAACTCTGTGGTTGAGAGATTGTTTTTAGGCTATTGTGTATTGTTACCAGAGCAACAAAGTTTATGCCTGACAGTGATAAAAATGTATTTAAATATTATTTATTTATGCCAACAAACTTACTGTTGGTGTTTTTAAACACACAAGCCGTGTGTGGGCAAAGTTTGAGAGGTAGAACTGGAACTTAAAAATTCAATGCCACAACTGGGATTTGAACCACATATCTTCCGCTTACCGGGCGGCTGCTCTACTACTGAGCTATTGTGACAAACTGCCAGAATGGCATTAAATTCTCAAACCAGCTCACATTTCTCCTGGTAAACCGCAGAGACAGTTGTGGCATTGAATTTTTAAGTTCCAGTTCTACCTCTCAAATGTATTTAAATGTAATAATCCCTAAGGCCCCTATACAGAAGGTACCCTTGTTGCACAGCCATTGCGACCTCCAGCCACAGACAAGGTCATGGAGGAGTGCACAATGAGGGCGGTGGGGCTCAGTGCACCAACTCCCCCGACTATAAGGCAGCTATTTGACGCTTTAGGAGCTAACTTTCCATCAGGATAGCTACTCGGTTGACATCATGAGCTGAGTGTATGCCAGACCGGACTCCCTGCAGGGAAAAATTCCCTTGCCTGTACCGGGGATCAAACTTGGAATCTTTGCACCAGAGGCAGTTGCGCTACCACTATGCTATGAGGGTGGTCTATTTTAAGATTTTAAGAAGTGATTTAAGATTTCATTTTAGTACCTTTAGGCCTTCGTAACAAGTTAATGAATAACAGTAATGAAGTTCATACAGACAAATCATAAAGTATTTCAGTGAATTATCCTGAAAATAAATAAATTTTGTATACATGTTTCACCTTAAACTAAGTACTGTGTAATTATTTATTTATGCTAACAAACATACTGTTGGTACTAAAATTCTAAAATAAGAACAAATTAGAAACTAAAAACTTCACTTATCTTAGTATGTTGATATCCTTTTTCTATTTTTCTGACCCAGGGGTTTCAAGCTATATCCAGCTCATTCTCAAAGTCATATAAACAAAATCGTTGCAGACTCACTTGCAAAGAAAGGCACAACAATAAAACAAAATTCTAAATTCAATTTCTCATATTCCTCAATAAAACGCTTGATCATAAAAAATTTTTGTCATTCATATCTACAAGAAATAGAAACAAATGCCAAAGATAAAAAATGGATTACACTACTTTCCAACCCAGATATAATCCCCCAGAGACCAAGGAAAACAGCTGTTGCAGCCTTCCGACTATTGACAAATCATGACTGTTTGGCAAGTCATCTCTACAGAATAGGTATCTCAGCCTCACCAATATGTGTCCTGTGTAACGATCCAGCAGAAATGAACGAAGACCACTTGAAGACCTGTGAAGCATTAAGATCAGAAGAAACTACAGTTCAAAAGTATTGGAAAGCACGAATGCTAATGGCTTCATTGCCAGATGCAAGGCACTAGAAAACAACAACAACATACTGTTGGTATTTTTAAACACAGGAGCCGTGTGTAGGTAATGTTTGAGAGGTAGAATCAGAAATAAAAAATTCAGTGCCACAGCTGGGATTTGAACCACTGACCCTCCGACAGGCTGTCACAGTAGCTTAATGGTTAGAGCACCTGCCTGGTCATATTTCTCCCGGTAAACCACAAAGGCAGTCTCACATCAGAGATATCCTAATGGCGACTTACTATCATAAGTACTCTATGTCCAGGGATTAAATAAACTTCAGATATTCGGTACGTACTAGTGGACAGTACATACACTGGTCCCTTCACTCTTGCTAGTCATTCATCATCCTGATGATGGGAGAGATGTACACTCCCGAAACGTTGATGGCTCTTCATCACTACACCTGGCTCGAAGCCCAAGAACATCTTCAATAAGCTTTGGATGGTAATTATTATTTATTAACAGTAAGTTTGTTGGCATAAATAATAATAAGCATTTGCTTAGAATAGGAGTGTTGTAGTGGGTACTAAGTTATTAAACATTTACAAATACATTATTTTATCAAACTGGTTAATTTTATATTTCCATTTTCATTTCAGTCATTTAGTTTTCAAAATGACTGCATCTTCACCAACGTCACAAACAGATGCACTAAGGAATTGATTGAATCTGAATTACAGGTGGTTGTAAACTTTCCATATTCATATAAATATTTCTTTTGAAATTGCAAAATGTGATATGATATGTTAAAAAAAAGTAAAATCTGAAAGTAAATACCAACAATAAAAGTGCTGATGGCCAAAACAAGTCTCAAAAATTATATTTTGGCACGTAGTTGTGTTGGTAAAAAAAGTGTTCCTTTTAGCTTACCTTTAAAAAAAAAAAAAAAAAAAAAAAAAAAGGAAAATCTTCAGTTTTTTTTTTTTTTTTTTTTTTTTTTTTTTTTTTTTTTTTTTTTTTTGCAAACAAAACCTGGCATCCGTAGCAGGACAAGAAATAGAAGCTGCAAAGACATTAGAATTTCTAAGAATGAAGTTAAGTGCTAATGGTGTTTGGAATGATAGATACTTTGTCACATACATTTATTCATAATTTGGGTAAAAAACCCAGTAAACTGGTGACTTGTCAAATTTGCAGAATTTTATCTAACGCATTACAGAAATAAATTGAAAAATATGTTGATATTTAGAATGCATTTTGCTCCAACTTACTTGTAGTAATATTTAACATAGAACCAGTTTCGGAGAGGATCCTCTCCAGCATTCAGCTGTTTGGCTGAAACTAGTCCTGTGTTAAATATTAGCTGGGTATGTTTGTGAATCAAAGCCTTGATAGAAACTGACAATATTATCGCTATATGCCCTTTTTAGATCTGAATCACAGCATAAGTAAGTAAGTTCTAGCTGAAGTTCAACTGAAACATTCTCTGGATCAGCAGAATAGAACAAGGTAAAGAGATCCAGTTTAGATTTGAGAGCTTCCAAATCTGAAAATCTTCCACAAACTCCTCTAAGAGTGCATCCAATATGTCACATTACTTATTCATTTCTATGCTTATGTTAAGGGACTGTAAATGTGGAAGTGGCTTCGTTTTCTATGGTATGCATATTGTACAGCCCTGATTAACACTGTTCCAAGCAGAGCAAGTGGGTGCTGCTATTATGGGCACTGTGGGCCTGCTAAGCTCTGAAATGCGCGCTTGCACCCAAGTGCACCATTTGACCTCACTGCTATATGGCATAGCAGAATTCTGCTACAGTTAACATGTTATCACTTGTAAACAAATCGTCAGCTTAGGAAGATAAATCTTCTGGCCCTAAACCTTGATGTAGCATTCTTCTCATCTGTGGGCTGTACTCTTGACCCATAATTAGTTACCTTTACAGATGAGGAAGGATAGATTTCTTTTCACTTCACACAAATAGGAACCTAGAAAATAGTGAAGGGACATGTAAGGTGGTTCCATCCATGAATGTATGTAGACTTGTGTGTTTGATTTCAGCTGTGTGTGTATGTGTGTGCGCGCGCGCTAAAACTAACTTTGTCCTGTGGAATATTATTGTTATTATTATTTTTTTTATCCTAATTGCAAAATGTGTATGTATTTTACATTAATGAAGACTGGATTGTACAACAGAATAGAGGCACTTGCGTAAATAAAACACTAATTGATCCTATTTAGTTGTTAAGCATTTTTCAACCATTGTTGGCTTGGATAGTGTGGATTTTAATAGTATTAAGTGAACTGTGAAAGTCCCATTTTAAATTAATTGTTTTCTGCATTACATTAGAAACCTGTACATTTTAAGATTCTCTGATATAAATTATCAACTGCAAGAAGATTTTGTAACAAATTTATTTTACCTACATCCAGTGCAACATATTGTGTTTATCCTCCTTCAGTCACCTATTCAGTTTCACAAAATTTATGGTCAAATGAAAGTGAGATTTGTGTAATGGCACTGTTGCTCAAAGAAATAGAATACTGAATATGCACTATAGATGTCTCTGAGCCATATGATCCTGATGAAAAGTTGATGGCATTTGTAAAATCAATGGGATTTAGTACTAACATGTCATGAATTTATCTAAACAAGCTTAGCACGCAGGTATTCATTGTTTATTTTAATTTAGTGTGAAGGCAATCACATAATGGAGTCTAGAAACTGGCCTTGGCCACTTGTTCCTTAGATAGATGTCCAATGTTAATTACTATTTTTAGTTTTTGTCTCTCTTTTTATTTTTTATTCAGTATTGCTTTTTATAAAATTAAATTATGGTGGTACATAAATGCTCCCCATAGTCAATGATCTCTGGAGAAATGTTCCACCAAGCAATCGGTGAACCTCATTTATTAACTGGAGGTACCCAGAGGGTGGAGCCCATTATCTCTAATGAGAGAGTGAAACTGAAACGAGGGGACCTATAGCTTTTATCGTGGACCCCAAACCATGTTGGGTCTTGAGGATATTTTACATTTTAGTATATAAAAATATGGTGCTCTCTAAAAAGCGCTTACTATTACTGCTATTGCTCTCTCCAATATCATCAGTGAAAAATATTGGAGAGCAAGAGGATTAATGACTTCATTGTCAGAAATCCAGCATTAGCTAACAACAACATTTTAGTATGAATTCAGCTATTGTAGTGTATAAATTGCATTTTTATTGTGCATATAAAGTCATATTTACACCTTTTTACATTCTGTGCCACATACATTGTAGGTCAAAGTTGGGCTGCTCTGAGCGCAGCCTTCTCATGGCCTTGCACTGGTAGTTGTATGTGTAGCAGGTAAAAAATATGAAGGTTGCTCAAGTCACTCCGACTCGTTGAAGGCAGAGAAGGTATTGCATTCCACCCAGAAACTTGCTACCTAGATTTCAATGCAAATACACGTTTTAAGGTCCCTGAATTTAAAAAAATTTAGACAAAGGCCAATACTTGTGCGTGAGAACAGCATAACTCAAAAACAAAAGGTCGGTTAAATACCACATTTTATGTGAGGTAGAATCAGAACTAAAATATTCAGTGATAACCAGGATTTGAACCACACACCTGCTTCATGCACAGCTGCTCTAACCACTGAGCTACTGTGACAACTTGCCAGTATAACATTGAATTCTTCAACCAGTTCATATTTTTCCCAGTAGACCACAAGGGAATCTCACACTTGAGATAAATGCCCTAAAGGTGACCAATCATAAGTACTTTGTATTCTGGGATTAAATAACCCTTAGATGGTAATTATTTCTTTATGTCTACAAACTTACTGCTGGTGTTTTTAAATACATAAGTGGTGTGTGCACAATGTTTGAGAGGTAGAATTGTAATTGAAAAATTCAATGCCACAGCCGGGATTTGAACGACAGACCTTCTGCTTCATGCCATAGTGTTTTTACTTTATGAACAATTGCTATGAATATAATTAAATTATATTTTTCATTACATTTTTTACTACTGTATAAAAATAAACAATAAAATGTTAAGTGTTAAAACTTGAATCAGAGAAAATTTTAAAAACAAAGTTCGTCTATTCCAAAACATTATTTATTAACCTATTAAGTTTATTTTTTATTTATCAGTTAACATGAAAATTATAGTGAATATTCTTTTAAGCATTTATGTTTTAGTCATAAATAATTCTACATAATAAAATTATCCTATCATTCCAAATAACTCACTCGCATCCGCATGGACGTATGTTGCCTCGTACTCATATCTACAGCTAGATTGATTGGATTGAATTGCATTCAATGAGTTCACAAGTAGCCATGAAGGCTTCTGAACATTGAACTTGTCAATTGAAATGTACAAACATGTCAAAGGAGATATACAGTAAGCATAAAAAACACATTACCTATATATAGACAAAAATGAAACAGGGATAATTAAGAAACACAATCAAGTCTTCCCAGTTATTAGACTAACAATGTACCATGTGTTCCTTGACTGACCAGACTGCCCTGCGGCGGCAAAGTGCCGAGCTAGGACCGACACACTCTCTGTCAGAGTTACGTGTAAAGGACCAGCAAGTCAAGGTACGGAACACTAACTGCTGTACTAACTTGCATTAGATGCACCTGCACCCCAACAGATGTTAAAATTGATGACCTTCAACGCAAACACATTCCCTATATTCTAAAGTAAGAACAAATTAGAAACTAAAAAACTTCACTTATCTTAGTAATATTGCAAGCTCTTGGTGCAAAGCTGACTAAAGTTTCGAGTTGACTCCAACTCATTCTCAAAGCTGTGACATTGTTGGTTAATGCAAAAATATGTAATGTGATCATGAAAAGTCAGTTATACTTCTCTGAAGAAGTAATCTTGCACAAAACATTTAGCTTGTTTGAAATACAATCAAGAAGTTCCACACAACTGAAGTTTTTGAAATTGTACTTCACTAAAACCATATCTTCAACTGAATCTTTAGATAATCTGTACCTTTCATATGTCCATTGTGGTCTTATTAGTGAAAATACTCCAGCATTGTGTTGCTTTGCCTCCACAGAATACCAATCTTTTGCCTCAGAGTACAAATGCTGTGTTACCAATCTCTTGTTCAATGTTACTATGTATGAGTAAACTCTTTGAAGGCTGTGTAGCCATGTTAGCATAGCGAGTTGCAGTTTTGGCTAATAACCAATTATTCATTTCTAGTTTCGCAGTTGCCAATTCATTTTCTAACGATCACTGCTTGTTTCTGAAAATGTAGGACGTTATAGACAATTCAAAAATTTTCCCCAGATGCCGGACAAATAGTTAAAATGTCGAGCATGTCCAGGAATTGCTGGACACCTGGTACCCCTAGGATAGAGAAGGCAGCTTTTAGTGAGTAGAATTGTGAGAGCAAGCTGTGGACAGTTGAGGAGTGTTTTTTGTCAAGGTTACTGTAGAATGGAACAGCTGCAAATTGTAACGTCACAAGTTTTGAATTATGATTCAGTTTTAGAAGAAATAGTGACATAAAAAGTAACTGGACTTGTCATTTGTTACAATAGCATAACTCCAAACAAAAAGTCACAGCCCATTAAATTTAAGCACGTAGATTTCTCATGTAAATTATAACTACAACAACCATGCACTTTCATCATAGAAGGTGTCGGAAATGTTACACTTTGTATATAGTATTGCAAAAATTCTGCAGAAGCAAAATATTGCCATCTGGTACAGTGCTGTAAAGAAGATTCAGAGATTCCTGCCAACCGTAGATGTACTCCTTAATCCTGAAATATATAATATAACCTTCATTGTGGCAAATCCTACATTGGACAAATAGATCTGTGGCCACTAGAAGAAAAGAACATATTGAAAGTTTTAAACTTAAATCAACCTGAAAAATCTGCACTAACAGAACATGCTATTGACACCCATCATGTGGACTTTTGACAGAATAAAAGATTTAGCTATTTGTGA
Source organism: Tenodera sinensis (assembly GCA_030765045.1). Classification (NCBI taxonomy): domain Eukaryota; kingdom Metazoa; phylum Arthropoda; class Insecta; order Mantodea; family Mantidae; genus Tenodera; species Tenodera sinensis. The sequence goes on from CM060969.1 coordinate 15,079,996, forward strand.
CAACTATTCTCACAGAATAATATGTGAAAGTATAGAAATTTTAGAGCACAAAAGCAATTTGAATCTTGACAAAGGAAAAGCCTGGAGTTCATCTGGCACTCTCTTTTGTTAACTAGTGATATCACTGGTCCTCCCACCACCAATAGAAACATTGGTAGTGGGAGTGAAGAAAATATAAATTAGGATGTACACTTTCTTCACACATAGCCCAAGAAGAAGCAGGCCAAGTGACCTGCAAAATGTTGGTAGCCAATGCCTACATGACACGGCCTACACCAGAAAACCTAAGAAAAATAATGGATATCGGCCATGGAAGCTTTGTAGACATTAAAAAATTGATTGCAAAAACTAGGGTTAAAACTTGTAGACACGTAAAAGATATGTGGAAAAGAAACCAAAAATATCAAGTCTGCTTCAGTATATTTTGCACATAAAAATTATAATCGTGTAACTTGAGTTAGTTAGAAGGTTGCAAAATTTGATCTTTATACACATCAAAAAAGGTATCTTTCAATGATGTGAAACCAAAATGTAAGTTTTAATACCACAAAAGTAGTATTTGAATGCAAGTATGAATGAATTAAAGCACTGAGGCATAGTGTTCTGGTTCACAGTAAAGAAATGCCTATGGGTTCAGGCTTGCCAAGGGAAGCTAATTTTTGGCCCATGAATAGGATTGGTGCACGCACAATGTTATGGTAAATTTGAGGAGCTGCAATAAGTAGCAATCTGTAGATCAAGACAAACCAACATTTTGTTGCAAAAACTTGTTTGCCTTACCCAATTTTCCTTCTGGTGTAACTTTCAAAAAGATAAATCCTTTGTTGTAGTCTAATTTTTGTGGTACCATAACTAAGATGTGCACAATAACAAGGTAATGCCAACACAGCTTGTAGGCAACTGAACAACAGAAAGAAGGCAGAGATAGACATAAACCCACTCGTCTGTCAACTTAACCCGTCACTTGTGAATGACAGTGCTTGTACAGAGACCACACAGTGATTAATACAGGGGGATCATTCAGTAACAGGTACAGGAAATATTGAATTTTACCCAAAAATTCAATGTTGAGCTTTTGCTGGAAATGCATGCTTTGAGATCCTGAATAAATTAAAAAAAATGAAAAGGTCTATATATGTAACTATGAGCAACATAATTCAAAAAGAAAAGTTAGATTGTGTGTAATCTTTTGAATATTACATTACATCAGAGTGATTTCAATTTATTGTTCAAATACCAAACTGGTATTCTCGTAAGTTCGACATCTTCCAAGGAAGTGACACACAGATTATCTAGAAAACACTTGGAACATTTTTCTGTTAACTTTTATTTCCCACAAAATGGCTCTAATTATTATTTGGATTAAAAGGTTATAAGACTAATACAATGTATACCTGGAATTTCTTGGGAATAGCTTGTGAAACTCCCTTTATTTGGAATGCATTTTAATTAAAATTTATTCACCATTAATATAACAAAGTATACATGGTTTCATCAAATTACATTAATACCAAATTACTCATATCAATTTAACTACAATATGTATTAACTTAAATGCATAATAAGTTTAGTTATTTATTAAATTGAGTCTTGAAGCTTATATATGCTATAACAAGCCTCTCTCTGTGGTACACTCTTCAAATGTCCTTTGAAACAACACGTGGACTGTTCTTTTAAATTTGCTGCCAACTTATTAAACAGCAGTCCCACAATACTCTACCCCTTTTGCAAACAGGGATGTTTTATGTTCTTGTAGTATTATGGAAATGAATATCTTCTTTGTCATAATATTTTTCTTCACACCACATAATGTGATTATAAATACAAATGTTAATATTTTTAATTCTTTATAAAATAACGTACACAAGTCTGTTTTATCAATATTTGTAATGGTTCTAATTATTTAAGTTTGTGTAATGCATAAGCCATGAGACAAAAAGCCTGCCCTAATTCACCCGTCTCTGTAGAGTGGTGGTAGTATATCTGCCTCACGTCCAAGAGGTTGCAAGTTCGAGTCTCAGTTAGGGTGAGTTATATGGATAAGGTTTTTACCAAGGTTTTCTCTCATCCTGAGAAGGCGAATGTCTGGTAACTTAAAGTTTTATGGACCTCAGGCTCATTTGAGCATCATTTCACCCATTTCATTTATTCACCATTCAATATGAAATGTTGGAGGACATTAAAAAAGAAAAGACGCCCTAATTACTCAAATCTCACTAAAATAAAATTGGAATGAATTTTCTTGATTATTTCTAAGCCTGCAAAGTCAGTTTACGTTAATAGAATGGCTGATCAAAATATAATTAAATTCATTTTAACAAATCTATTCTCAAAATCCACTAACTTTTTTTTTTACGAAAAAATGATTTTAAACCTAATTTAAATTTTAAATGCTGTCTCAAGTGATAGGTCCACCACAAATTGAAAGTAATCTGAAGTGGTAATTCCTATACAAAAATACCAATTTTGATTTTTCAGCTGTTCCTTTGGGTTTTTCCTAGCATTCTTTCTTGCTAAACCACCCCAGTATTGAGATGAACAAAACAAAATAGAAATTACTCAAATCAGTTGAGCCATTTTTGAGAGATTAACACACAGCAATTCAGTTACATAGATGAAGTATTCCATTCCACCCAAAAAGTCTGGTTTGCAAACTCGCATCACTTCTCTACTCACCTTATACAAACTATTGTCAAAAATGCTTATTCTTCTTATGTTACGTGGGATAAAGGTTTGCAGAAATGGTTTGATTACATATTTCCATATAGGTACAAGAGAATACAGTAGGCTTAAATGGTATTCAGAGCTTTTAAGAGCTGGTTGCTATATGATGGCTTTGAAATATCACTCTCTTTGCATGATCACGATATAAAAATTGAGTAAAATCTTCCTACTTGATAAAAGTATAAGTACCTATAGCAAACTTTAAACCAAAAACAAGGAATATCTCAAAAATGGTTATCTGTAATAAAAATGTATTCGACATAACTTGTGTGTTTTAACGACATCTACATTCTAAAGTAAGAAACAAATTAGAAACTAAAAACTTCACTTATCTTAGTAATGTTGCAAGTTCTTTTTGCACAAACTGAATTTGACATAGAATATAAACACATTATTAACACTGCAGTAATTAAAGGTTTTAATACAGATTTTATACATAAAAAGATAGAAAAATTTAAGTATCAAAAAGCTGTTAAAGAAGTTTCAAACCTCAAAAAAATAAAAGATAATTGTATTTTTAAAAAGTTTACTTACCATCCATGGGCCAATAAAAAATTTACAAAGATTTTTAAAGAATATGGAATAAATTTGGTCCCTCAAAATAAATTTAATATACAAAATTTACGTAATTTTTCTAAAAAAGATAAAATACCGAATTATAAAAAATCTTGCATTTATCAATTTAGCTGTTCAGATTGTGATAAGGTTTATATTGGTAAAACTAAACGTCATTTAGAAACCAGAATAAAAGAACATTTTAGAAATATTAAATACAAACAAACTGATAAATCAGCTGTGACAGATCATTTTTGGTCATTTAATCATGAATCAATCCAGAAGTTAAATTATTAAAACAATTAAGTGAACCTATAGATTTAATGGTTTGGAAAAAAAATTTATTTTAAAAAACAGGAACCATGTTATGAACTTTGAATTACCTTCTATGGATTGTATTTATAAATTTTTGTTTTCAGAGATTGGTAGTTAAAAATGAATATCAGTATTTGTTTTTTGTTTTCAGAAAAAAATAAAAGATTGTAGCTTTGGTAATGAATTTGTTTGTATAGCTTTGAGAATGAGTTGGAGACAACTTGAAACTCGAGTCAGTTTGTGCTAAAAGAACTTGCAACATTACTAAGATAAGTGAAGTTTTTAGTTTCTAATTTGTTCTTACTTTAGAATCTTGTTGCTTCACTGTTAATAGCTTCAATTTTCCTTATTTGAGATCTACATTTTTAGTGCAGTAAGATATTGTCTTACTCTTACAGTTTACCAGTTATACAAAGGTTCTGTAGAATGTAGAGGACTTCAGAGGATATTCCCAGACAATTCAAAATATACATTTAATTTGTTGTAAAAATATCTTGTATTTTAATCAAAATTTTTTAAAATGTCTCCATGTAAAGGGCAGTTTGAGGAGGCAGGGATTTTTTTGAAAATCTTTGTGTTGCATCCTCAGAAGATGCACTACTTAAATACAAGTTTGGGTTTTAATTGACCTTTCACTTTTAAGTTATGCTATTTACATACAGATGCATGTGTCAACACACACACCTTTTTCTAAAAATACTTCTGATTGGTTCAGGGGGCCTTAAAATATATTTTATGGTGAACAATACTTCCTCTACTTAGTAGAGAAGGTACAAAAAGAATTTTTAAGATAAGGTTGATAAGTGTGTGAATGAATCACTTAAAAACAGAATTTCCGATGCATATCAAACTTGGTAGGTAAGTATATTTCACTCTCTTCTGAAGATATGACCAGAAGATTTTCAAGAAAATACACCCACTCCAAACTATCCATTACATGGACATTTCTTCTGAAATTTTTTATATTCTCTAAAATGGCTTGAATGAATTTTATTAAAATATATTTTCAATGTATTTACATAACATATGAAATGTAAGCATAGCATGAATTTTCTGGGAATGCCAGAGAAGTTATCTTCATTTGAAAGTACTATAACTATTGTCTCGTGTGATATTTAGAGAGAGTGGATTTTCAAGGCCAGTATAAATAACTCACTTTCAAATGTAAGACTGTCTTTTTGGTTTCCTCTCTTCCTCTCATACCTGAAACTATATGCAAAGGTTTATCTCAATCAACATGAAGCACATAAAAAAATAAGCTTCCATAAAAATAGTTTGTAAGAAGTATATAAAAATAAATAGTGAGTAGAAAAAGTTACATGGGTACAATACATTAGACTCTTTTACTTTCTCTACCACGTACTGACCTAATGACCAAGTTGTCGACGGGCCCTTAAACCCAACACACACTCTACCATGTACCTAGTAGATAGAGAAGGTATTGCATTCCACCCAAAAATCTGATATGGATATTTTACTAGAAATACTTGTTTTGAATCCGTTGAATAAAATACATAAAAAAAACCTTTTACAGAAGAGTTCTACGTGCGTGATCAGTATACGTTAAAAAGGAAAAATAGGTAATTTAATTTCAGCATTCTTCCAAAAAGGCAATGAAGATTTTCAAGAAATCTCTAAACTACCTTTCACATGGAAAATTTATCTGAGTTTTTGATTTTATCAAAAATGGCTAACAAATTTGATTTAAATACTACACACTTAAACATATTTATATTAGAAATAACAGTAATCTTGAATTTTAGTAACTTGTTTGTGAAGTTCTCATTCAGAAGGCATTTCATTATCATTTTGTGTAATGAGATAGACAAAAATGTATTGTACAAAGAATGTTATCTCTTTAAAATAAAACAATACTTCTCAGATAACTGTTTTTGTGGTATCAGCTGTTTCCAAGAACTCATTTCTATTGGTTTGTGCTTTAAAATATGGAGATTGCTTCATCCTTTACCAACCTTTATCAATCCAACATCAATTTCAAAATATATCAATCTGTGAACAAATTAAATTATATCCAGACTTGACCTCAAAATATTGGGAGGCAAGAAGGAAAATGACTTGCTGAACCCTGAGTATCAGCTACATGCACGCACAGCAACTACTTCTTAAGATCTGATTACCCTCCCCTTATATAGGACTTACACCCCCTAGGACTTGCATGGTCAAATGCCTTTCAGGGAGCAAACTTACGAACCAGAGTGAAGACCTGGAAGTGGGTGATCAGCCGAGAACCAGGTATGATAGGAAGAGGATGACATGAGATGCAGGCAGAATCGATGGTTTGAAAGGTGATGATGGAGCAATTGGCGTGGGAAACTGGAGAACCTGGAAAAAAACCTGCCCAGATGTCACTTTGTTCACCACAAATACCATATGCAGGTCCTTGGGATCGAACCTAGGTGACCTAGGTGGCAGGCGAACTGTTTAGCTGTTTGACCACAGTGCCACCCTCTTAAAATCTGTTGATTTTGTTTCCTCTACTCCCCTTGTAGCAGCAACGAAATGTGTATATTTCTGCAAATATTTATATCAACATGAAGTAGATAGAAAAATAAGCTTTCATACAAATAGTTTGCAGAAGCTATATTGCAAAGGCCGCATAACCAGCCAGGAAGGTTCAAGGCACTGACAATGTCCCACATTCCAATTCTGCACCCCACTCATGATAGCTGTAGTGGGCAGAGGTGGGGCTTGCAGCGACCGGGCCCCATAAAGAGCTGTTGCGCTAGGATAGAGTCATGTATTATAACATTTCAGAATGTTTATTAAAAATATATATGCATACCTTAATGTTTTCTGATGTGCTTTGTTGCTGTTATTACTTAATGTTGCAAAGCACTGACAACAAAATGCAAAATATCTGAACTACAAAATTAATGAAAATGGATGACAAATTGAATGTAGGTTGCAATAAGATCAATGCATGTTTGAATGATAAAACTTTATTTTCCATCTAAGAATTATAAAAGTGTAAACAGTGCTAATGGAAACAATTTTGATCTCACTTAATCTAATCCCAGATTACATTGTTCAATTATGTAGGAATTAAATAGAGTATTTCATCAGTTAAAATGGTAAATGTGGAGAACTCTTGTTTCACCAGCAGTAAGTTTTATCAACTATATTTAACAGCACAATGTTTTCTTTAAAGAAGATGCTACATCTCTATACTATGTTAAGCAAATTTATTTGAATTGTCTGTGAGCAAATTTTTATATTAAGGGAATATTCTAAGTGACCATCTCAATTTGAAAATTTTAGTTGCTAAACATAGAATTATGGTGGCATAAAGACAAAGGACAACTGCCACCATATCTAAGTCCACATTTACTCTCAAATTCCCACTAAGTCAAGAAATCCAATTATTTACATACAATGGTGCCACCAACATTAACAGAAATCATTGCATGCACCAACATATAAGCAGTAATAGGACCATTCATTTACGAAATTGGCCTTTCTTTTTCCATCACTGAGTATTTTTCATATCTGGTCAATATTTTAAACTTGAGACTAAAGCAGAAATTGCATACTCATAAATTTTTTAACCTTAATTTGGGTATGGTTCATGTTTATATTTTCTCCGCCACATGTTGCAGTGGTTTCCCTTTCTGTTTCCTGAATGAATGGCCCTTTACATTGTGAAGAAATAACAAGAACCATATGGCAGCGTCCAGCAAAGAAAACCTTTTGGCATACCACAGCAATTCATTAATACTGAAGTCCTTAAATTGCAAAAATGCTAAGTTACCTACTAAAGTTTCTGAGATAGCTACATTTCTCATAGCTTCACTGTATTGTAAAACCATGAACTATGCAGCACATATCACCAGCAGGTTGGACTGGGCGACTAGTCAATCTATTAGGTATAGGAATGCAACTTTTGTTGATGTGCACTTTATTCTGGATGGGTAGTTATTTTTATTGTTGTGTAGCATTATCAATGCGTTATTTTTCCATATTTCTTTGTGTGATAAAATTATAGTATGAAGATTATTCATTCAGATTTGTAAGGATTGTTCTGTATAGTTTGTTATACACTTAAGAGTTAACATCTCAGATCACTTCAAAATTAATTCTGGAAAATCCAACAAATATATGAAACCCAAAATTTCAATTTTTATGGTGCATCTTAGCTATTGTCAGGGTATTTTGCAGCAAATTTGATAGCAAAAGTTAACTTAAGCCATAAAAAGTTTCATACTCAATGAATGGAAATTGAGTTATAAAATTGTTGGTGTCAAATTTGGGAACTAAACTTGTGTCTTCCAAATGACAGAGATTGTAACCGCTACACCATTGTGGTGAATTACTAGCTTAATATTTGGAGTTTGAAAGCCTTATGGGTTTTTATTTGAAGTTATCAAAAGCTTCTTAACACGATGCTTTTGTTGCTGAATGCTTTAAATGCAAGTGCATGATGAGAAATTTGTAACACTGATCTCCTTTTAACCCACTAATAACACTTTTGTTATGCTGAAAATTGACATGAAGGGTGGAACAAACAAGTCACACAATGTCTTCTCATTTTGTGCCATGCAACAGCAATGAAAAAGTAAATGACTACGGAATTCAATTAATATTTTATTCATAATTTCTTTCTTTGCCTTTAAAGACGAGGCAGCTCACAGGACCTAATATGTTGGCCTTTCTCAATAAAAACACCAGCTTTTAAGCACATTTTTGCTTTCTCTTTTACATACTTTGATAACTAGAAAAAGTACTACATTCCATTCAACACCACCAAAAGTATGTTTTCAGACTCCCTGAATAAACAAAATATTTATGTGGACGTGCATGCGTACACATCTGTTTGTCTGTGAATGGTAACTCAACAACAATAAGTTAGAAGTTAAATACAAACTTGATATTCAGGTTCAGCGTGTTCCAAGGATGCAACATACAATTGTAAAAAAATCCCACCCATCTCAAACTACCGTTTACATGAAAAATTGATCAAAAATGACTCAAACAATTTAAATTAATACTAGAAACAATATATTGTGGTCTACTGGGTTTCTTCTTCTTCCCAGACGTTTCGTTTGTGACTACAGCAGACATCATCAGTGATGAGTATCCTAGAGTAGACTTCAACAGCAACTATGAAGAAGAAACCCAGAAGACCACAGCCCATAAGCCCGGAATATATTGTTTCTAGTATTGATACCAGCTGTGAAAGCCTTAGAATCTCAATTTTAATTAAATTACCAAATGTTTGAAACATTTCTATAACAAATGAAATATGTACATATGGGAATAGCCTCTGAACTGATCATTATGAACGACTTTTGCATAACTGGTAGACTGCAAGAGGTAGACAGAATTTTACCACACAAAAAATATAGATCTTATTAAAGAACACAATGTATGTCAAACTTTTCTGGAGGTAACCATTTCTGAGACATTCCTTGTTATTGGTTTGAACTTTCTAATAGTACTAATGATGTACTATTTCTTCAAATAGCACATTGTCCTTAATTTTATTCTCCCTAGTCAATAAAAAAACAGCATATCAAAGACGTCACATAGTGACCTGTTCTTGAAGAATTTGACTATCACTTAGTTAACTGTTTCCATTGCATCTAAGATGAAACACGTAATAATACCACATCTACAACAGTGAATAGAGAGTCATATATAAGTTCATACATCAGATTTTTAGTTTAGGTATCTCGACTGTCATAACCTACAATTTACATCAAATGCTTCAACAAAATCTGACATGCTTCAATACAGTTTACAGATACAAATTTAGGTGCTGCTACTTTTGGCGTAAAACTCACAAAGACGACTGAGGTGCAGCGATAGTTCTTAGTGGTACTAGTAATAAAACACCTGTATTTCAGCAGGCAAAATAACTTTGTGAAAATGTATTTGTTTTGTTAAGCATTTTATTAGCAGACACATATACAGTGACCTTTTTTGAATAGAACCCTGCTAATCTTATCATTCTGATGTTGGATTATAAGGACTTACTAAGCATAGAGCTCTGGGACATTGATGCCATGTCCTCAGCTCACTAATGATACTAAATAACCACTAATGGGCTCAGTTTTCAAGACAACAGTGCAATTGGCCAATAACAAGCACCTCTTTACTTTCAATTGCAAGATTATGTACTTTTTTGTTATATATTAACAAGGTAAAGAAACTATTGAATTTTCTCAAAATCCAACATCATGATTTTGCTGCAGAAACGCATTTTTGATCTGAGGTATTATAACCATACAACTTTCTCTATGCACTGTAATTTACCTTCCTATCTATTCTGAAAATTATTTTTAAAAAGTTACTATTTTTTTCTAGTTTTTGTTAATGATGTTCTGAGATACCCTAATACACACCTTTTTTAAAGTTACATAGAAGTGGACAGCACACTAATACAATAGGCAACTGCTTGAAATTTTGAAAACTCTGCATGGCTTGATGAGAAACAAAATAATGGACATAACTATGCGGTATGAAATATTAGATCAACAAAAGGAAATACAAATACCTAAAAAGAATATTTTCTAAGATTATACATTTCAAAATATTTTGTCTTTTCATCTGGGCATTGGCAAGCTGAAGAGCATGAGGTGAAATATACCTGTCCTTGTCAGGACTTAACCCCAAAATGATGGGATGTGGAGTTTGCATAAAGAAACAATTTTGAAAAAGATCCATTAGGTATTTGTGAGCAGCATAACTCAAAAATACAAACAATACCAAGTTTGAGAGGTAGAATTGGAACTGAAAAATGTAATGTCACAGCTGGGATTTGAACCACAGACCCTCCCCAGCTGTGGCATTGAAGTTTTCAGTTCCAATTCTACCCCTCAAAGATTGCCAACACACGGCCTGTGTTTAAAAACACCATCAGTAAGTTTGTTGGTATAAATAAATGATAATTAAATACCAAATTTGGTACTTTGGATCAACATACTACACAGATGGAAGATTTTCAAGAAAATAGCTAAAAACCACCTACTCTTTTTCTTTTTAGATTTTGTTTACTCAATGACCAATGCTTTCGACTCCGTAGCACTAAGGTAGCTTGCCTGCCTCTGGTGCGGAGGACCCAGGTTCGGTCCCTGGTACTGACGTGCAGATTTTTCCCTTGCCTAGAGGTCTGGCACAGGTGCACTCATTCTCGTTAGGTCCCTGAGGGGCCAACTGAGGAGCTACTTGATAGAGAAGTAGCGATCAAAGGCTGCATAACTGGCCGGGAGGGCTCGGGGTGCTGACTAGGCCCCAACCTCCACTTCTGCACCCTGCTTATGACACCTGCAGTTGGCAGAGTTGGGGGACACAGTGGCTGGGCGATAAGCCTTGGCCAGTGAAGAGCTGTTGCGCTAGGGGTTAATAAAATGTGTATCTGGAATTTTCTGCTAATAGCCTTTGAATCCTTTCATTCTGAATGACTTTTACATAACTGGTTATTCATAAGAGAAAACAAAAACTTACTTAAAAAAAGTAATTCTCATTAAAATAGACAATTTTAGTCAAATTGCTTTGTGGCATTAATTCATTCCTTTTGATTTGAACTTTTCCATTTCTAAACCGCCTAGTTACTATTCTTTTGTTTCTTGCAATGTCATAGTAACATCCAATTTTTTAAAATTTATTTTTATGTAAGCATTTGGCTATTCAGTTTCTTTTAACTTGCTTGCATCTGCTTTGAAATGTAAAATGAACATCTCACAAATATTTGAATGTAACTCAGACCTTTTGGATTAGCAGGGTTCTACTATTTTTCTAGATATAAAACAGAATTCCAATACTGCAAAGCTTTCCTTTGTGACAAGGATTTTTGTTTCCTTTCTGTAATGAATCTATTGCATATCAACACAAGAGGTTTGGCCGTTGTTCTAACAGTTAACTGGTTGCCCAAGCCAGCACTTTTATTGCTGTAAGTTGTTACTGCACTTAAAAAAAATCTGAACACATTACAGAGGTACAAAATAAACGTTTTCATGTTCTGTACATAAAGCTAGGTTCTACAAAACAGCATTTTTTTTCTCTAATGCTACAAGTCTACAAATAGGTTACATATCACAATAAAATACTGACATTATGTGTGTGTGTGTCACTAGCAGTTAGCACTCGTGAACAGCTACACCAACCACAACACGTGAAAATGTACAACTGTGCGCTTACTCTTCTGCACTAAGTCTGGCTAACAACACAGTTATCCGTATACATATATTACCATCATTCTTCAAATTATACAAATAATCAGTATCTAATGTATCTTAGAACCTATCATTTACAATTTAGAAGGATTTCACATTAATCTAAACTCCTTACAAAACATGAAACCAATTAGAAGTACAAATGTCACATGTATAGTACAACATGCATTTAAAATAAATCTCATTCGATTATTTCACTCACATTTGTGAAATATGAAAGAAAAATATACAAAGAAAGGCCAGTCCAAGTGATGAATTAAAAACCAGGGTGATTCTGTTCCTACTACTTATGTGTTGCAGCAAACAATGCAACCTAAGTCACAAATTAAAAAAATAAAAGACTGAAGTACACATTATAATCTGCATTGCTCAGTTTCTGAAGGTTGCATCGCCATGACATTTCCCCCCTGCTTTGTGACCAATCTCTCCAAGCACCACCCAACCAAATTTAACCCCTGAGATCAAGCAACATTAACCCTCTCTTCTACTAACTATACACTTACACACTCACGCACAGATTCATCCCTTAAGCTTTTATAAATTATATAATACATCACATCTTATTCTGCATATGCATGCATTGACTTCAGCATCTGTATATAATACACTGTTCGTGTGACTTTCACAATAGTATATATATAAAAAGGAACAAAAGCTAATGTACTGCTTTAAAGAACCCATTGATTATTCAAAGGGTAGTTCCCAATAATGCAAAAGCCTATAAAAGGAAGCAAAACATGAAATTTGTAATCTGGTGACTTGCAGACAAGCTTTTTTTTCTGATCTAAATAGAATGTAAACTATTAGTCCATGGTGTGGCTAATTAAGAAAATAGTAAGTCCGCCTATAGCATTCCCATATATGAGGAATGCACGTAGTAGTATTAATTTTTCTCTTGTGCAGACATTTTGCAACACTAGCCATGCAAAGCTAGACTCTTTTTAATTTTAAATCACTGCACTTCACGCTACACAACACTTGGAAAACTAGCAAATGATTATCTGGGCTTGTGGGGTGTGGTCTAGTGGGAAATCTTTCCAGACATTTTGTCCAAAGCTGTGTTGAACATCCTCAGTACTCTACTCTGAGCCACAGTAAACATCAATCATAGAAATAAAAGCAGCTTCACTTTAGCCCAGCTCACTCAGTAACCAAACGAATAAACAAAGAACGGACCACCCATGCTACTGAGGACGTTCAACACAGCTTTGGATGAAACATCTGGAAGGAGATTTTCCACTAAACCATGGCCCACAAGCCCAGATATTAATTTCCTATTTAATGACACTGGCTGTGAAAACTTACGCAGTTTGATCAAATGGTATATTTGTTCTGTCTGATGTGTTGGCTACACCATACCAGGTGAGTCTTGTGAAACTTTCCCTACAAATATCTCTGAAACAAAAATGGAAACTGAAAAGCAATCAAGGGCCTAAAAGCAGGGAAGGGGCTCATTAAAGCAATTGATGACCATTCAAAATATAAGCACTTATGATTTTTAGTATAACTGAAGTTTATTAAAATAAAACCACATACTATTTTTTATGCAATTGATAACATGGAAAACGGCATTAAGAATGGCATTTGTTGCATTGTAATACACCAATTGCATCCTGAAAAACTGTAACATGCAGTTAATGCTTCAGATACCTGCAATGAAAAGCACATTCTCAGGTCCTTCTGAATTTTCAAGTTTCAAGTAAAAACTTCACGTTGCAGTTAACCACAATATAGTTGACAAGACTACAATTGACAAAAGAGCCTTTTTTTAATGCTATTTTCATCATTATCAATTGCATTGCAAATAATACAGGATACACAGTCATCCCCAATCAAAAAAGTTTCTTTCATTGTATTGCAATGCAATGAACACAATTTGTAATGTTATTTTCCATTTGATGAATACCATAAAAAACAGAGTTTCCATTAAAAATAGTCAACATTGAAAATCTTATTTTTTTTTCTTCATTTTTAATGGTCTTTATCATCTACTTGAGCCCTTCCCATGTCTTCATGCCTGCATTATTCCATTATCATAAGAACACATTACCATTTGCGTTTACGGTATACAGTTCCCTTATTCCCACAAATATATGTCTCCTGACTTTCAGGTAGAATCTCAAATTTGCATGCAGAGGGTGGTACATTGTAAAAGTTAGGGCCTATAGCTGTACTATTTTCTTAATCTTAGGCACATCACACAGAAGAAGTTACTGCAGATTATATAACATGCTCAAATGTAATTTGTCTGCAGCAGCATTAACAGTGCAGTGGGTGTTTTAGCTTTCTATCACCTTGTGAGTTCAATATTTGCATGTAGTGTACAACAAACTGTAGAGATTTCTCAAAGCATTTGTTTGCCTGGAGAATTTGTAATGAATTAAAGTAAACAGATCTTGTTAAGACAAGAATTGCATTTTACAAATGACTATTTCTTGAATACCAGAATTCTCTTGCTGTTTTATGGCAGAGAGAGATCAGGCAATTGTAGTTGTCCGTGAAGACTTTCCAAACCTCCCATTAGGTTATTACCAGGGCTGTTATTCTGGAGAAATGCTTGGGGGCATGCACTCCTAAGCTTTTCTCCTTTAAGTAGGTTAGTATAGCAATATTAAGCTACTGCTACTAGCATAGAATATTTACTTTTTTCACTACTTAAATGTAAATTATGCCACTGACACAATTAAATGTAAATGACACAATTTTTCTTGTGGATCCTTACATGTCATGACAACCTGATTGACATGTAAAGATGCATTACAGAATTCTTTCAGTTTTATTTATTTAATTTTTGTTAACATAGGTCTTCATGTTCTTGAATCATAGTTATAGGTTGCGCGTTCGTTCTTGACGAATGACCTTGAGCAGAAATCCAATGAGTGAGCCTACCCTTAATAAACAGGTCAGCAAATGTTTATGCTAACGATAACAGACACCTCTGTTTTCCTCTGTCACGTTTGTGTATACAGTCGACTGCAGAAGTTTTGTGCGGTACGGATGTGTGTATGCATGCAATGAAAATAGCAATTCAGACGAGGGAGAGATGTCGGGAATAGAATAAATGCAAGAAAGTTAAGTGGAAACAGTTATAGAGGTATAGTGTATAATACGTGTGGCTGATATTACTGCAAGTGTCATAAATTGATTTGTAGTGTTGTACTACTTCAGCTCAGAAGCATGCGCGTCATCTCACTGCAGACTGTACCTCCTCTCTCTTGTTCCCGCAAAAGCTGAGTAGAGACTCGCATTCAACCTTTCATATAAAATTTTCATTCGTCAAGAAGTAACGTGCGACCTATAATAATACTGGTAATGATTTACAAAGGTCGTTCAATAAACATCTTCCCCTGTGCTGTACAATTTTTACAAAAATGGTACATATACCATTAAAAAATACAAATCATTGCCTGTAACTGATTGTAATAATTTCCATATGCAGAGGGGCAGGAAACGAAGGCTGTGAAATGCTAGGCTTGAAGCACATGGGGCCATTCACAATGAAACAGCATACAAGCTTGTTTCATGTTATCTTAATGCATGCATTCACATTGGCTGAAGTTGACATAAACAGGCAATGAACTTATGATGTAATCATAACTTAGCAAATTCCAAGCTTTCGTGTTTGTCTATTCAAACATAGGAAACTAGCCAAACAGAGAGCAAGTTGCCATATACCTTATCAATAGGGATGACATTTGTCCCAAGGTTCACTGTATTGGAATACTGAGCACCCATATCCATCTATGGTTTGTTTTCAGACAGCATTAAGTTGTACTTTTCTTTCATCTTTGAGCCTATGGCCTCTGTGGTATCAGTATAAGCAAATAACAACCAACCTGAAATTTGTACACGCTGAGACAAATTGTCACCCTTGCTCATCACATGATCATTCTGCCATCTCACACCAGGGTTTGTCGCTATGTATTGACTTACTAACTGCCCTTCAAAATAAGGTCAGGGGCCAGAAGTCACCAAATATCTTAAAATTCACAACAAAAACAAAAAACATTGCAATGGTAAGTGGAGCAATTTTGAGAGCTTAATATCGTTTAACCAGATAGCTAGCTTTTCATTTTTATGTGCGTACAGTGCAACTGTAGATCAACCGGACTGCCTCACTGTGTCACAGAGCAGGGTGAGGACCAGTGCACCCCACCAGAGTAACATGTAAATGAACAGCAAGTCACGGTGCAGAGCACTAACTTACATTAGGCTTACCTGCGTCACAGCAAATGTTGAAATTGCTGACCCTTAACACGAACACATTCCCTTTATCTCCGAAAACAATTCTCGTTTATTTGCAAACGTTCATGCTGACTGATTGCCTGTATTCCTCTCGTGATTTTGTCCTCCTTGCAACACATGTGAATTTGATGCTTACACTTATTTTTTAACATCCCCACAAATAAAAATCATATGGAGATAGGTCAAGGGAATATGGCCACAATCCTTGACTAATTATTGTCACCATACACACTTCTCAATTCATGCATAGAATTTGCAACTGTGTGCTATAGCTGAACCCTGCTGAAACCAGTCAAACAATCTTTCATTTTTTGTTATTCACAGAAAAGTGTTTAAAATAGAATTTACATAAACATGTCATAATATATGGAACAGATAATTCTGTGTGCATTCACTGCACACCAAACCTCTACTTTTGCAGCATAGTACAGAACTTCATGAATAATACGGGGATTTTCGGTATATCATATTGTTTCTGGAGGTATAGGTAATGTGTTCATTTTAAGATCATCAATTTCAACATCTGCTGTGATGTAAGTTAGTACAGTAGTTAGTGTTCTGGCCTCATGACTTATCACTTGTTTGCATGTAACTCTGGTGGATGGTGCAGCTGTCCTCGCTTGGTCTGGTGCTGCCGCAGGGTGATCTGGCCGACCTATGAACACATTGCATGTATCCTGTCAGCAGTAGCTTTGCAGGCTGCCAGCTGTTTCACGCTCGCTCGCTGTAACTGGCTTTGTGAATGATAACATATTGTGAATATCCCTGTGATAGAGAGAGTGTGCTGGAGACTGAAGTCAGGAAGTGCATACCATCATTTGGTATGAATGAGCAAACAGCTTAACACAGATGGCGATACACTGGAAACATATGGTTGAGTATGATATGTTTGTACAACGACCGCCTATTAATGCAGTTGAGACGAGAATGAGGTGCAGCCTTGAATGCCTAACATGATATGAAAAACAGACCTGTCTTCGTCTAGCCACATAACAGGATGAAAACATTCAAGCCTGAGTTTTCCACGGAGTGTTGATAAGCTAGTACACAGCTAGGTCAAATGTTTCAATGTTCATGACAATTACATAGAGCTGGATGCACTTCACCAGACATGTATAGTTTCTAAGCATATGTTGCAAAATAGGGACACTTATTTTAATGACCCTCATGCAATTATCAAAATGATGTGTCATATGATCGATGCAGACATTCACCATGTTACAGTTTTCCTTACTTTCTGACTTGACACTGTCTTTAAGAAATAGCAAGGCCAACATTTTTTGGGGGTAAGGGAGTGTCAGGAGCTAAATTATAGTGGACAATGAATAAATGGAATGATGCTCAAATAAGCCCAACATCCATAAGTTCCAACATCCATCTTCTGGGGATAAGAAAATTTCCTGCAAGAAGCTCATCTCAACCAACATTTGAATGTGAGGCAGACATACTACCTCCACCTGACAAGAGTTGGGCAACATGCTGCAATTATATTGCACAGGTACATATGTATAAAGTGTGGCAACTCGCAGTTGTCTTGCATCAAAGATATACAAAATATAACCATGTTTAAGCAAATTTCTGAGTAACACTGCAAATGAAAACATGCTATCAACTACAAAAATGACCAGGTATGAATATATTTAAAATTTAAATCATAAAAATGCATTTTATGGAGAGGGCAAGACTAATTAAAAGAAAGGAATCTGGGAATTCCTTTGCTGTTAATACAATTTTGAAATACATTCCATTACTACAGGCCACTTGGAACAAACTTCAAATGTATGTTTATTGTTAAAATTATCCTTGGGCAAAAATATGTCTAAGCTTCCTTTTAGAAGGGGGGGGGGGGGGGGGGGGAGGGGAGAATCTTGGTTATTGCTGATTCTAGCACCCGAGTAGGAGCAAAGACGAGGCAGAAAGATGCAATTTTTTGGCACTACAGAATGCATGTGAATAGATGGAAGCATCTAAATAAATATGATCATACTTATACTGCAGCATCACAATTTGATATTTATACAGCCTTATAAAGGATTTTTGGAATATTTTAAACTATGAAACCTAACACCTTAATCTCATTTACAGTAAGCCAGTGCTTAAACTTAATTTTTCTGAAATTTAGTATTCTTTCTTAGGTGCACATATTTCAAAAAGTCTGAGATATACAGTTGTGGAAAATAATTTTAGGGTTGAAAGGCAAAAGCAAATTAATTTTGAGGTTAGGGACATGGAGTCACAGATATAGTAACAAGAACACTGCATGAACATAACTGAAATCTTACTTTTGCAAACATCACACAAGTGTTTACGTATGTTCCACTACTGGATACTGGTATGTATACAATGATAAACTAACAATTACAGGCACATACTATACTGTGCTACTCAGTAGGCTTCACAATGCACACATCTAGTGACAGTACAGAGTGCATTTTGCTGACTATCTGACATGCCACGATCAGAGCTTACCACAACGGATTTAATGTTGGCACAAGTCAGAGAGAGAAGGGAGGGGGGAGGGGTACGAAAGTGGTGGGGGAAAGAGAAAAATTTCAGCGACTCCTTGTTTCTATCCTCAAAATGTTTCTTTTGGCACTGCCTTTCCACTCTATAATTTTATGCATCCAGTGTAGACTATTATTATTGCCGAGTACAATTAGAATTATGTTATGTTAACAGAAATTTTTAATTTTAAGTTGGAAAAAAATTAGCTGTAAAGAAATATTTTTTTTTCAACAAAGGTAACTTTAAATGCACCATTAGTAGTCTCCTTTAAATATTGTATTTGCAATACAAAAACAAATTTAACAATATAACAATTTGTTTGTGCACATTAAAAACCAAAATGAAACAATTAAAAAAATGTTTTTTTTCATGAACAATTCAATCCAATGAGAAAAAACCCAAGTTATAGCTTAAAATATTCCTAAAAGATTTCTTATAATGGTGTATAAATATCATCAAATTCTTACGGTCACTTCTTCTATGCCAGGAGTTTAAACCATAGGTAAGCTTATTTCTGTATTTGCATTAATTCATACACTAATCTCCTTAATACATTTTTGTTTTATTGTGTAACAAAAATGTGAAGCATCCAACTGTCTCCCCTTGAGTGCTCACTACAGAGCACTTCTACCGAGTAGGATGGCTCAGGCAGTAACGTCTGTGGCCCGCATATGGAAGGTTGTGGGTTCAATCCCATGGACGTGCACTATGACATGGGTTTTTCCGTAGTTTCCCATGTCACTTTGGCAAATTCTGGGGCACATTAATCTCTTTTCCATGGATTCCTTTCCCTTCCTTGTCATCTTTCCGATTTGGCTGGTAGTACGGTACGTTCCAGCGAATATGGACAGATGGCATAGTTGCTTGCACTCTGGCCTTTCCTGGCCCTACAGCAAGGGTTGCCTCGTCGCCCTCTCCCTGGGTAGAGAAACCACTTCGGTTATGCACCAGGTGTCAATATCTGTTACCGTTAGGGACTTCTATGCGTCTCTGGGCTTTGCTCTCTGTCACTTTGCCTCATCCTTTCCCCCTGTGGAGGTGGTAGCATGCAATAGATCCAGGTTGGGGTCACAGGGGGTCAAGGTGTGCCCCCTCCATTACAAAACACATACAGAAAAAGCAGTAGTTCAAGTGATTTAAAAATGGCTGAACATTTTGTGAGTGACAATCATTCTGGATGGTCATCAACTGGCATTACACCAATGTGCTATTATTGGGGCTGTGAAGGGATTATCTAAAAGAGCTTGCCCCTCCTACTATGATAGTGAATGTAATGTTCTATCATGGTGTTTTCAGGCAATTAAGTGAGAACGTGATGAGAAAATGTTTGGAAATGTAACACATGGGCAATTGGCTTCACCATGACAATACAGAACAGTGCATCGTGCAGGAAATCCTGAGGGAAAACAAAATGGTCATTCCTAATTCACATATTCATTAGATTTGCCCCAGAGTAACTTCGTTTTGTTCCCCAAGATGAAAATCGAGTTGAAAAAGACAAAATTTTTTAGGCAACTCAGGAAATTCAAAGAGGCACTTAACAGGCTCTCAAAGGACTTCCAGATGGTATTTAATATTTAGGAGTGCTGGAAATGTACATCAGGGAACTATTTCAAAGGTAATGGTGATACATAAAATTGAGGTGTGGTGCAATTCCATTAAGCCATTTCAGGAACTTTTGTATAGCATTTCGTGCATTACAGTATCCCATTTAGACAATGCATTGATAGTATTTAAATGAGGGATGTACAATCAGACTTGAATATGTAGTTTGTTGCAACATTCCCCACATAGTCTCTTGCAATATGATCTCTAGTGATGGTTGGATCCATGTACTAGCTGGAGGTACTGTCAGTAGGGTGATCATGAGAATAATGATGGAATGAGGAGCAACAACTTCTACTATGGACTTCAAACCATGTTGGGCCTTGCAGATATATCACATGAGCAGGCCTTGACAGGACCAAATTAAAATCTTCACCCCAAAGCCAAGAATAAAACTACGGACCTGTAGCATGGGACTCAAGAACTAAATTACTAAGCTTCTCCAGTGACTGACTTTAATATATTAAGCCCATATCAGACCAATGCTATGGATTAAAGGCTATTATTTATAATTAAATAATAAACATTTTAATTTTTAGCCATATTTAAGTGATTCAACAGCAGCCATTCAAGCAATTGTTTCACAAATGCTGCGCTTGGCTTTTAAAATAAGATAAACCCGAAAAATCATACCGATCACTTTAACTCTAATTGCAGTGGATCACCTGATTGCAGCCTTCAGGGCCATAGATGCAGCAGGACCCTGCTAATCCGAACCCAGAAATTCTAGATAATCCAAATACAAAGTCCATAATTTAAAATAATGGCAAAAAGCTTATTTGAAGTGTAGAGAAATAATTTTATTATTGAACTGCCAAAATCATTATTGAAGCTTCACACATCGGAACGAAATGTTTATTGCACAAAAAGTAACTATTACATGTTTATAAAACAGTAATTTTCACCTGAAAAATCGGTAATCTCCTTCTGCCGTAAAGAACTAAACCTGCCAATTTTGTAGCACTTTTCCCCTTGTCAAGACGCTTAAGCACTTCCACTTTTTCTTTCAACATACAGGAACTACGTTTTCGTTTGGTTGACATCGTAGTGCATGGTATAACACAAACAAGCATTTGTTCTATATTAATTACTGTGGAATGACTGCTAACAATTGCTGAACAAACTTAACTACCTATGTACGCGTATGTTGTGCATGGCAGTTGCAATGTTGTTACTTCCTCAAATTGCAACGCTATGTTACCTTGTAGCTGCTAATCCCATAGCTCAAATTATATACATTCTTTTTCCGTTTTTTGGATATTTAAAATATTTCCAAATTTGAACAGACCACACCCTCAATTAATTTGGATTAGCTGAGTTCTACTGTATACAGATTCATTTGCAAATAAAGGTACCCACATCTTCCTGAGTATCCTCTAAAAACAGCAGTTGCAACCTTCAGGTTGATTACAGGATATGATTGTCTGGCAAAACATTTAAACAGAATTGGGATATATTCTTCACCACTCTGTCCTCTATGTGATCTGCAAGAGGAAATGGATAGAGACCACCTTCAAATATGCCTGGCCACTTCTAGCGCCCCATCAGTGAAAAATATTGGAGAGCAAGAGGATTAATGACTTCATTGTCAGAAATCCAGCATTAGCCAACAACAACAACATCAACATCTTACAAAAGCAAAACATGTTGACATAGCATTCCACAAAATAAATTGTAAACAATATTATTAAAAAACAATTAAAGGACAAATTAAGAGCCCAAATTGTAATAAATCTTGGTTAATTTTGTTCATTAAAACTGTTATCACTGAATTATCAAAACACCTAAATGTGTACTTTGCAATGAAGACTCAAACATGCATATGGACCATCTGCATGTGTTCAACCCTAATCTCAACTCATATGGACTCAACATCAAAATTATATTGGGAAGCAAGAAGAAGACAAATGGAGATCATCCGAGTGTATGGGTGTTGGGCAGTACCACTGCTCCTACTACTTATTTACTGATCGAAAGCCAAGTTGCTTCTGTATCCTTAAAATACAAGAATATATAGTGAACTGTTGTGGATATCACACAAACACTTGTGTAAGTTGTCCTATGGTATAATTACACGGTATTTCTACACTTGTGTGGCCCGAGATAACCCTTTACTACGTTTGTAGGTCTCTGACAACTGTAATCTTTAACCAGCAAAATATGTTAGCATCACAATTTAACAACACATTCTTCATTTGGCACACTGTCCACACTGAACTGCTCATTTTGTAAACTCTACATAAACAGACAAATGTGACCCTACCACACACAGTCCGTCTTCCCACACTACACTTTTCAGCTGCAAACATTCTTCTCGGTGGCAAAAATACTCCCAAAGTAGGTGCAATCAACTAGAAATTTGATCAGCACGTAACACTATGAAACAAAGATACGTTGACATGTATACATCTTTCACAGTAACAAATCTACACTGACCAGTATGCATGAAGGTACACAAAGTGAACAAAATCAATTTCTAATATTTGATTATTATATGTACACATTACAAGCAAATACAAAGATTGCAGAGTGGCTGCTGCTGTATTCCAATAATTAGACAAAGTTCAGAGTAAAATTAACAGCATTTGTTTCAACTGTGACTGGCAACATTACGCTGTGCCACGTGACAATAACACACCAGTTTGTACAGAGCTATTTTTTAGACATGGCAAATGTTATAAGACCATAAGAGAGTCAGGTTAGTATATCTCCGACTTCCGTGCCGGAAACATCGGGAACAGTATGTGAGTAAGCAAACACAGTGTCTGCTCACATCATCAGCAGGGTCTTGTTTATTTCAAGGAAGGAAACAGACGCATTACCCCCATCATCAACTTGATGTCACTTGCCACATCTATAAGATACCCCTGTACACCTTGCACCTTCACCTTCGGATAATGGTGAAAAAATTTCTCTAGCCACATAAATATGATCTGTAGTACACAGATATTTAAAAAGGAGAATGTCAGGACTATAGCTAATGAAAAATAAAAGTTCATTTTTCATATAAGTAGGGTTATCAGATGTCCAGAAAATTCCAGACATGCCCTGCACTGTAACTTCTGTATGTTCATGAGGAACTTCTGGAATTTTATGAATGTCCTACATTTTTTATAAATGCACAATTTGCTACTTTCGGCAGATTAGTGACTTGGAAAAATTCCAAATTCTTTAGTACCCTGGCCCAATTCTTCTGTCCACCGCACCTTCTGCACTGATGCTACAGATACTCTCACAACACAGATACCAACAAATACTTCCACCCTAAGCATATCTGAGGGATGTTTTTTTTACAAGAAGAGGAGTATAGCTGAAACATCAGTGTAGCTAACACCCAATAACCAGGAAACTATGGGATTTCACTTAGAGTGGCACTCAATTCCTTTATGTTCAGTAGCCTAAACATGTTTTCTGTTGTCTTTTTGCTATCAAAGAGTGTGGGCAGGCCAAATTACTTCACCGAGGTAATGTACTTAAGCATTTCACAAGGTACTCTGTTACTCTAATCACTGTTTTTCTCCATCTATAATGTGCCTCAAAATGACCAGGGTACTAAAGAATGTCCAGAAAATTAATCACAGTTTATCACAATAACATGGCTGTTATCAAACATCAAGTATTCCTAGGTTATATTTGATATCCTTAGATGATGTAGCTAAGTACAACAGCCCACAGAACATGCTGAATTGAACAAGCAAGAAAAAGGAAACTTGAAAAAACAACTTGTCAAAATTTGACTTGCAATAATAAATATGTTTTTTAAATGCTAGTAAGCACAAAAATTGTCATTTTTGAACTTCTGAAATTATTAAACTCTCTTTTTGCTATTCCTGCATGAACATTAATGTTAAAAGGGTAATTCTTTGGTATCCGCACAACAGACAAAGAAACATCGCCTGAATCTGTCAAAAGTATTAATGTGGTGATATAGGAATTTTAAAAAATTTAGTTAGGAAGAATAACACGAAAAAAAGCTTAATGTTTTGTGAGAGATCAGATCGTCACACAAGTGCAACTAATGCACATGAGTTAATTAATGTGTTACTAGAATTTAATTCAATTTTATGAAAATATAAAATGCATGCAGGTTGTCGGTCTGGATGGCTCAGTTGGTTAGACACTGGCTTACTGATCCCAAGGTCGTGGGTTTAAATCTGGCCCAGCCCGATGGGTTTTAAGTGTGCTTAAAAACGACAGCCCACATCAGTAGATTTACTGGCATGTAAAAGAACTCCTGCAGGACCAAATTCCGGCACACTGGCAACGCTGATGTGATCCTGGCAATTGACAGCGTCATTAAACAACAAAACAATTTTAATTTTTTTTTTTGCATTTAGGTGTTTACTGTATACACTTAGATCTTTTTTTTTTACTTGGATAGTTGATTTATCTAATGTCCTGCCATTTGGAACAATGCATCCTATAATTTATACAAATACTCTGGTAACCCTACATATATGCAACATCTTAGTTTTTTCTTGTTTTAAATGTGAATTTTCAGCATAAAAGTCTATGAAGCACTGTACAAAATATGAACCAGTAGTGTCATCCAGCACAACACTATTAATCTAATGCACATAGTAAGCATTACAATTTTCTTTAGGAAATGGAATGTTTGTATTTATCCATTTCTTTACACTTGTCATGTACAAAAAGCAAGTAAAACTATTCTGGCTTTCAACAGAAATAAAACATTTCAGTAACTCTTTAATTTAGGTTTCAGCAGTGATTTTTAAATAGCTTACAAGGGAATTAGTGCAAGTTGTGGCTTACATGTAAGAGGTTTACTGTATGCCCAGGACAAGAAGGCAGGTCTTAGGAATGTGTAGCGTAATCATTTTGTGCTTCCCGCATGGTGTTTATGCCTAGTTTCCGAGTATGACAAGGATGCTATGCTCGTTTAAAATACACAATGTTGTCACATAACTCACCCATAGCTATAAATATGCACTCTTGTACACTCATTTCCTAGTAAACAGGTCCGCTATCGAAGATCCACTTCAGCCTCGCCTTGAACTGTTGGGAGTGGCACATTAAGTAGCTGAGTGAAAGACGATCACCCAGGTGGGACAGTCTTGACTGTGTATACCATGTTTCGAGGTCAGATAGCATCAATATGAGTATCATATTTTTACCTGATGGCAAAATTTGGAACTAATTATTTTTGGGGACATAATTCACAAAGGCTTTGCTCTTACTGTCATTTCAATCATGGCATACACTGCAAATAACTATGTTAACTAGAGAGAAACTGTTTACAAAGACTAAAGTTGCTACAGCCATGATATCATGTTAGGTATGGTCCATTGTCAGCGGAATATTGTATCTTTGTAGCTTACAGTGTTATGCACTTAGCTAGTTTATACAGCACCTCAAACATATTCACACAAACCAAACCATATTGGCAATTGCGATCGCAACTTGCTCTAACTCCCTCGTTAGAATCATGGTAAAATTCTTCTTTTGTGGCAAATATAATTATGACAACAAAAATAGGATCCTTCCCCATTTGGTGTGCACCAGTGTCAATCACTATCCTGTTTATGTATAGTACGTACTTACTTGAGTGTAGATTCTGGGAAGATAAATGCCTAGGGGGTACTTGAGTAATGCAGCAGCTGATTTTTAAAAATTTCGAACAATTTAGTTGAAACATTTGTTACAGATTTAGCAATGTAATTTTCAAAGCAAAGAAAAACAAGTCCTCTCATGGGGAAAAATTTAAACTATACATATATTTCTTCAATACATTGTTTAGAACTAAAATTAAATTTAACATTTTTAATGAACAACGCTGTAGCACTTTTTATTTTCTAAAACTTAATCAGAATGTCCAAAAGTTTAAGAAAAATTGAACAAATGGGAAACATTTTAAACTGGAGGAAAAGAAGTTTTAAAATGTCATGTGTTATTTACATATATCTGCACATGTCCATTTAGATAGCCATAAGAGTATAATCACAATTGAATCCTAAATGCACAACACGAGGTGGGCTGGCCCTGTAGCTCAGTCAATAGAGCACCTGCCTCCTGTACAAGGGGTCAAGGGTTTGGTTCCTGACTGGAGGATGGGAACTTTTCTTTAACTAAGGTTACTCCCCATCCTCCCCAGAATCAGAAGTGTGAATTGAATCCAAAGTAAAAGAAGCCCAAAGCTCAAAACCACTGTTAAGCAAGTGAACACCATTACTGTTGAGCAATTGTGCCAAGAGGTTAAAAGTCACCGATATGGCATTCAGTGTTAAATGGAATATATAAAAAAAACTACAACAAAAAGTTGTTTATCAAAATTTTTGAAAAATGATATTCATTATTAAAATTCAATTGAAAACTTGGTTCAGTGCCTGGTTGTTCAGGCATTACAGCAGCATACAGTAAAAACTACTGTTTCTTCAATAAGCATTCAGAATTAAAACTCATTCCTGATATTTTTAGATTCATAGGCTTTAAACAAAAATAAAAATTTGATGTGCTAATTATCTATCCTGATTAATTTGAGCTTCTGTCAACAGGGTTCACTTTGTACTTATGGTGTCAATATGAAGAACTGCCAACATTTGAGTGAAACATTGCCAAATTGAAATTAGAACAAACTATGAGGCAGGCCACAGTAAAGTGATCAGGTATTGTGCCTTCGAAATTTAGCCCAGTTTGGTTGCATGCATGCATGCGTGTGTGAACAGCATTCTGGTTCTTACAGATAACACTTCTACAGTTGGGTTGGCAGTTGATACTTTACTGGCATGCACCACATTAACAAGATAGGTGTACTTTGTGGATATTCTGTGATGATATTGCTATATATATAAAAAAAAGTCTTAAAATGGGAAGGTTATACATAATTGTTATTATGGTGTACACCATCACTGTTATTTTGGACAGTTTTTTGAGAAAGAATATCAATTCAAGGGCATAATTCTATCACTGTTGTGTTAAGGTAGACTGTAGCCCAGTACAGTATGGCAAACAGAAAGACTTCAGTTAGCAATTTTAGGATATGTCCATAATAATCCTGAGTTAATAAGGAGTATTTGGTGATCATAGAGTTTTAGCTATGCTTTGGAGCTTAGGGCCCTCAATGTTCCAGTTCGCTTTGCAGCTTAGGGCCCTGAATATTCTGGCTAAGTCTTGTGGCTTAGGACTCTCAGTATTCTGGCTACATTTTGCGGCTTAGGGCTCTCAGTATATTTTGCTATCGTTGTGGTTAACTATACATATACCTTGTGCAATACATATAATTGCACATTATAGCAATTCCGGGACCATACACCACATGGAACTTTAACCTAATTCCAATTGGTGAGGTACATACATTAAGATTGATGAAAGAACGGGTGAATGCTGACAACACTGACTCGATGGCAGAATATTTTGCCAGCTGCAAAATTCCTATCTTTGCAGCTCCTAATTTTAAGGAAAAAATATCTTAAGATGTCTACAGATCATCTTCTGAAACTTTGCTTCCTATAGCAGTTGTATAGATAACACTATTTTTAGTTATAGACAAACGGAGAACAAAATGAATGAAGAATAATAAAATAATCAGTGAATAAAAAATAAACTGAATCATTAAATTGCATTAACAAAAGTTGCTTACTTCACAGAGAACACTTATATAAAAATAATTTTTTTACATTTGTTAGGAATTGCTTTCTTTCTGTACTGCTTTGTTTTATCACTTACAACAGCCCTGAAATATATTTATAGTAAATTCTGTTGCTTTAAAATATGTAAATTAATGTGGAGTTTGCCCCCCCCCCCCAAAAAAAAAATACCATCCATACCATGATTCTAAAATTATTTGGCACAATAAAAAAAATCAGTTACTAGAGCTAAAGTAAAGAATTACCAATATTACAAAAGTTTTAAAACTACATTAATCTCTTTACACATCTTCTGCAAACTTACAGCACACTTAAAAAGCAGGCTCTTCACCTACAGCCTCTTACATTGTTTTTAAAATGCACAATAGTGCTACTTTAGGAACTTTGTTGGAACATCACCAGTAGCCGTGCTGTACTGCAGGTTTGCTGAAGATACGGTCATTGTCTTGAAAACTGTAAATGCCAATTTCATACCAAAGTCTTTTCTTAAAATGCTGTGAGGTTTTCTGTTTGTTGTTACAAATATGTGGAAGTTTGAAAGCTTAATGCTGTGAAGTTTCTAAACAAAGGGGCAGTGCTCATGTTCTAGTTCCATTTTGCTTTTAGCATATTGAGAATTCAAATGGATATTACTGCCTTTTTCTATTACTAAATGCACACATAAATAAGCAGCAATCCTACCCTAATTATATAATTCTTACCTAATATTATGTAACTCTTACTATGTGATGTGTAAATTAAATTGCAGTATTTGTATATCTCTGTGCTGTAGGTTAACTGTTGCTATTAAAGTTGTTGAAATTTATGGAACATTCCTGAGTACCAGCATTTCCCCCTTTCCAGTCAGAAACAAGAAAATGCATGCATTGCACTACCATTCTTACACATACTATGTAACATAAATACAGTGCACATTTATTCCTCACTCACACAAGAATGCAGTTAACAGGTACGTATTTGCTGGATTGCACACACAGGGGCATTCTTAAGTTCCACAGTGTAGCACTCCACAAATCCATCAAACTCAATACCTATCAAGCTTAACAAATAAATTTTACAGAATGACCCTGGCTTATGATTCTGAAATCAAATTAAGGGGCATCTGTCATTTAAGATAGTGAAAAATACCTTTAAAAACAGATAAATGCAATTCTCATCAAAAATACAGCTTTGGTGCTCTATTTAAATATTAAAAGGAAACTGTCATCCATTATTAGTCACAGCTACCATGGTTTGAGCACACTGTAAATTTGTTTCTCTTACTTTCCAAAATTTAAGCATTTTCATCCACTGTTGGTAACCAGAATGCCATATTAGTACATGCTGATGCAAGCATCATGTATTTTGGGTTGAACTGAACACACTGCACTGGGGCAGGATGGTCAGCATTCAATACACAAACTTTATACCCAGTGTCGGCATTCCATACATGGACACGTCCATCTGTGGAACCACTGAAAACAAACTGCGAATCAGGACTAAATGATGCCTCGATTGGAATCCCCTTGTTGTTGAGATGTCCAGTGAACGTCTGCAATGGAGTACCATGGAAGGCATCGATGAGCCTAATTATGGAGCCATTGGTAGAAATGAGGATTGTCTTCCCATCTCTGCTGAACTTCAATCCTGTCCAATCACATTCCTTCTCTTGGCTCAGCTTGAAAGTTATAAATGGACCTTTATCAAAGGATCTCAAATCATATAGCTTGATGCTCTCTGAATTGACTCCTGCTGCGAAAATGAGTCCCTCTGGGTCATACGCTGCTACTGGTCGACCAGAAAGATGCATCAGCCCCTGACAATTTGGCGATCTCAAGTCCCACAGTCTCAAGGTCTTATCCAAGGATCCAGAAAGGAACGTGTCTTCAACTGGGGATATACACAGAGACACTACTTTCTTTGTGTGTCCTGGGAAATATCTAATGTATTTGTTATCATGAAGAGACAAATATCGTATGGTGTCATCTACTTTAGTAGAACTGTGAATTGCTGTATTTTTTGCATGTGTGAAATGTATAAGATCGACTCCATACTTTTTGCTATTGACTGTCCTCATCTGAGTCCCTTTCTCGCAGTCATAAATTACAATCTGATCGTCTTCGCTACACGAAATCAAGGTATCGCCATTTGGGGAAAAGTCAATGCTGTTTATCTTATCAGTGTTTTCCCGAAACACTTTTGCAACTTTGAAACTCCGAACGA
This sequence comes from Tenodera sinensis, assembly GCA_030765045.1. Lineage (NCBI taxonomy): Eukaryota > Metazoa > Arthropoda > Insecta > Mantodea > Mantidae > Tenodera > Tenodera sinensis. The sequence continues at coordinate 15,109,943 of CM060969.1, forward strand.
CGTGATCGACCAACTTCATTTTAAATGGATGAGAATTCATATAAACTGTTCAATGAACCAAATTGCTTATGCTCAGTTTTCTTCTCGGCAAGGAAAATTCCGACGAGACAAAGAACAAACGCCGATCAGGGAACAGCACCATTCACAAGTAAGGAAGATACCACGAAGTTTCCAAGATTCTTATAACTTCATGGTGTGCTTTTGCAGGTAGAGCATGTTCGTGATTCAATTAACATTTGGATATGTACCCATTATAACGTTATTTTCCCAAGCGTCTACCAACAAACTTTTCCAATATGTCTAATGTCTAATTGGTAAACTCAAGACACACTTCAGCTTTACAGCATACCTCGATCTCACATGAGCACCAACATTATGGAATAAGAGGTACCTTTTGCATATCTAAAACCTATGGAAAGCTATTCGTGTTTGCAGTATTGTTCTAAAGGTTGGTGCTGCTGCTTTATCAAAGTAGCCATACGTGTATTTTATAGTAATTAGAGCCATTTTAATTCTGCGTTTAACAACAGAAATTTTAAACTGCTTACCGATCCTTTGTTAAATGTCATTTGACCATGTTCTCGCGTTATCTTGTTTGGCTTAGAATTTGTATGGATGAATCTCAGCATGGCTGTATCCTAATTCAAAAGTAGTAAAGTTGGTTGCATTGAAATGCGCAAGTGGACTTCAGAAGCCTGACCACAGAGCCTACTAGGCACAGCTACTATTCTGACAATTGACAATGGCATCCGCCAGTTATGTAGAGTGAAGGTTTCCTTTATATTCTACTTACCCTGGAAGGTTTCATAAAACGTTTAAAAGGAAGAATGCTGTCATCAATTCTATTACTGACTGAAAAATCTATTTTTATGATAAATAAGGCAGCACGCTATGGATTCAGCAATTGTGAGGTTATGTAGGTCTATAGCATTGGACGTCATGCCAAAAACTTGCGAAAGTCTGAACTATTCCAATAAACTTATATTGGCCCCAATGGTAAGAATTGGAACGTTGCCTATGAGATTGTTGGCATTGGACTACGGGGCAGATATTGTATATTGTGAGGAACTAATAGATTGGAAGCTGTTGAGATCAATTAGGAAAGAAAATGGTAGGCATTTGTTGCTAATTTATACAATATTCCACTCATTTATTCACCATGCTAATGTGCATACTTAAATGCTTGCTTCAGATGTTTCAGGTAACTAGATTATATGATTTAATGCGTAATTTTTGTACTTAAGATGTTTTAGGTACCATAGATTACATTGACAAATCAGATGGAACAGTGATTTTCAGGACATGTGAACGGGAAAGAAAACATGTTGTTTTTCAAATGGGAACCTGTGATCCAGAAAGGGCTTTAAAAGTAGCTAAGCTAGTGTAAGTAAAAATTAAGCTTGAATGTGTTTTGCATAGTTATAAGGTAGAGAATTTCAGTGGTTATTGTAATTATAAATTTGGCAAAAAAAAAAAAAAATTATAAAATTAAAGAGTCCCCAAAAATATGCTCCTAGGGTTCCTGATATTCCATTTTGCCTAGAACAATATATTTGTACATTTTTGTAGCACAGTGTGGCCTTTAAGCTGAATGATGTTACATGGGTTATGCAGAAAAGGGGCCTCTCGAAAAAAAAAAAAAAAAAACGATTGGAATGTGTTGTAGTGTAATCTTTAAATCTTTTATTCCTGATAATAGTTCTAAAACTTTTATTTGGCAGTCAAGCTCAGTTTTTTATGAGTAAATTCCTTTCGTATGCTGGTATGGTTTTATTTTGCTTATGTGGAGATAGTTGGCAACTAACTCTTTATAAACTAGTGTTATAGGCACAAAAATGGTTTTGAATATATTTATGCTGAAATTATCGCACAAACACTGTTTTGAAAAAAAAAAGAACTTTGGTTTTGCTGATAGTGGACTGTTGGAACTATTGGTGTGCAAGAACATCATATGTCTATTTGCAGATTACTGTCTTGCATTGGTTTTACATGTAGGCATGATGCACCAGTTAGCCGCCACAGAGGAAAGCAATCTGTAGGCCTCTGATGAATGCTTTTCAAATGTACTGAAAACTTAAATTATTTTAACATGATGTTTACAGCTTTTGTACTCTCTCTTTGACTTTAATCTTTCATAGGTTTTATGAAGATATTATTACTCTTCTGTAATGGTATTCTGAGTAGTTAAGCTTTCTTTTGTTTTGTAAAAGCTTACCAACCTTCAACACTTGACAGGGTCCTGTATTATCAAAATTCAGCTGTGTTAAGCTACAATGCCTAGGTTAGTGCATATATGAATAGTATGGTAGGGTCCTATGTTATCACAATTTAGCCCATGTTAGGTTACAACGCCTAGGTTAGTGTGTTTTTATGAACTGAATAACAGGGTCTTATGTAATCACAATTTAGCCCATGGTAGGTTATGGCACCTAGGTTAGTACATGTATATGAACTGAATGACAGGGTTCTGTGTTATCACAATTTAGCCCATGTTAGGTTAAGACGCCTAGGTTAGTATGTGCATGTGAGCGAGATGACAGGACCCTGTGTTATGGAAATTTAACTTGAGATTGGCTCCGGTTAGTCTGTGCATATAAACTGATGTTATATCTTGAGATAGTGTACTAACAGCTGGCAGAGAAATATGAAATAAATGTGTATATAAAATTACTTTCTGAATATAACCATTCTTCCCCCTTTTAAAAGTGAAAAAAAAATTAGCTGCACTGATCCCGTGAAGCTCTTACCTTTTATAAAGGTGTGGAGTATACAGTTGTCCAAACAAACTTTGCCTGAAAAAATTACAAACACATTGTTTCTAGTGTTAGATGCACGTGGGAAAGGGTGTTATGGGCAGAGGCTTTGAAACTAAACTTTCCTCTTCTTTTGTCGATGTTAACATTCTTTCTGCACTGACACTTTTTATGTTCCAATTTGTAATCAGAAGAACACTACAGTTTGTACAACTCCAGGAATTTAACAATGCACTGTGGTTGATAAAAAAAGAAAAACTGCAGTTTTTCTGTATTTGGCATGATTTGTATGAGTTTCTTAACTTTAACCACATACCTGTTGCAGGAATTGAAGCAGTATCCTTCCAAAGTACTAGTTCCATTTTACAAATGAACTCTGAGATGTATCTGTTACACAGTTTGACGTTTGGTCAAGCAAATATTGCTCTTTGACCTATGGGGTGTTGAATCATCAGTAGGGGCACTCTTTTGCGTTAACAATAAAAGTGACAAACATATATTAAAGCGATTTCCCAATATCATTCCGAATTATGTGATGTTCATCAATAAATCAGTTGTTTTAGCAAATTTTAGTGGAGTGCAGATTGAAGCAAAATTGCGTTATTTTGCAAAAAACATGAAATTCCAGCAATTTTGAATATAAAAATTAGTTCTCACTTTCTTTTAAGTTCATTCCTGTGAATTGTTTAATTGCAAAAAGAATAAAGTAAAGCTCTCAATTACAAAAATGGTGAAGTAATGGCTGATGGTTAAGGATGGTTTAACATTCTTGGAAGTTGACCATTCTGTAATTAGTGAAGTGATGGTCTGTAAAGTCAGGGATAGATTAGCATTCTTGGCAATTGATCCTTTTCTACGTGACTATACTGAGTGTGAAGAGATGGCCCTGGGTTGTAGAAAAGGGTAGAAAATTCTCGGAAAACTAAACACTTTGCACTTAGGCTTTTCATTGTTTCCTTTAAATATGACTTCTTAAGAGACTGTATTTACTGTCATTAACTCAGGAGAATATCTTTGTCCTTAACATGCAATCGCACTGTGGAATAGGGAGCTTCTTGGTACAATGTAAATAGAGTAATGCCAGCAGTTCAAAATTACTGTCTACAAGGACAGTGCCAGTGTTGCTACATTATTTTGTGTAGTTTCTTGAGTCTCCAATGAACATAATTGATTAGCAGGAATGTCTTTGAAGATTTTCAATCGCTCCGTGGACTCGAGACATAAGGTCCTCTGCTGACATTACAGGAGCGCCATACACCATACTCTTCACACAACTCCATAGAAAATAGCCAAGAAGTGTCAGATCTGGTGACTGTACTGGCCATAGAACTGGTCCTCCTCTACCAATCCATCGATTTGAGTATGCGATATTGTGATTCCGCACTTTTACATCAAAGTGTGCTAGAGCTCAAATCGGCCATTTCAGCAGCTGTATGCTGGTACATGTTGCACTGCTGTTAAAAAACGCTACTGTAGTGGTGCACAAGTAATGCAGTAGGATGGGCACCAAGGACTCTATGGAGCAATTTAGTTCACGCACAGATCATGCATCCCAGTACACAAATGACTAAAGGGTTGCATAACTTCCATATTAAGATACCAAAATGAATGTTAACAAATGGTCACAACTGTTCGTTCTAAAACTTTGTTGCTCTCCAATGTTTAAACCATGCATTTCTGGACAGGGGTCCCTATTTAAAAATTGATCAATTTGCCATCCCCTACTACATACTTAGCATTGTCAGTGTTTATTTTTTTTGGGACACCCAGTATACATCTGGTGTAGATGGTGTGCAAGACAATCATTTTGTGTTATTGCAACAACTTCACTTCAAAGTGATTCTAGTATAGAGTTTTTATTGCCGAGGATGCCGGCCCATTTCTTTTCACTGCTTAGTCTGGTGATGAATTCAATTCTGAAGGAGGATTTGATACGTTCTTTTACATTTAATATTTTTGTTCCCCCCTCCCCCCCTTTTTTTCCCCTCCAAACTATCAGCTTCATTTCCTTTAAATTCAATGTGAGATGAGATCCAATGCAGTTTAATTTCCTTGGAGCAAAAGAGTAGCCGGTTTTAAAGCAGGCACCTATTTTTATGCTTAGCTGGTATCCACACACAAGCCCCAATATGAATGGTTCGCACCTGTTCTTGGCCAGTTGGTCTGTCAGGCCTACCCAGGAGAACTAACATTATAGTTCACTGACCTTCCCCTACCTGCCACCCAGGGGACACTCCTCTATGCCATGACAGGCCAGCACAAGGGGCTGGCTATCTTTATGTTGGTAGATGGAATTCATAATGTTTGTATATCTGATTATAAACGGCAAAATCCATCTCTTTGGCCATTTCTATTTAGTATAGCCTCTCTTGTGTTCTCCTATGTACTAGTGTATTTTCCTATTCCCTATCATAGCATTGAAATCTAACATAATTTAAAGCATATCAATGTATTTACTTGATTGGTAATTTGTTGTAGTTTAGAATAAAATGTATAATTTTCTTCTTCACCTTCTGTTGGGGCGTAAACTCCATATATAATTATATGTATATCCTCATGACAGTTTGTCTAACCTAGAGTTAAGGTGAGTACAGTAAACTCCCAATTATTTGGGCATCTGTGTAGAAATACACCAAAAATGGTACATAATTTTTCACCCACTTGAGAACTAAGCTTTGTGTTTGAGTCACACTGGGGGAGCTTGAGAAGACAGTAATAAATGACATGCCACATGATAATACAGCGCCATTTTCATTATTAGCCTGATTGTTCTGTGAAAATCAAAAACAAGCTCAGTTTTCTGGGGTTAATTAGCGTGTAAGTGTCAATGAAATTAAAAGAATGATAATTGATTATTCTAACACACACAAAAAACGGTGTGTAGGTAAACTTACAAAGGTAGAATCAGCAATGAAAAATTAAATGGCATAGCAGGGATTTGAACCACAGATTTTCCACTCTACATGCAGCAGCTCTTGACCATTGAGCTACCATGGCAACATGGCCTTGGATTCACATTTTTCTGGTAGATCACAAGGGCATCTTGCATTTGAGATACTTATCCTAATGGTGACCTACAATGATAAGCACTTGGTCTTGGGCTTTAAGATTTTTATATAATGAAAATAAGAGTTATTTGAAGATTGTAAGTTCCATAGGCATTTACCATTACTTCCTCATTGGAGATAGTGGACTTCACTCTAGGGTCCAATATCACTTAGTGGAACAAGGTTTCCCCATAAGCTATCATGCATATGGGGAGCATTTAAACCAACCAATCATATTGGAATATTTAACAGATTTAAAGACACTTTTAGATAGTACATAAGTTATTTGTTATTTCCTTGTAAGAAGTAAAGATCTCTGGAACTTGACATTGTTTTCAGTGAGAAGGATGTCGCAGGCATTGACGTAAACATGGGATGTCCAAAAGAATTTTCAGTGAAAGGTGGCATGGGATCAGCTCTTATGACAAACCCAGAGAAGGCATGCAACATACTCAGGACTTTGGTTGAAGGTGTGAGTGTCCCAATTACATGCAAGATTCGCATTTTACCTGAATTAGAGGACACCCTGAGACTTTGCAAGCAGTTGGCTGGCTGTGGAATAGCAGCAATTGCGGTACATGGACGCACTAAGGAGGAACGTCCACAGCATGCCAATCACAACGACGTCATCAAAGCAGTGGCTGAAAGTCTTAACATTCCAGTAATAGCAAAGTAAGTTATTTTCTGTGATTTTTATTTTTCCCTGCTATGTATGGTAAGTAGAGAAGTATTGTATTTCACCCAAAAATTTGATGTTGAGATTTCACTGGAAATGTGTGAACCCCCCCCCAAAAAAGCATTTTCACTTTCTCTACTACCCATAATATGAAGGGGATACATTGTATTTTATCCAAAAATTTGATACCAAGATTTCTGTGAAAATATAGGTATGTTTTGAGGCCCCCTGAACCCTGTCTGCTTTATATAGGAAGTAGGGGTATATTGTATTCCACCCATAAGTTGGATGTCTGGTGATTTCACCAGAAATATGTTTTGAGGCCACCTGAATCCAGGAAAGGCATTGTTAGAAACTGTGTATTTGTGTGTGCGTGCAGGTGTGTGTGTGAGAGAGAGAGAGAGTGTGTGTGTGTGTTGGGGAGGGGGTATGTGTGTGTATGTGAAAGTCATTCTCCTTCATGCCTCCCAATATTTTGAGGTCAAGTCTGGATAAAATTTAGGTTGTTCATAGATGTTCCAATTCATTTCCTCTTGTTGCATAACATACAATTTTATGCAGGTGTTTGTTGAGACAGTCATGTCCAGTGGTAAGTCTGAACATGGCAACGACTGTTTTTCAAGGTAGATCAGGAGTTAGTTGCAAGCTTTTTAAGAATTTTCTCCTTTGGAATTTAATACAGGTAGCACTGTGGCCAAGTGGTTTAGAACATTCGCCTACCACCTAGGTGGCCCGGGTTCAATCCTAGGAACATGCGTATGGTATTTGTGGTGGATGAAGCGGCTTTCTCCGGCTTCTCTGATTTCCCCTACCACTCATTCTACCGGTTGCTCTATTATCACCTTTCCAACCATTGATTTTGCCTGCATTTCATATCATCCTCTTTCTCACTGTCATACCTGGTGCTAGACTGACCATCCGCTTCCAGGTCTCTCTGTCTGGTCCATAGATTCCTGTGCTCCCCAACAGGCATCTGACCCTAGGCACCACTTGTAAGTACTAGGGGGTGTAAGTCCTACATAAGAGGATGGTAATCAGGTAAAAAAAAAATAATTTAATGTATTGTAATTAATTTAGTTTTATAATCAGTATTCATTTTCTTCTTAATGATACATTTAACTGATTTCAGTTGTACCTTATTTTGAATTTTGGTTTCCTTTTTTGCTAGGATGTCTGCCTTCTCATTGTTACTCAACCCACAGTGTGCAAGAATCCACTGGAAGACTATGTTCTAACTTAAATTTTGTATCTGTTTAACCAAACAATAAATTTCTCAAAGTATGATCTGAAGCTTTCCAGACGACGAATATATTCAAGATGTTCTTGGGCTTCGAGCCAGGTGTAGTGATGAAGAGCCATCAATGTTTCGGGAGTGTGCATCTCTCCCATCATCAGGATGATGAATGACTAGCAAGAGTGACAGGACCAGTATATGTACTGTCTGCTAGTAGGGACCGAGCAGAAAACACCCAGTCTAATGTGGAGGTGGTTCAACGCTCTGTTGGAATCTGTGTTTTCTGAGCCGGTTGATCTCCGACTTTAAGGTTGGTTTCCAGGAGGGACTAAAGTGCAATCCAGCATCCCGGTTCAGTGTGTTCTTCTCGGAGGAGATGGAAAGAGCCTCCTTAACCCTCCATTTTCAGAAACCGCTACATTTTGCCATAATAGTCGTTTCTTTGAAGTTAGCTCTGTGGTCTTTTACAAAGCAGTGTTCCACCAGCCCTGACTTGTCAGGCTGCATTAAGCGTATAAACCATTCATGCTCCTTCACTCTGGTGGAAATGGTCCTGCCGGTTTGCCCTATGTATGGCACCCCGCATTCACAGGAGATACGGTATACCCCTGGTACATTAAGGTCCAGTTTGTCCTTTACCAGTCTCACAAAGGTAGTTTGTGGATGGTTCTGATATTGTGTTTGATGAGAATTCTACTGATTCTGTCAGATAGATTGCCAGTATATGGGATGCAGGCAGTGGCGGTTGGCTTATCTGATGTTTGTTGCGATTGTGGTTTTCCTTTCTTGGCCTTGGAGATTGAGGATTCAGTATCATCTACGGAGTAGCCGTTTTGGCGGAAAATGTGCCTCAGGTGCTGTAGTTCCTGCTTTAGGTGGCTGGGATCGGAGATAGACACAACTCTGTGGGCCAGAGTGTTGAGAACTTCGACCCATTGTGATTTATGATGGAAACTGTGAGCATTCAAATAGAGGTCAGTGTGTGTTGGTTTGCAGTACACTGCATGCTCCAAAGTACCGCTGTTGTTTTTGGAGACCAGAATGTCCAAAAATGGCAGAGTTCTGTCCTTCTCCACTTCCATGGTGAACTGAATTTGGGGTCGGAGGCTGTTGAGGTGTGTGAGGAAGCTCGGCAAAGTGTCTAGTCCATGTGGCCATATAATGAATGTGTCGTCAACGTAACGGTAGAAATGAGATGGCTTGAGTGTGGCTGTGGCAAGTATTTCGTGTTCCATGTAGAAATTTGCTATTGCTGGTGACAATGGAGAGCCCATTGCCACCCACACTGCTTGTTAGTAGAATCTTCCACCAAACAGGAAGAAAGTGGACGTCAAAGTGTGCCGGAAGAGCTTGGTGACGTCGGCTGTATGAGCTGTGTGGAGTTCGTCACGTGGTGTAGGCAACCCCCTACCAGAGGTTGTAACAGATCCGCTAGTTGGCGTGCCAGCCAGTATGTAGGGCTGCCTGTGGCATCAACAATGGGGCGCAATGGGACGTCCGTTTTGTGGATCTTGGGGAACCCATACATTCTAGGAGGCCTGGATCCCGACAGTGACATAAACTGCTTAGTTTCTGGAGATTTCACATTTCCATTTCAAAGCTTTCTATTGGATTAATAGGGTGTAATAGATTTTATTTTGTAATTGGTATATGTAGTTTTTCTCTTAGCTTTTTTACTTCTTGCACAAATCCTTTTTGGGTTTTTAATGTATATTTAAAACCTTGATGCTTGTCTAGTTTATTAAAATTTGGAACTCTTATAAGTTTTTCAGAATTATTACTGCTTGTTCTTCAAGTTCTAGGTTTATTGGATTATTAGCTGTTGCAAACAGAAGTGTTTCTATTGGGGTGGTTTTAACTGCACCTGTTATTAAGCGTAATGCCTGGTTTTGAACTCTCTCTAATTCTAAAGTAAAAACAAATTAGAAACTAAAAGCTTCACTTATCTTAGTAATATTGATACCTAACAAAGAAAAAAGTATTTTAAAAGTTAATAATCCAGTTTTACCCAGATTGTATGCACTTCCTAAAATTCATAATCCAGGAAATAAAATGAGACCAATTATAAATTGTATAAATTCACCTACGTATAATTTAGCGAAATGGTTAAATAAAAAATTCAGTACCTTTGATCAGTTTGAAAGTTTAAGTATTAAAAATTCTTTTGAATTAGTAGAAAAGATTAGCAATATAGTATTGTCTGATAATGATAAACTCGTTTCTTTTTATGCAAATGCTTTATTTCCTGGTATTCCTAGAGAAAAGTTTTTGATTTTTTTAAAACAATGGTTAAATTCTTTAGAATTAAACAAAGAATTAATGGATGATTTTGTAAAACTTACAAATCGTTGTTTTTGATCAAAATTTCTTTAGTTTTAATGGTAATTTTTTTCAACAAACTTCTGGCTTGGCAATGGGTAGTCCACTTTCACCATTTCTTGCTGATCTTCTCATGAGCTTTTTTGAAACTCAAATTATAAAATCATTCTAATTTTTAAAACATGGTATAGATATGTGGATGACATTTTTGCTGTTGTCCCTAAAAACTGATAAATGATGCTTTAAAACTTTTAAATTTACAGGATAAAGCCATACAATTCACTTTGGAAACCGAAAATAATGGATGCCTTTCATTCCTAGACTTAAAAATTAAAAGACATAACAATAAATTGAATTTTGGTATTTATAGAAAATCTACTCACACTGATAATTACATAAAAAATAAAGTTTTAATCCTTTTGCACATAAATTTACTGTTTTCAATAGCTTAATTTATAGGTTAATAAATATACCCCTTAATAAAGAAGAATTTGACACAGAATATAAACACATTATTAACACTGCAGTAATTAATGGTTTTAATACAGATTTTATACATAAAAAGATAGAAGAACTTAAGTATCAAAAAGCTGTTAAAGAAGTTTCTACCCTCAAAAAAATAAAAGATAATTGTACTTTTAAAAAGTTTACTTACCATCCGTGCAAAAATTTTTAAGGATATGGAATAAATTTGGTCCCTCAAAATAAATTTAGTATAAAAAATTTACTAAATTTTTCTAAAAAAGAGAAAATTCCAAATTCTAAAAAATCTGGCATTTATCAATTTAGCTGTTTGGATTGTGATAAGGTTTATATTGGTAAAACTAAACGTCATTTAGAAACCAGAATAAAAGAGCATTTTAGAAATATGAAATATAAACAAACTGATAAATCAGCTGTGGCAGATCATTTTTGGTCATTTAATCATGAAATTAATCCAGAGGTTAAATTATTAAAACAATTAAGTGGACCTATAGATTTAATGGTTTGGGGAAATATATTTATTTTAAAAAACAGATACCATGTTATGCATTTTGAAATCCCTCTAATAGATTGTATTATAGGTTTTTGTTTTCAGAGATTGGTGATTAAAATGAGCATCAGTATCTACGGTAACTAATTTGGTTGTATAGCTTTGAGAATGAGTTGGGGTCAACTCGAAACAATGTCAGCACCAAAGAACTTGCAATATTACTAAGATAAGAGAAGCTTTTAGATTCTAATTTGTTTTTACTTTAGATTCTTGTAGCTTCACTGTTAATAGCTTCATTATTTCCTTATCTAATTCGTTTTTACAGACTTAGATGCTGTTATTAATACGTCATCACATCATTTTAAGATAGTTTTGATATAAGTTGTAGGTCATGTTCAGTGTCTTTCTAGAGCTGCCCCATTTAGTTCTTATAGGAGCATTTCTTTATGCTTAATGAAGGTTGAAAAAGGATAAAGTAATTGCCTAGCATAAAAAAATGGTGTCAATAAAAACGATTGCTACTGGCTCAAATGAAAATGAATCCCAGTGTAAAATATTCTTGAGTAATAGTCCCCCATTTGGATCTCTGGGTGGGGACTGTCTTGGAAATATTGTACAGTTGATTTCATATGTAATGGGAGTAATTCCTTACAGAATACATAGAGCTTTACAGAAAGTAGTGCTGAAGGCTTTAGCTATTTTGATATTTATAAGTGTCTGGATCCTATTGAATTTGATCCTCTTAAATAAATCACTATTTGAGATTTATAATGTAAGCCAGCTAATAAATTTAAAATTTATTTGAACTTATTCTGGATAATTTGTGCTAATTTAATACCTAAACTACTATAATGCTTATGGCACAGTTAATTTGTCTATTATTCCAGTGGAGGATCCAAAGAAATAGAAACCCATGCTGACATTGCAAAGTTTTGTGAAGAAACGGGATGTTCAAGTGTGATGCTTGCAAGGGCTGCAGAGTGGAACTGTTCAATATTCAGGCCAGAGGGGCTTTTGCCTTTAGATGACGTTATAAAGGCATATTTACATTATGCTGTGGACTATGATAATTCACCTTCAAATACTAAATATTGTGTACAGAATATGTTGAGAGAACTCCAGGAGTCTCCAAGAGGGAAAAAGTTCTTAGAAGCGCAAACTCTCTTACAAATCTGGTAAGTGCACTTTGGGACATAAACATTTTCAAAAGCTGCTCATGACACAATGGGCCAGTTTTACCAACTGATGTTAAAAATACAAGTTTACTAACACTGTGTTAAACTTTTAAGATAATGTTGAAACTCTTGCATTTCATCAAGCTTTCAAGCAAATAATCACACAAGATCTGGTTAACACTAAAAACAAGTTTAGCATTAAAAAAGAAATTGGTAACTGTATTTTGTGGCTTATGAATGTGCTTCGATGTGCTTTTGTCTATGCATTGCTATATTCTATTTCAGTAGCAGACAGCTAGTTATGTCCCTAGGCAATTGCCATGTATTTTCCCAATTGCTCGGAGGTTAGATATGGCTAATGAGAAAGACAGGCTACAGCACAAATTGCAGTAATGTAATTCTCCTCGTCCAGTCATGGCCCAATGAAGTAAAGCCGCAATCACCTAATATATCCATATACTAAACAACCAAAACAGTTGTTCTTTGAATTCAAATAAAAGATAGTTTTACCATGATGTACAATGTTAGCCATGTATCAGACTACTATGACCCAGTTTTGTTCTGCAATCGATTTTATCAAGCAAATGTAAGTTTATTTTATTTCAGAGATTTTAGCCTTTTAGATTGCCTTATTTTTGGGCTTTTTAGCGTTTTAGCATTTTTTACTTTGTAGCAGTTTTAAGTTTTAGTTTTTAGCATTTTAAATGGAATGTTTTAATAGTTGTTTAGCTGCTTTTATCTATTTTAGCTTTAGAGTTTTAGTTTTTTTTTTATGGGTGATATATTAACATTTTACCGTCCGTAATTTTACTTTTGGACTCGTGACCCTAATGACCAAGTTGTTGACGGGCCCTTAAACCTGACACACTCACTCACTTGTCCATTTCCTCTTGCAGATCACATAGAGGACAGAGTTTTGAAGAATATATCACAATTCTGTTCAAATGCTTTGCCAGACAATCATGTCCTGTAATCAACCTGAAGGTTGCAACTGCCATTTTTCGAGGATACTCAGGAATTACGTTTGACCCTCAGGGGTCCCCGTCTAGGTGATATGTGGATGGTGACCACAAGGTACCCAAGCTGAGCAGAAAATTACTTCCACTTACTGGTGTTTTGTTCCTCACTGTAGCTTTTCTATCTGACCTTATGACCTCACCTTGGTCATCTCTTGTTCTCTTCCGACCCCAATGCTATTAGGGTTCCTGAGAGCTAGGAAGTCTTTATTTTTCCAACCTTTCCATTTTTCTATAAACTCTTAACCCCTAACATGCTGACCTGTCATGGCACGTAATACGTTCTCTGATTGGTAACCAGAGGATATGGTCGGTGAATTTATTTTGATAACTCTCCCGATCAGGTCGGTGAGACCTGTAAACCAACAGGTGTGGTCCTCCAGACATTCTGGAGGTTGTGAGAGAGCAATGTGACCACCAAAACATAAAAATATGGTGCTCTCTAAAAAGTGGTTACTATTACTGCCATTGTTCTCTTCAATATCACTATTATATTAAAAAATAGTGAGAAAGATAGTACTACCAAATGAAAAATTGAGTCTACTCGTGAACCGAATAAAACTGCTTTTGGTAAATGTATCCCAATTGAAGGAGAAGTGCGGGAAATAACATGCTCTATAAGAGAATATTTCAAAGAGGCAAAATTGAACAGAAGGCCTCTTATTCCAATCTCTAATGTACTTGATATGACCTCGTATGCAGTAAGAATCAGTAAGTAGAGTAATATGGATATCAGCTGCATTTTCCCATTAGAATAAGCTCAACATCTCACAGGTATGTCTCTTTGGTTAATGCAAATCTTTAGAGTGATATATACTTGCACTGTTTTAGATGAGGGTTTGTAGATAGATTGTGCCTGTGAATATTATGTATGTAAGTACTATATTTTGTAAGTAGTTTTTTTAGTGACACAACCACAACATGTATATGTTTTTATGGTTGAAAAATAAATAAAAAATAAATAAAATAAATTCTATCTTATGAATGTAGATTCAGTATTTTACTGTTGTCTTTGCATACGAATACAAATAATATGCACCCAACATTCCAAGCGCAACCTTCTTTGTACACATTTCATACCATGCTTTCCACGTGGTCTCGATAAGTGGCAATGTTGCCTCTTCCTCACAGTGAATTATCAGTCCCTTTCTTGGTTGGCGCCGATTATAGAAATCTATCACAAGTCTCCTATATAGAGGTTATGAAAACTGTATACTTTGGTTGTGTTTACTTTCCTCTTGCTTATGGAATACTAGTTTTTGGGTTGGTGGGGGGCAGGACTAATCAGTCTGCAAGAGTGCTAAGAACAGTCAAACAAGTACCAACCTATACACCAGCAAACCAATCTTCAATGAACTAAGCATATTGCTGCCACCATGCGTTAATATTCTAGAAACAGTATCCTTTGTTTATGATAATTCTTGTTATTTTCAAGAAACCTAAGATACTCACTTTCCTATACTCGGCACCAAATAAGGGGATTGACAGTTGCTACCCACGTGGTGGAAGGGTCTAAATGAACAGGAGGGGATGGATGTGTCATGGTGATCGTCATAGCAACAGAAGGAGCAACCAATTAGAGCTAAGATGTTGCCATAGCAATGCTAAATACTAAACCAGTGTTGTTGATATTTAACACGTGGTTAACATGTGCCTGACCTGCAATCTAGCAGTAACATAAACTGTACGTCTTATCTTGTTTTCCTGCAATGTATACAATGTCTCGCTCCAGCTGCAGCGTGGAATGTTTGTATTAGAGATTACCTGTGTGCTGGCAAGTTCGTTTGCATTCTATTTATGTGGTCATTTGACTTGTATTTACATATGTCTGAATCTGTGTGTATGTTGTTAGCATTTACAACTGTCTCGCTCTTTTAATGAATAATAATGTTAAAAAATATTGACCAAGACAGTGTAGTCAAATGAAAAACTTAACATACTCAGGAAGTGACTGAAATTGTGTTTGGTAAGGTACATCTCCCAATTAAGGAATTGTGCAATTGATGGTATTGCTGAAGAACATGGTTACAAAATTGTTTGGTATCGCCCTTTCCTAGTGTACTTCGATTTAATTAATTTGGACCGAAGTAAAGGGTTACATTGTGCGAAACAAAGATTTCACTGTATCATGTGTAATAAAGCTACATCAATAAAAAGCTGAAAACTGAAAAAGTGGTTGCTGATACAAAGGCTGTAATAAGTGCAACATGGAAAAATGGACTCTTAGAAGCAAGGATAGTACAGTTTGTCATTTCCGCGGGTAATTCAAGCAAATACAGCAATCATGCAAGCGAGTCGGATATCAGCAGCATTTCACATCACAATATTCCACAGGCATGTTTCTTTTGTTAACATTAATCTTACAGTGATATTAATACTTCCATATTCCATCCTTTTCATGTAGATGAACTATTTTAGTATTGTTTTCGAATACGAATATAAATTATACCTGCTCTACATTCCAAACGCAATCCAACCGTCTTCTTACACATAATGCTAACGCGCTCTCCACGTGGCGTGATAAGTGGCAGCGTCGCCTCTCGTTCACCGTCAACTGTCAATACCTTTCTTGTTTGGCACCAGTAATAATACATGTGCTACTGAATCAATTATTCATCTACATCATAAACTTACTGAAATGGTCAACAGTATCTCACAAAGGAGCAATTTTATATAACAAGATTCCTAGTCCCTCCCAGGTATTTACAGGCAAAATGTTCAAATCCACAGTAAAAGCTCCGTTGCTGAAATACAAATGTTATAGTGAAAATGAATTTTTCTGCACTCAAATTATAAGGTAATTTGTAAAAGTCCTGTACATTCTGTATCCTTTATAGATATGTAAATTTGGTGAATAAAATAAATATATATATACATTAAAAGCAGAATGTTATACAGGATGGTAAAATTTAGACTTCTTTTAGAGCATTTCAATTGTTGAAATAAAGGTTCTGTTATCAATCTTAATATATTTTTCAGTTTTGAAGTATTTAATGTAATTGCATCTGTTAAAGTATATTTGCATGATGCAAGGAAAGGATTTTATCATGTCACATGCATATAAATTTCTGTATACACTGGAAGAACAGTCAGTTTAATTTTTTATGAATTTTGACAGTGTGAATAGAATTACTTTCTATAGGAATACTTTAATACATATATCATAATATTATTTTGTTAAGTACTATTTTGTTTAAAGATATCTTTCTTTGTATTAGTTAATTCTAATAAAGCCATATGCAACAACTTTAATACATAGCAGATATGTGTGATAATAGAGTAGAAATGAAGTTTTTTAACAGTGAAGCAAAACATATTAGTTTGAAATATGAAATACATTTGGATGTGTTTGGTGGAGAAAATCATGTGAATATATATTGCATCAGATGTTTCACTGCAAATTGCATAACAAACCATTTCTAAATTATATAAAATAACAGGAAATACTCTATACAGTGGAGAGTGATAACCTATGCTGGAATGGGTCAACAACTTTTTGAACACTTATTTCTCTCTGCTACATCTTTATTAAAACTAGTTTCTGGGAACATCTTCCCCAATGTCAGTTTTGCATTTCACTGCCATTCTGTGTATAATTTGGTCCTACATGTCATTTTGGCACTATCTGTTCTTCTGGTTAATTGGAAATATGCGTACTTTGTTTAGTGTACTTGCACTTGCACCACTAGTGACCTCTAGCGATAAGCAGCAATAAGTGAGGAGTAAATGGGTACAGTAATGATGACATGAATTGTAAAGTCAGCTGTCTCGGGCAAGTTATTTATGCAATTCACATTATGTGACAGGATGTGGTTATAGTTCATGTTATGACATATAAATATGGACTAAAATTTGTGTATACCCTCGGAAGTAGTGTTATTTGCTACCTTTTAATACTTATCTGTGAATGTGTGTGACAGAAGAGTAGTAGCAAGTCTTATAAAACGTGATGCCCATTTATTTTTCACAGAATTTAGTACATTTACTGAAAGAATCATTTTATGCATTCTAAATTTCTGTTATCACAAAATTGTTATGCTTTGCTGGACAAGGAGCAGCTCTGCAAGTTTCAGTTTTGGAAGTTGATAAGTATGGAGATTTAGTTTAATAAAACAAATTTAGGAACTACTGTTTCATATTGCCTCTTTTGTTTTGCAGTTCTCTTTGGGACTGTGGTGAATATTGCCAGAGGAAACAAGAAGAATTAAAGGAGCGAGGACATCAGGGAAGGTTGGAAGTCATTCCTCTTTCACTTGAACCAGAACTAAAGAAGAGAAAAGTGGATGATGTAATAGAAATGCAGTGTATGTTTTTGCGAAGCCTGTATGCCTCAGATACTGACTTGCCAAAGACTAAACTTCTTTCTTGGGCTCGAAGAAAATGTGTGAAACATCCTGTTTACCAAACTCAGCAGGAAGATAAACTCTTCAGAAGTGTGGTGACCTTTGATGGAAAAAAATATTCTTCAACTTTTTGGTGAGTAATGATGTTACAGGAAATGGGACCTTTCTAATCCTCAATTTTGCCTGCGTTTCATATCTTCTTCCTCACTCTCATGCCTGGCATTGGACTGACCACCTGTATCTGGCCCATATGCTTGTCTACTCCTCAACAGGCCTCTGACCCAAGGCATAGACTTGTAAGTTCTAGGCGATATCAGTCCTCTATATGGGGAAGGTAAAATAATGATTTTATCTTTGAATGTGGAGCCCAAATGACCTTGTTGTCGATAGGCGCTTAAACATCACTCATTCACCCACTCACTGAAACTGCATATCGCTATCCACTGAAAATGAAGGTTGAATGAAGTATGAATTATTTTATCTACAACTATTAAAAGAAATGCATTTTTTTTGTTTTTTGTTATACATTTTAGGTCATATTTTCCAGATTTTAGGTGATATTTTGGTAAGTTTTACAGCATAAAAGCGTCCGCCCGGCAAGCGGAAGGTCTGTGGTTCAAATCCCAGTTGTGGCATTGAATTTTTAAGTTCCAGTTTTACCTTTCAAACTTTGCCCACACACGGCTTGTGTGTTTAAAAACACCAACAGTAAGTTTGTTGGCATAAATAAATAATAATTACCATGTGAAGGTTATTTAATCCTGGGATATAAAGTACTTGCAATAGTAAGTCACCATTGGGGTAATTGTCTCTGATGTGAGACTGCCTTTGTGGTTTACCAGGAGAAATACGAACTAACTTCAGAATTTAATGCCATTCTGGCAGTTTGTCACAATAGCTCAGTGGTTAGAGCATCCGCCCGGCAAGCGGAAGGTCTGTGGTTCAAATCCCAGTTGTGGCATTGAATTTTTAAGTTCCAGTTCTACCTCTTAAACTTTGCCCACACACTTGTGTGTTTAAAAACACCAACAGTAAGTTTGTTGGCATAAATAAATAATAATTACCATGTGAAGGTTATTTAATCCTGGAATATAAAGTACTTGCAATAGTAAGTCACCATTGGGGTAATTGTCTCTGATGTGAGACTGCCTTTGTGGTTTACCAGGAGAAATATGAACTAACTTGAGAATTTAATGTTTGTCACAATAGCTCAGTGGTTAGAGCATCCGCCCGGCAAGCGGAAGGTCTGTGGTTCAAATCCCAGTTGTGGCATTGAATTTTTAAGTTCCAGTTCTACCTCTTAAACTTTGCCCACACACGGCTTGTGTGTTTAAAAACACCAACAGTAAGTTTGTTGGCATAAATAAATAATATTTCAAGAGCTATTAGGTCATAAAAATCAGAGTCCTAATAACTATTATAAGTAGTCAAGCCAGAAGCAGATTTCTTTTCCCGTGCTAGAATTTCAGAATTTAAACCTTAATCTTACTTGTGCTTAAAATTCTTAAAATGCAATATTGTAAGTTAGTAAATGGGATGGTGTTGCAGGGAGAAGAACAAACGCAGAGCAGAACAAGGGGCTGCTCTTGTATGTCTCTGTTCCATTGGTGTTGTAGATGAACAATTACTCAGGCGCAATGGCAGTCTACAGTGAACCAGGCATTACAATATTTATGATCTGACTGATAGCTGTGATATTCGTATAGATTGCAAGGTGAGCCACACATCTACCTTACCTATTTTCTTTTTTGTAGTTTATTTTCAGCTCCAACGTTAAAATTAAATAATGATATCACTCAATTGTTAGTTTTCAAGTTCTGAACTTTACCAGTGAAGCAAAAACATAGAAAATAAATTGAAAAATATGATAATATTATAAACACATTTTGCTCCATTGTACTTGTAATAATATTAATCACAGGACTAATTAATAATATTAATCACAGGACTAATTAATAATATTAATCACAGGACTAATTTTGGAGAGAGAGTCCTCTCCATCATTCAGCTGTTGCTCAACATCAGGTAACTGTCTCCCCCTTCTCTCGTTGCCTGGTCTGCTGTTCTTCCTATTGCTAGTCATAAGACATCGTCTGTGATTGGTATGTCGAAATTCATTAGCCAATCTCTATCCCTAATGATATAAAGATTTTCCCACAGTGTTAACTCCCAATAATTTTTTGCTGGTTTTGAACGTTTGATATTTAGGTTGATTTATGATTGCATGACCAAAAGTGGTGAGCTATGGCTGATTTATCTGTTTCTTTGTATTTAATATTTCTGACGTGCTCCTTCATTCTAGTTTCCAAATTTCTTTTTGTTTTTCGATGTATATCTTATGGTAGTCTTCACAGTTGACATGATAGATTCCTGATAATTTAATACTTAGAGTGGTATTTTTAGAGGGTGATTGAGAAAATTTCTCACTCTATACTTGTTTTGTGGAGTCAGTTTTGTATTATCAGTCGGCCAACAGCTGAATGATGGAGACGACTCTCTGAAACCAGTCCTGTGATTAATATTTTTACAAGTTGGGGCAAAATGTGTTTATAAATAGCAACATATTTTTCAGTTTATTAATATGCTCCACTGTTTTATACACTTCATTTTCATCAGTTTTATAAAAACATTGAAGTTTTAGTGATTTACATTATCATTAAAAGGCTTCACTATTTTGTGTAGTTTATTAGAACTTATTGCACAAACCCTTGTTTGCACATTCAGTTCCGTTGCAAGTGACGTCAAGGCAGGACATTCTATGGTTGGATATCCTATAGGCTGATTCACAATAACCCAAGAATGGAAACCAGAACAGAAAGAGGAATGAGAACTGGAAGCACAATAATATACAAGAATGTATATCAATGACCATATTGATAGCAAAGTGAAAAGTCAATTTTGTGCATTTGGTCATTTGTTTATAGCTGAACAATGATACTTTTTCTACAGCTTCCAACCAAGCCAACATAATGCAGGTTAGCTAACATCAAAGTTTGATACAGTTATATTTTCTAAGTACAGATCCATTACTGCTTCCAGTTCCTCTAGTCATAGTTGAGTATGCAGTGATAGTGAATTATAGCAGAAAAAAGGTTAATGAAAGGGAGCAGGAAATTATCTAAAGGTGAAGAAAGTGCTTACTTGAGGGAGTGAAGTGGGTTATAGTAAACATTAAAAATGTGGGAGTATGGTGAATAGGGTAAAGAATTAGGAATAGTAGATATGTGATAGTGTAGTAAAGTGAGAAATATTTAATATAGCTATAAATGTTACATAAAGAGAGGTAGAATTTTTCAGTTCCAATTCTACCTCTCACACATGGTTTGTGTGTTTAAAAACACCAGCAGTAGTTTGTTGGCATAAATAACTACCATTTAAAGGTTATTTAATCCCGGGATGGCCGTGCCATAGCTGAATGGTTAGACCATTTGCTTTTCACCAAAGTGGCCCGGATTTGATCCCAGGCAACCGCATGTGGAATTTGTGGTGGAGGAAGGAGCACTCGGGCGGGTTTCCTTCAGGTTACCCAGTTTCCCCCGCCTTCTCATTCTGCCGGTGCTCCATCTTCATTCCATCTATCATCAGTGTCACCACCTGCAGTATCATATATAGTAAAAGCAGGTGTTAAACATTACAAAAAAAAAAAAAACAGCAGGTATTTAATACAGGAGTTAAGCTATAATGATAGCTTTTGTTTATTTGTTATAATGGTTAGATAATTATTTAAATCTGTTTTATGTTTGCTTGTGTTGAATTTGGTGTGAAGTGTTATGGCTTCTTGTTTATGAATATTTTCAGGTATTTCATGTACATATCTGGAATGGAATTTAAATTCACAGAATAGCAAAAATATACAACTTGCATGACCACCGCTAAGTCATCTTCCATGCTACAGACAAAGATAACTAAGCATATCGTGTTACCATCACCATAAGAACTGCAACTATGTAGAGTAAAATGTATATAGATTGTGGTTTTGATCATCAGTTCAAGCAGCCATGTCAAAAAGCTTCTCCAAATACTAATGCATAGAAAAGCTCTGGATGTTTAAAATAATTAAAATGTTGTTAATGGCAAGTTCTTTATACGAGGGCAGATCGAAAAGTAACACACAATAATTTTTTTCTGCTATATTATTGTAGTCAGAATGGTGATGTTTCACACAGATATAGTTTGAAGTTTTTGCTACAGAGGGATCTTTTTCATGTGCAGCTCTAACGAGAGAAGTGTGAACAATGTAGCAAAGATGGCACGCATGTTACTGTCATCCACGTGTGAAGAGCTGCGAGGTGTAGTTGGATTTTAATGGACCAAAGCGCATAAATCAAGTGAAATTCTCGGGGATATGTGTGGCGTGTATGAGGATGACCATAGCAATGTCTCCAGCTGGTGTGCATTCTTCCCAGAGAGCCGTGTGAACCTTAGTGATTCGTCACACTTCAGGCTGCTGCAGTTTGTCAGAAAATCACCAAATTTGCTTGGGAGGTGCTCCAGCATCCACCATACAGTCCAGATCTTGCACTGTTGGACTTTCGTCTGTTTGGTCCCATAAAGAAACTTGGCTCATCTTTAGAAAGTGTCCTGTAGCACTTGCCAGCCAAATTCTAAGTCCAAAGGTACTTAACTGCACATGTGCTGACAGTCATTAGCAGAATTGCCACTAGGTTGTGCTGCATGCGCTAGCTGTCACTAACAGACGATTTTCACATCTGCCAACATTGCTTTTTCAACCACACTAGTTTTTGTAGAATGAAGTATCTTCCGGGCTGTTATGCCGTAGTCTGCTGGAGATCTGTCTTCCAGACGTTTCGTTTACAACTGCGGTAAACATCCTCAGTGGCGTTGTCGAAGTCTCCTCGTGGAAGGTATCACTGCGACTGATGCGTCGACTGTCTGTGGCACTCCATTTATACCATGCGCAACGTGCGCTGATTGGCCCGGGGCGTCCAGAGGCGTGGTGGCTGATGGAGGGGGTTCTATCTCTCTTATGCTGCTGGTCTCTTCTGATTGGCTTACCTTGCTTTCCTGCTTCTTATGATGTTCTATACCCGGATGCCAGTTGCTGTTTAATCTTAAGGCCTCTTCCTTCTTATTAAAGTTGTTAGGGTGCTTGTAAATTTCAATAGCCTCTCGCTGTAGTCGGGCATGGTAACGTAGGTAGATGCAAGGATGCGCGTATCCTGGAACTTAATACTGTGTTCACCGACTGCATTAATGGCATGTTCAGCGACCGCAGACTTATCAGTTTGGCCCAGGCAGCAGCTTCTTTTGTGTTCCGTGAGTCTGGTCTTAACACTGCGCTGAGTAGTTCCAATGTAAACTGTGCCACTAGTTTTTGTTGCCAACACACTAAACACAAATGCACTTGCACGTTGGCTAATCTATTTTTCACATCATGCTGACACAGATATACAGCCAGCCATATCTTTTTAATTATAATCAGATTTGACGTCACATGCATATTAAATACGAAGCTCCCAAATTTATGTGAAATTAGTTCTTTATGGGGTTGAGGAGTGTGTTTTAGGATATTGCACAAGAGAATGTTTTTTTTTTCCCATACTTACCCCTTTTCCTTGGCCCCTGCCTGAAATCTCGGAGCATGACTCCGAAAACTGCTCAGGATGACCCCCGCCTGCAGGAAAACAGCTGGAATTTTCAGCCCCTTTTTGTAAGGGATAAATAAAACCCATTGAAGCCATTTGTAATGGGGTGTAGCACGGCATCACATTCCCTGCATAACATTTGGGTAGCACATTCAGGTTCTCACCAGGCCCCCGTCGTAGAGGAATTGCATACATTCTTCCTCATTATAGCACAAAGGCACTAAATCTACTATGCTAATGAAGCGAGTTATTGCACCCTCACAACTTGCTTCTAACAAGTTCACTAGCATACTGCCGGGTCCCGCTAAAACATTCAAATTTAAGATTGGCAACAAATTAATGGAGAAATTGTACTGTTGGCAGTGCTGAATTAACACTGCAATAACACAGCAACTTCGGCAACTTTTGTAAGAATTTGTGCACACTGCCGAGTGGGACTTAAACGAAATTCTCACGAAGCTCTCATGGAACACTTTCTAAAGAATATCCAGAAATTCTTGGCCGGCCAATGTTTTGTGACAGATGCGAACGTGAAATCAGCAGTCCGCAGTTGGCTATACTCCAACCAAACAAACTTCTATGAACAGGGCCTATTGAAACTGGTACCACAATGGGAGAAATGTGTTGAAAAAGTTGGTGACTATGTCAAAGTAGGTAAAAGATGTGATTTCATTTGTGGCTTGCTTTTTTTTTTTTTCTTTAACTGTTAAACTTATTTTTTAAAAAATTGTGCATTACTTTTTTTCAATTCACCCTTGTACATTCTTCTGAAATAGCTACTGGAAATAAATTTCTCATTTTATTAAATTTCATTTATTAATTTAAAACCCTCATCTTTTCGTTACAGACCTCAGGAGCTCATTGCTAAAATACTGTGTCCAATAAACAATCTTTCTATTTGGATCCTCAACGTTGTGCAATTTAAAAGATGAAAAAGTGATAAAAAGTTGCCACAATAAATTAAATTAATTGTAGTAATTAAAGGCAAATTAAGTAAAGTTTTATTACACTATTTTGTTGTGATATAAAAATGTGTTTTGCAATGTGAGTATTCACATTCCCAGGCTTATTGGAGCTTTGGAGTAGTAATGGCAGGCTTGATAAGGCTTTGATATTTCTGTTTCTGTTCCCAGGAACTGCTTATTGGATTGAAATTGTGCAGGAAGGCTGTGAACTAAACCGGCCTCTAGAGGTCTGTTTACTCACAAGCTTGAAAAACAAAACTTAAACAACAAACAACTGAAAAAAGCATAGAACAACAAAATTTAATGTGTACAATTTATTATAAATTTATTAAGATGAGATATCCAGACAAGGAGTTAAAAATATAATAGTGAAGTCCTTGGATAATGTTTATTGCCTCTTATTTCAAAATTGGTTAACTTGCATTAATGCGAGTGAGTTGGGGAGTTTAATGTCATATCGGCACATTGGCCATGATACCTTAGTGGTTAGAGCAGCCGGATGATAAACGGTAGATCTGTGGTTCAAAGCCCAGTCATGGCATTCAATTTTTCAGTCTCACTCTACCCTTTCCAATCATGTCCTACACACGGTTAGTGTGTGAAAAAGCATTAATTACATTAACTTGCATTATGTTGATTGAAGTGCAAATAGGTAAAAAAATGATCATTAGCTAGTCACAAATTGCATGGAAATGTGCATAATGGACTTTCCATGTTGGTATCAGTATGGATTCATGCTTCTGTTTCCAGTAAATTGTGAACCAAACTTCTGTCTCTGTGCTTTCTGTTCTCATTCTGATTCCTGCTGCCAGTTTGTGAACCAGCCTTAATAAAGTAGTTACAACTATTATTAGCTGTTAAACTAATGTTACAGTTTTGACTATTGCTTGAAAATAACTGTCACACTCATGGTTGTGTTGATTGCATTTGCTCCTAATTACAGTGAAACTTGTTAAAATGGAAGTGACATGATCCTGAACTTCGTTCTTTCTTGCCATTTTGGTGATATTTCTGTATTGTTATTCCAGACGTTTTATCCTGTGCATATTTCTAAGGTTAATTACAAATGCTATGCTATAGCTTCAATGACATGCATTTTATTAAAAATCATTTACTTTAATGCACATTTGTTGTTATATCCTACTTCATAATTCAGTACATGTATTATGTATGTTACATTTATTTCAATCTCTTATCACATCACTAAAGAAGGAATTTTATGCGGTCCAGCCAATCTACGAACATATTGTGTGTATACACACACACACACACACAAACCATTTGCAATTCCTACGAAGCACTGCCCATGCCCCTACAAATACGTTTTAATACTGCTTATTTCCATTTTAAGCAGCTGCAATGGTTTCTGGTTCCACGTTTAGCAGTTTCTTTCATTGAGGGAAAATTGCATGTGAAGTATGATTTCCTTCAGCACAGAAACACTTTTTCAAAATAATTTCCATCTTATTCATTCTCTTATTTGGGCAGGTTTCACTGTACAAGCCTCAGCATTACCATGTTCCATCATGCCTGACCAAATTTAAATTTGGGGAAATAAATATCTGTAGATTTAATAATATATTACCACTACTATTACTGCAGTCTGTTTTATTGACAAATAAAATGTACTTTTTTGCCTTTTAGATAACTTGTTAAGCAGAGTGAGTGATGGTTTCACCAGTGCTGCAGCTTTGGAAGATTGTATATGGTAAAGAAATATACTTATTTGTGAGCATCTGTATTGAAAGTTGACTATATTGGGGAAATACAGAAATATGTTGTTTTTGTTAAATATTAATATATAACATTCATTATCCTTTCCTAAACATTCCCTGCAAAATGTGTTGTAATTAAGGAGAAGACATAGACAATATTTCAACATTACTTGCATTTCATGCAAAATCAAACTGCAAAAAACTTCGTTTTTTCAAGTAATTTTTACTTCTCTACCATGTCCCAGTATATAGAGCAGGACTTGTATTTCACCCAAGTGTTCAGTACTGTAGTTTCACCAGAAATACTATTTTGAGGCCCTTGAATCCAAGAATGCATTTTTAGAAAAAGATCTATATGTTTGAGGGCATGTGAGGGGGAGGGGGGTGGATGGGTGTGCACAAAATGTAAAGCTCTACCTCTCTTGGTTACCGGGCACGTCCGCTGTTCATTCAGGAATTTATGAAAGACAGCCTTTTCCGAGTAAGGGTCGGCTCAGGTGTTTCTAATTCTTTTGTTCAGGAGGACAGGGTACGTCAGGGCACGGTGCTAAGTGCCCCGCTTTTTGCTATAGCAATTAACTCCATCTGGAGATGTGTTCCACCCGGAGTTTCGTCATGCCTATTCGTGGACGACTTCACTGTCTATTGTACTTCTCAGCGCTTGGCGTTCTTACAATGGCGCCTGCAGCAATGTTTCGACATCCGTCGAGAATGGAGCCCCAAAAATGTCCTCCGCTTCTCAACTGAGAAGTCAATCTGCATTAATTTCTGGCGTCGTAGGAGACGATTACCATCTTTGCTCCATTTGGGTCCAGATTTACTCTCTTTTGCAGATGAGACGCCCTTCCTCGGGTTGATCTTGGATAGGAGACTTAGTAGTAATCTCATATAGCACAACTAAGAGCACGGTTCGACCGTACCCAGAATATCTTGCGGGTACTAAATGGCAAATCGTGAGGAGGTGATCCAACACTTTTGTTGTGAATGTTGCGAACTAGTCCGATCCAAACTAGACTATGGGTGTAATGTTTGTCAGCACGACTGTGCCGAGATTAGACATGGTCCATAATAGGGGCATCCACATTGCAGCCTTTACGCCGAGGACACAGAAGCTCATCTGCGATATCGGTGTGAGATTCTCTCAGCAAATTATGGTTGTGCGCTTAGATGTATGCCTAAGCACCTGAGTTCCATTCTTTTTTCACCACCGCTCTAAGAGAACGATATAGGAAAACCACACTTAGTCCTAAGCCAGCTGGTTTTCGTTTCCAGGAGCTTCTAAGGAAGCTTGGAATTGAAATGCCTAAGATGTTTCCCAAAGGTACGAAGCTCTGGCCCCCTTGGTTAGCTGGCACGCCCCGTCTAGACCTGGTATCTTACACCGGAAGTCCTTGATGCCTATTTGAAGTATCCACACTTGTTTTTTAGAATTTTTGTCAGGCTACACTGACCGACGTTATATTTACACCGATGGATCCAAGAGCACCAGCAGCGTTGGATGAGCTTATGTTTATGGAACCGAACTACATACATTCTGTTTTCCTAATTGCACTCTTTGTGCCAGCACGACAGCACCGCTTTCCGCAGTAATAATCTTAGAGAAGCTCCTTTTTGTTCTCTAGGCAACAACCTTTTGTCAGTTCGTCACGTGCTGCTAGTGTTCCTCTCTAGTTCAACTTGTACAGAAATCGCACTGCTAACACATTAATGTTCTATTTAAAAGATGTAACCAAAGCTTTTACTAATGAAGAAAGAAATGATCTGCTGATCTACAAATGGGGTTGTGGTGGATCACAGCAAACTCAGTTCAAACAAAGGTTTGAAACAATACAGATTCTGGTACAAACGTATTTCAAAGCTCACTAGCGCCTCTACAAGTACCCAGCAGGCGACGACTTGACATCAAAGGGTAGCTTTGCTGCCCTCTGTCTGTTGGAAGTGTTTTGTCTAGGTACGGTAATTACGTTAGTATGTAGTTGTACAGCTGACTGTCGAGTGAAGTCGTTGAGGGGTTATTCTCCCCCTGTGGGAGGCGTCCTCAACTTTGGGTGTTGTAATGTCTGAATGTGGGAATGTCGAGGTTTGGTGTGGTTGAGTCTATTGGCCTAGAATGAGTCTCGGTCGTTTGTATTTTTCGCCAGGGTCTAGGTCATACTCACCTACGCCACGTATCAGGGCATTGAGGTTGTTGGGAAGGTTTGGGTAGAAGATGCGTGCATGGGAGTGGATGTATTCTTTTAAAGATGGGATGTTAAAATCAGGACTAATTACATAATTTGGTATGTATCAGGGCGAGTCTGTGGCTATTCTGAGGTAGCATGACTGGAGAACTTCAAGGCGGTCTATGTATGTGTGTCTTGGCTGCTACTCCCCATATTTCGCAGGCATATGTGATGGCTGGACATAGTCACTTGTAGATGTGCAGTTTCGATAGGAACTAGCATGCCCAAAGATTCTTTAAGAAACTACTCAGATTTTTTCCATGATGGAGGTTTCATGCTCGTCAGAAGAGGATCAGGGCAGTTAAAATTTCCTAGCATAACTTTAATATGTCTAGCTTACTCTACATATATTTAATTTGTTCGTTTTTTATCTCTGCGTTTCTTTCACAAACCTGCAATACCGTGGTGAAGAAGGGACAGGGTTTTGCCACACAACTCTTGTGGCTTCTAATAAATAAATAAAATAAAAACTGGAATTTGGGTTGGTAAAACCAAACCCAGGCAGTTTAGGGTTTAACCCTCTTCAACCTAGTTCTTTTAAAAAATGTTGTCTTGATACGTGAATGGAGAATCTTTCAGCGTGTACGTAAGGCAGATTGTTGTAAGAGAAATTACTCTACAAGTACTGTGTCCCTTCTTCACCACCGCCAATCAGAATCAGGTTTGTGAAAGAAGCATACACATTACAAACAAAGAAATTAAATATATCTAGAGTAAGATAGACATATTACAAGTTATGCTTGGAAGTTTTAACTGCCCTGATATTCTTCTGACGAGCATGAAACCTCCATAAAAATATGAGGAGTTTAAGGAAACTTTGGGCATGCTAGTTCCTATCGAAACTGCACATCTACAAGTGACTATAACGTTGAGGACTTACCAACAAGTGACGACGAAGGTATACAATTGATTCCTCTCAATAACGGAGTTTTGCGTGAAAAACAGTTATATGTAAAATGCTGTAGCATATCAATCTGATGAGTATTTACTGTCAATATTACATAATACAGACAGCAAGCAATACATTTGCGTTTGCAATAAGGAAATTGAAACACCGCAATGAAATAGGGGACTGGAATTTGGATTATTGTTGAACCTAGAAATATGGTAAGTACTGCGTAGATATATACTAATTTCTTCCAAAACTCTAGTATTTATCTAATTTACTTGTGTATGTTATATACAATAATTTAAACCCGCATATTCTAAAGAAAAAAATAATGGCCAACAATTTTGTGGAAATACCTCACGTGCGCCGCAGATTGCCACATGCCATTTGGCACGATAGGTTGGTGTTGTATGCTTGGCGTGTCGACTTGCTGCGGGAATGTTGATTGCTCACTTGTGATAAGGTAGCTAATGACGCGAAATAGCGCTTTCTTTGGTTATGAATATTAATGAGCAGGCCACAACGATCCATGTACCTAACGCATTATTTCGCAATGAGAATCCGGATCGAAGAAATGCTATGGGTGGTACAGAGTACTGTGTGGGACAATAGCTGCCATTATGTTCCAACCGACTCCCAATGGCGCAAATGGGGCCACCATAGGCCCCCAGTGACTAAACCTCCACGATATTCCAATTCTTAGAGTTCTGCCTGAAGCGAGGCTAAAGTCCGCGGGTTTATAGTTACCGTTCCTGGCTTGGCTGAACAGCCTGCTGGAGAACGCTCGTTGGTACAGCCGCATAGGGCCTGCAGTAGCCGCGACAAGACAATTACCGCGAATATTATAGGGAGTGAATAGTCTTTCTCAGCAGTGAAGCATATTTTAAAATTGGGAAAGTGAATTATTCTACCGTAGCCGATTTCAACGACTCAGCCTATTTTAACTGCGATAGTCACTTTACTATCAAACGGCGACAACTCATGCTGATTATTGATTGTGAAAACGTACCGAGAACAAACTAATTACCAGGAACTGTGTTATTATTTCGTCAAAACCACTCACGCATACCCTGTAGATAGTGCAGTTTCAGCTCTAATGATTAGCTAGGGCAATTTTGTAGAGCAGATCTACAAGACATTCCAGGACGAGACTGCAGAGATTCTCTCCAGGGAAGGAGATACATCTGTAAACTTGACTTCAACGCGGGACCATTAAACTTCATCAAACCTGATGTTGTTACTCTAATGTCTTGCCTATTTTCTACTAAAGAAAAAGGGGGGGGGGGGAAGAAATTGGTTAGTGCACCCAATTAACGAGAGGCATTTACATGCTAATTTTGACACATTACATCCTCGATTCCGTGAAGATAGTGACAATATTTTAAATTTATTTTGAATATCAGCTTTTTCACTTCAGAACTTTTTTCCTCAAAAGTTTTACACAATTTTGTACGCGAACGCGGTGTAGGTATATGTACAACTATCGCTCATAGGATTTCAAGACGTTCATTTTGAAGATAAGTGTTAACATTAATGGAAATGACAACCAATATAAGGTTGTAGGTGCTAGCAAAGTTCCGGGGCAAAACAAACAAAAATATGAGATGTAAGAAACTATGAAATATGCACTTGCTTATTATCTTTGCTGTGGTCCATTTTCCAGTGGCGGCTCGCAGTCAAAATTTTAGGGTAGGCAAGGTGTAACAGCAACAACAATAATAATAATAGTCGTAGTACAGTAGAACCCCGTTTATCCGAGATAAAGGGGAGAAGTCATTGCGGATAACGCAAACAATAGATATATCGTTTGGTTGTTTAATAAGTGCAGAGTGAATGAGTGTGACTTACGGACGAATTACCGCCAAAACTAAAATTAATGAAGAAATTGAAAAATTGTCTGACTGTAACATTGTGTTAAATAGCTAAAACACTCCTCTTTTCATTGCCAATGCGCCGCGAAAGCGGACTTTGTAATAGTTCACTAATTATGCCGGTCATACTAGTATTACAACACAATGGTATTACACAGAGTAATAACGACACGATTCGGGTCTCTGAGATCTTCGTTCGTGGAGTATGGCTGTTCGGAAAATGTCGCATAAATTCGGATTTGGGCAGGCAAGTGTTCGGAGTGCTGGCAGACGCGTCTACGCATGCTCGGAGTGCGTATACGGCGGAATATTTCCTTATCCCTGTTCAAGGGCCTCGTACTGAGGAAAGGGGGCCGGGAAAATTTTTAAAATTATTTTGTTGTTTAACGACGCTGTCAATTGCCAGGATCACATCAGCGTCGCCGGTGTGCCGGAATTTTGTCCCGCAGGAGTTCTTTTACATGCCAGTAAATCTATTGACATGGAGCTGTCGTTTTTAAGCACACCTAAAAACCATCGGCCTGAGTCGGGTTTGAACCCGCGACCTTGGGATCAGTAGACCAGCGTCTAACCAACTGAGCCACCCAGACCGACTGGGGGCCGGGCCGGCAGAGGTTAAGCTAGCCTGCTCTCCACTACCCAGGTTCCATGCGTATCATTTCTGCCGCGCGTTTCAAACACCCAGCGCAGTTTTGATGAATCGGAATTGAGATTCAAGGATTTGACCATGCTTTTCTGTACTGCAATTTAGGGAAAATGACGGTTCAAATGATAAAATGCAGAATCATAGTTAAACATTATTTGTCGATGTATTACGGTAGGGCAGGCAATGCCTACCCTGAAAAGCCGCGCCTGCCATTTTCGTAGCAAAGACTGGAAATACAGCCATTAAAACATCATTCCATTCAGCTGATTTTTATCGTTGTATACGTCACAAGCTGTAACATAATCCATCACGAGTTTCAGTGTCATCGATTAATCTCTCTGTATCCATGGTTGCAATTGCAAAGGCACTTGGAGAAGCAGAAAGCAAAATAAACGCGCTGATAATGTGAAATGTTAGGTTTCTTCCCTTGTAATGCTAAATAGTTGAGTGCGCACGCACTTTCAGATGGCTCACTGCACCCTCAGAATAAGAAAAGAAAAAAGAAAAGTAAACACATATTAAATAGAAGTACTGATTGTCTAAAATTCTGTGGTGAACAGGAAATAGTGCTAAGAGCAAATAACGAAACAGAAGAGGCATATTCCTGGATTTAGTGCACGGAATTGCTAGGCTAGATAACAACTTGCATGATCTTTTGTAGGAATCCAAAGCAAACAAATATACATCAGCTATAATACAAAATGAATTACTGGAATTGTATGTAGCAGGTTTACAAAGAAGCCCTCCAGAATGATGTAAGTAAAGCAATGTTTGTTTCTGTATAAGCGTATGGAACCAGCGACATCTCGAGTGAGACATAGTTGATAATGGTTCTTCGTTTTGTTCAGGGATCACAAGCAGTGAAACATTTTCATACACCTTACTGAGTGATCCGCACCAGGAATAAACCAAGGAGCGTTGGGGCTTTGTAAAGCCTGAAGGAAAATCTTCTGTCAAACATATAATGGCGGATCTGCTGGGGAGTGCAGCATGGAGTCCAGAAACTTGCAAGGGATGTGCGGCCATGTGCCTATTTTGTCCTGCGATATACATAATTATTCAGCAAGCTGAAGAAAGATTTGGTGCAAATGGACACATATAGTGCTTCAGCTGAGTTAAGCGTACCAAATTGAATGACCTATACTCCATCCAGCCTTAGATCCGCACCTTGTATCCCTCCGCGATAACCTGAGGTTCATATCACCTGCAACTAACACAAACACCACGTGGACTCATGGCTCCTGTTTATGTTGCAACAGAACCATATTTACTGAGGAGTTTTAGGAATAGCGCTGCTATGGCGTTACATTCAAGTAGTCTTTATTAGGTTTTCATACATCTTGAAAATTTACAATCACCAATATTTAAGGTACTATATTTTATGTTAACCTTATAATGTACACCGGTCCAGCGGCGAAGAAAGCCGGTGTTGAAGTCACGTGACTAACATGGCTGGGCGTCACGTGACTAGAAAGTTGAGCGGGAAAGGTAAGAAATACGCCAATAGTGATTGCAAGTGCAATGATGGAAGTGAGTCAAAATAAACAATGTGCTGGGAGGTGCTATAAGCAAACACAACATTTGCGGCGTCACGCTTCCACAGCTCACCCGGGGAGAGTAAATGCCATTGCACCTCTCCAGGTCACCTGATTATAGCATGTGTAAGAAATGCAGGTTATTTCAAATCTCAAAAAAATTATAGCTTACCTTATTTCATAAAAAATGCAGTAAACAAGCCACAGCTCCTTCAATAACAAACTGACAGCCATATTTCCAGCAATTCAACTTTCTAAATAGTCACGTGATGCATGTCACGTGACGCCCAGCCATGTTAGTCACGTGATTTCAACACCGGCTTTCTTCGCCGCTGGACCGGTGTGCATTATAAGGTTAAGTAAATATAAGAGGGAGAACTATGGACTGAACTTCGTGCATATTGTTCAAGTGAAGAGATTTAGAACATAAAATTTTGTTAGTGCACTGTATTCTTTTTTCATTTAAAACAATTTAGAGAACACGCTTTTCACAAACAGTTAAATTGTCGACTGTAATTCTAACAACTACAGTTGACCTCAGCCGAACCTGAAACATGTTTCTGCACAGTAAAATCTGCTAAAAGGTGTTTAAGGAATACAATGGGACAAGAAAGACTCGTTGCCTTAACAATGTCTTTTATGGAGAAAGGATACATAGAGAGATTTAACAAAGAGGAGCCATCTGCCTCGCATTCAAAGGGTCGAGAGTTCGAATCTTGGTTAGCATGTGTTATCCGAGTAAGATTTTTTTCTGGAGCTTTCCCTTATCCTGAGAAGACAACTGTCGAATAGCTTTGAGTTCTATGGGCCTCGGGCTCATTTGAGCACCATTTCACTCCTTTCATTCATCCATTATCCGAAATGACCTTCTAGGTTGAAGGACATTAAACTTACAAACAAAGAACACTTGCTGAGCAGAACAATAGGGAACACAGTCTCTATTTAAATAAGCGTCCAATTTTGTAAAAGGTGACTTCAGTTTTGTATGATGCACAATGTTGTAGCCTATAATAAAATAATACATAGTTTTATTCTTTATGTGTGGTTTCTAATGTTACACGCATTATTTCTATCATTAAATATTATCCTCGGTCAAACTTGAACTCCATGTTACTGTCGTGGGAATGCATAAACGTTATTCAAAGTTATTGTAGTGACTTTTATGATGAAGTTACTTTTGACTTGGTTTGTTGTTATTGTTATTATGAGCGGCTCTGTTTGTAACAGTTTGTTCGTAATTATATTATCAGTAGATATATTTCACATTTTCAGGAATTGATTTGATTAAATTCAAACATCCAAAGTGTACTTTCGAGCCATTACTGCGTATAATGGAAGCAGACTTTGGAATCTATTGCCTCTGCTCTCAGTGAAAACAAACGATTGTTCTCCGCGTACGTCTTGTTTATCCTCGTTTGTTTTCATAACACTAAACACTTTTAGGTTATGCTAAGCAAAATTTTCTTCAGAATAGTTCGTGGCTTCTTTCAGAAACATGGTGGTTCACAAGAAAGAGTATTTCCTTTATTAAACATGGCCGAAAGTCAAAATATGGTAGAACTCCTCAAACCCTCGAAAGATCTTGCATATGAGGATCTTGTAGACCTCAAAAATAAAGGTAATGTAATGGTGATAGATGTCAGAGAGGCTAATGAAATTCAGGAAACGGGAAAGTTACCTGGAAGTGTTCATATTCCTCTGGGCGAGGTAAAGGGTGCTTTGGAATCAACACCAGCAGATACTTTTGAAAATAAGTATGGTATCAGAAAGCCGGATCCTCAGACTTTGATTTGTTTCTCCTGTCGTTCTGGACGAAGAAGTAAGCTGGCGATGGACATTGCGCTGGATCTGGGTTTTCACAACGCCTGTCATTATGTAGGCGGGTTTTTGGACTGGCAGAAACATAATTCATCCTAGGCTCTTCGCTCAAGAATCTACAACCAAATGTAACCATCTTGCTAACTTACAATAAAATGCAATAAAAGCTAACGACACAGGTTTAACTTGCATTCTTTTTATATAAGCTTAGGCTAATTATATTAATTAGCAACCAGTGATTACACCAAAGCACTTACGTATTTATATAAACTTAAGTCTGATTCAAGGAAGGTTATGTTAATTTGTTTTTCTTTATATGTATATAAGCTTAGGTTAATTAGCTGGAATAGCTCGCGTGATTTGATGTAGCCGCTGCTTGCTAATTAAGCTAACCTTGTGCGTATTAAAAAGGCTAAACCTAACCTCACCTCCCATTAAGCAGAAACCTAAGTCTATATAAGTAGTCAGTAATAAACATCGTTAAGCTTGTTATTCTTATGTTGGGTGCATTTTATTTGTGCATATATTTTAAAACAGGAACCAAGTACCATGTGTCGGAAAGTTGGGATGTGAAGTTGAATTATTCCATTTTCGTCCCTTTTTTCCTTTCTCTACTACGTATGGTACAGTAAAGTAGAGGAAGTATTGTATTTCAACCAAACATTCGATGTCGAGATTTCACCGGAAATATGTTTTGAGGCCCCCTGAATAAAAACTGTTTTAGAAAAAGGTGTGTGTGTGTGTGTGTGTGTGTCTGTGTCTGTGTCTGTGTCTGTGTGTGTGTGTGTGTGTGTGTGTGTGTGTGTGTGTGTGTGTGTGTGTGTGTGTGTGTGTGTGTCTGTGGACAACATAACTCAAAAACGAAAAGTCGATTAAAAACGAAAGTTGCTATTTAAGTTTAATGTCTATCAAGGAAGCGACACGAAGATTTTGAAGAAAATTGTTTCACCCTAAACTACCCTTTACATGAAAAATGTTTTGAAAATTTTGATTTTTCTTGAAAATGGCTCTAGCGATTTTGATTAAAATGCCATATGTTTGAGATATTCTTATGACAACTGAAATCCATATTTTGAATTTTCTGCCTATAGCCCCTGTAGTCGTGTTTACTCTGGACTACGTTTGCATAACTGGTAAACCGGAAGAGATAGACCAAATCTTACTAAACAAAAATGTAGATTTGCTAAAATACACAATGTATGTCTAAATAATTTTTTTGTATATTGGACTGTTTCGGAGATATTCCTTGTTATTTGTGTGAGTTTTGGATAACTTATACTTCTGTCAAGTGGAACACCGTTATTCATTTATTATATGTTAACCGTGGAAAGAGAATGGAATTTGAAAGCCTTAAAAGATTTGACTATCGCTCCAAGTCTACTGTATCCCATATTTTCCCTTGCACCTACAAGGAAATAAAAATAAGATAATTTGTACTAATGTTTATATGAACTAGCACGAAGAAGATATAGGAATAAGAGTTTGTAAGAATAGTTAGTACCTACAAGAGTAGAGAAAGTCATGTGAGTGCAACACATCAGATTTTTTCTTCCGTTGATGGACTAGACCAGCTTATTGCTTGATGACTGTGTGCTACAATTGCAAGAAGCTGTGTATGATCGTACCACAGGAACGAACGGCCATATTGGAACTACGCCGCTACCTTTCCCAGTCGTGGAATTTATTGGAAGACGATGAAGCGCTGATTGCCTGACCTGCACAAAACTGCTCGCTACACCTGGGAGTTCATCAAGGACAGTGCAACGCCACGATTAAGAACAGCTGTGATAGATGCTTACAACGATGTGAATCTTGATCATATCTGCAAAACATCTGATAGAAAATGCGGCAGAATTAAGCCGTAGGTACTATGAAAATGAAAGTGTTAATCCAACGTGTTGGATCATGTAATTGTCAGGTGCATGTATATCATCTGCATTGGCCATGATATGCCATGCGTATCAACCTTTGAAAATCGCCACCAGGGTTGTTCTACAAACAAATGACTATTTTCCTGTTTCTTTCAAATAATATTTATCATAGACGCGCGCGCGTGTGTCTATCTTTCGGAAGATAAATTGTTATAGACATATTATTGGCTCAGCAGTCAGTAAATAGCAAAACTTGTTTCTTGCATTAATTATTTTTCTCACGTGCTTGTACCTCATTAACTGATATACTTAACAAGCATAACTTGTTCTCACATGAAATATCCGCATTTAAGAATTTCAGCTCAACCACAAGCAATTACGAAGGTCCTGTTTTTCTCACTTCAACTATGATACTAGCTTTTATTTACTGTATCGCTGGAGTATTCATTGAACTCAGCAATACGATATCGACATTTCAGCGGAAATACATAATTATTTTGAGATCATCTTAATACATTTCTATGAACAGCATAATCCAACAAATAAATGTGGGTTCTAATATTTAATAGATTTTTAGAAAACGACCCTAAAAATCGTTAAACGATCCTTAGGATCGTATACTTTTAGCAGACAACCTCATATAAAACATCCTTATACTACCTGAAGTACCCAGCGTTGCTCGTGGTTTGACAATTTTATCCCTACAGCTTTTAGACGTAGGTTGGGTACTGTAAAGAACCCAAAATAAACAAAATATATCAGTAGAAGCTTAGGAAAATACTATGCAAAAGCACTGTTGAACACCACAGGAAGAAAATCAAGTAGAGAAAGCCGTGTGAATGCAAGACATTCCATTTCAATTTCAAGCATAGAGAAAACTGCATACATTGTTTGTAGAAGAGGGAGTAGAGAAAGAGCTGTGATTCACTTCCATAAAAGACACGCGTGTAGACAAAGCCGTGTACGTTGCATTTCTATTTCAATCATAGAAAAGTGGATGAGTATTATGTTGAAGGGCGAGTAGAGAAGGATATGTGAATGGTTGCCACTTAAATGTGGCAATTTTAATGGCGATCTGTCAATCGGTGTTCAGTTTCTCAGCTTCATACATACCAACGTTCATTTAATTGTATATTGAATATCGAGTAAAGAAAAACATATCAAAGCTTCACTAAAAGAAAAGTGTGTAGATGAAAACGTGTGAATGTAATGCGTTGCATTTCTATTTCAATCATAGACAATTGTATGAATCGTATGTTATAGCCCGAATAGAGAAAGAAATGTGATCGTGTTTCGTAAAAAAGAAGTTAGTAGAGAAAACTGTGAATGTAATATGTTGCGTTTCTATTACAAGCATAGAAAGTTGTATGAATTATTGTACTCGTACCTATGCTGAAGCGCGAGTACATAAAGGACATGTGAATGTCTCACGTTAAAAGAAAATGGAATAGAGAAACATATGTGAATGTTGCTTTGTATAGTAAAATGGACAACATGAAAATCTCCATGAAAAAATCTGATGTGTTGCACTCACATCATTTTCTCTACTCTTGTACTAACTATTCCTACAAACTCTTATTCCTATATCTTCTTGGTTTTAGTTAAGATAAACATTTGTACAAATTATCTTATTGCTTACTTCCTTGTAGGTACAAGGGGAATATGGGAATACAGTAGACTTTGTGCGATAGTCAAATGTTTTAAAGCTTTGAGACTCTTTTGTTTGCACACTTAACATATAAAACAATGAACTACGATGATCCATTTCACGAAAGTTGTAAGTTTTCCGAAACACACACACATAACAAGGAATATCTCCGAAATGGTTCACCCTACAAGAAAATTGATTCAAACATAAATTGTGTATTTTAACAAGATCTACATTTTTTGTATAGTATGATTTGGTCTATCTCTAACGGTTTACCAGTTATGCAAAAGTCGTCCAGAGTAAATACGACTACAGGGGCTATAGCCAGAAAATTCAAGATATACATTTCATTTGTCATCAAAATATCTCAAACATATGACATTTCAATCAAAATCGTTAGAACCATTTTCAAGAAATCAACATTTTCGAAAAATTTTCCATGTAAAGGGTAGTTTAGGGTGGGGCTATTTTCTTCAAAATCTTCGTGTCGCATCCTTGAAAGACATTAAACTTAAATACCAACTTTGGTTTTTAACCGACTTTTCGTTTTTGAGTTATGCTGTCCACAGACTGACACACGGACCTTTTTCTAAAAATGCTGTTCTTTTTATTCAGGGGATCTCAAAACATATATTTCCGGTGAAATCTCGACATCGAATTTTTGGGTGGAATACAATACTTCCCCTACTTTACTATACGTAGTAGAGAAAGTAAAAAAGAACTCGGATGTTGCATTACACGAAATTTTGTTTCCCGAGACTGACACATAACAAAGAATATCTCCAAAATGGTTCGCTCTACAACAAATTTTATCGGGACATAAATTGTGTGTTTTAGCGAGATTTGCATTTTTGTAGAGTAAGATTTTGTCTATCTCTTACGGTTTACGAGTTATTCAAAACTCATTCAGACTAAACAGGACTACATAGGTTATAGCCAGAAAATTCAAAATACACATTCCATTTGTAATAAGATGGTTCAAACATATGGCACTTTAATGAAAATCGTTAGAGCCATTTTCATGAAAATCAAAATTTTCGAAAAACTTTTCCTTGTAAAGGATGGTTTAAGTTGCAGCAATTTTCTTCAAAATCTTCGTACCGCATCATTGAGAGACATTAAACTTAAATATTAACTGGTTTTTAACCGAGTTTTCGTTTTTGAGGTACGCTGTCCACAGAGTGACAGACACTGGTCGTAACTGCATGGCGGAATGAAAAACGCCTGCTGTATATACTGTATGTTTGCTTCACACCTCGATGTGTGACCTACTGGCCTAGGTAAAGTAAGGTTACTGACCTTGCAGAAAGCGTTGGAACTCGGTGGCGCTATACCATTCGTTATCACGATACCGCCACGTCTACTTAGGGGTACTAATCCAACTTGAAAACTTTATTACTCTTAGTAACTTTAATTATAAGTTTGCAATTGAAGCAAATATTGATGTATCTAATAATGTTTATTACACTGTCCTCAATTCTCAATAGAAGTATCTGCACTTGTTCTCCTAAAACACACACACACACACACACACACACACACACACACACACACACACACACACACACACACACCGAGGATGCACTCTGTATATCAGAAATACTTAGAAGATAATTTGCAGATTTGAGAAGCAACTACAATTAATTAGTTTAAATTCTCTAGCAGAAGCGTCTGCAGTTGATCTCTTGGTGTTAAAGGCAAAAAACGAGAAGTGAGAACTACAGTGCGTTTGCTCCACGGTGGCATCGGACCGGGCGATCTACGAACGCACTGTATTAGACCAGAAGAAAGGATTGCACAAATCACCTACACATTCCTAATGCATACACTTCTATTCTGGTGCTGATGGTTCAAGGTCATCATAAATACATACATATGATGGAAACAAACAGGACCATCTGCTATATCCCATAATAAGGATTCTGTATTACATATAGG
Source organism: Tenodera sinensis (assembly GCA_030765045.1). Taxonomy (NCBI): domain Eukaryota; kingdom Metazoa; phylum Arthropoda; class Insecta; order Mantodea; family Mantidae; genus Tenodera; species Tenodera sinensis. The sequence goes on from CM060969.1 coordinate 15,150,203, forward strand.
ATTTGCTAAGCGATCGAGATGGATCCGAGGAACGCGTTATGCTCATATTCGGGAGGTCCCGGGTTCGATTCTTGATGGCAGCCCATCCTAACCGCCGTTTTCCCTGGTCAACAAAATGAATGGAGTGGTGTATTTTAACCGATCTCTCCCCCCCCCCCTTTTCTCTCATTTCAACTCCTTTCACGTTAGAGGTTGACTCCGGAGTTGTGAATCCATCCGTCCGTCCGTCCGTCCGTCGCGGTAAGGAGTCCGGTACGTCAGACAATGGCTTACTGTGCATCAAACCCTGGGAGAAAGGATTATATGAAAGTACCCAACAGCCGGCCAGAACACATCACAGCGGAACTACAACTATGGTGGATCCCTAATAGGTGCAGGCAGTTCTTCAGCCCGATAGCCTTCCAGGTCGACACAGAGAGCCCGCCACTATCCAGTTCCGCCTGAGCAATCAGTTCCCCTGGGATGGCGGCCGGCCTACCACAGCGTCTCCCGTCAGCCGAGTACCGTATTTCTACTGCCGCAGAGCCCGCCGGCGAATCCGCTGACTATTACACCTTGGAAAGATCGGATAGAGAGAATGAAATGAAAGGTATTGGAACGGAGGTTGCAAGGTAAATGTTCTTTTCAGCATTCGCCTGAGGGACCTGGGAAAACCTGCTAAAAACCCAAGACCGGCCGCGGGAATCGAACCCACGACCCCTCGAATGCGGGCTATCTCTCTTGGTGGAGCTTCAGTTAGTCAGCGGCGGACAGATGGCTTGTGACTTGGAACTACTTCTCGGCTTCGCCAGATGGCAGCCGTTCGAGCGTCCATTGTTGGATCGAGATTTGCCCGGTCTCCGCTGGAAGGGAGCCTGTGAACCACCCTCCAGTGGTTTGGTAGGATATTCGCTGATTGCCCTACAGTCGGCTCCAGACAGGTGATTAAGCTTTGGAACTATTAGGGAACTCCGCGCCTATCATTGGCCGGTCCTGTACCCCCCAGTTACCTCATCTCATCCGTTCCTCCCGGGGGTGTATGTACTAAAGATTCATTGAGGTCCAGGTGCCAGGTATCCCCTTCGTAGCCCTATCTTTTCTTGTCATAGGATTTTTTAGTGGCAACAACACCAAAAATTGATTCATAATTGACATAAATTGTAAGCAATTCATTCTGAAAATGAATTTCTCGGTAGGTATGAATAATTTCATATATTCATGCAGTTGTTTGAGTATTGAAAATACCATCTTTTGAACATGACATTCATCTTTCACAAAAATGTTTCATTTCCTTTTCAAAGCGTAAAGCACTCTTTGCTCCTTTCAGTGACTCTCGCGGTTTATCTCTTCCACTCTGTAGGTATATGGACTTTCAGTAGTGACGCAATAGGTACTGTCACAACTTGCGGAGAGGACGTAGTAACTCGGCTATGCCCCCCTCCCCCCACGGGGGCCCGGAAACCAGTAGGCTCGCCTTCCAATCCGGGGTACGAGATTTCAGAACACATTATTTCCCCCTGCCTTGCTATTCCCGCGACGCTCGCCGACACTTCCAACCCTGAAAGAAACCTAACGGTATGAAGGGTGAAATGAAATGATAGATAATGTAATGAAATGGAGGGACAGGAAATTCAGAGGATATGGAAATCCTTCCCAGCATTCGCCTAGCGAACAAGGGAAACCTCCGAAAAAAAAACATGGGTCAGGAAGGTCGGCCACAGAGATCGAACCCGTGACCTCCCGCATGCGGGCCACGTACGTTACCGGCTGACCCAGACTGCTTAGTGAAGCAGCAATAATTATGTTCTAATACAGACAGATTTATGAAGAACTAACACATTTCTTTCTTTAATTATTCTGTTTGAAATTCAGTCAATGCCGTAATTTTAGCATCAAATTAAGCAGAAAGTTCTAGAGTTTCCATTGCCTATCACTAGATGCGCAGATGTTCATGTTTTATTCTTAATTGGTAGATTGTTGGCAATTGCTTTTGAGATTTTGTTCTAGTCAACGTGAAAATGGAGTACACATTAAATGAACGACTCTTCCTTGTAAAGCAATACTGGATTATGAATTCAATTACAGCTTCTCACCGGACATACCAGAGACAATTTGGTGTTCGCAATCCTACCCAAACAAACACCATACTGGGTCTGTTAAACAATTGTATCTCTGGTGAGTAAAAAAGGCAACATGGTCAGCAAACATATCCAGCTATGTGAACTCAAATAACTCACACGATTGGGTCAGCAATAATCCACAAGTTACTCATGAAGCACCTATGCACCCGGTTAAAATCGGAGTTTGGTGCGCAATATCCCCACAGAGAATAGCGGGACCAATGTGAACACTGCAGGCTACCGACGGTTTTTCATCGAGTTTTCTGAACAACTAGACGATGTAGGGCTGAGTCAAGGACATTTTCAGGAGATCGCCACTACACACCATTCATAAAAGGAATCCATGGTATCTATTGCAAGTTTCTTTGACGACCGGATAATATCCAGTAACCTGTGGCCACCGAGACCTTCTGATTTGATAACACCGGTCTTCTTTCTATGGGGCTACTTAAAAGACAGGGTTTATGCCACTCGTCCCCGAATATTGGACGATCTGAAGCACAACATTACACAGGGGATTAAAGCTATTGATAACAGAGTGCTCCAACGAGTGGCCAGTAACATGCAACATGTTGAGTTGGGTCTTATCAGCATGGAGGACATTTTTACCATTTGTTAAAGAGATAAATAATCTCCTAAATTTCCACTGCATTTCAGGTATAACTAGCATTACTCGTTCTGAAACAAATAAGGAAATAAATATGTCAGTTCTTCATAACTCACCATATGTTTCCTTGAATATCTCGTGCTGTGAAGCGTTAAAACAGGTCTGTTTACTATTTGTAATCTTAAAAGATCATGTTATATATAATTTAACGACGCTATCAATTGCCAGGATGACGTCAGCGTTGAAGATGAACCAACTGAACCACCCAAACGTCCGTGTCGCAATAACTAGATTAGGGGCAAGTAATGGAACATTTAAAAGTCATTTTTTCTGTTTGGAAGACAACCTGTCGATGATAAACGAGAAATCACTGAAGCGAAACAATTGGAATGTTTGTTGAGGAGTTGGGAGGAACACGCAAGGTCGTAGTGCAGATATTGCCAGGTATAAATAAGTAAGTAGGAGCAGGTAGCTAGCTAGTCGCAGTCTACCAACATGTTTGGTCTAACTTTGTACATTGGTGTTCTTCTAGCTAGCGTTTCTGCTGATCCTGAGTACGTATTTCCTATTGACTATCAGTCTTATTAACGAGAATAATACACTACAGAACTGGTGATAAGTCTCGGCATGTCAAAATAGATACAGGGTGTTTGGGCTATGAGTACAGCTATTTATATTGATCACACAGGACAGGGCAATGAATAACATCACCTCAATATTTACGTTATTTACCGACTGATACTTTTACTTAATAAAAGTAATATAAGTATTTTTAGGTTGGTTAGTACCTCCAAGTAGACTTTTTAGTTGTGTTTAACCCCCGCTTTTACCACATCCGGCACGGAATGCGGTCACACTGATGACATGTGGCATGAGAAGGCGGGGGAAACCGAAGAACACGGAGTAAACCTGCCTTTGAGTCGTTTTGTCCATTACAATCCTACATACAGTGGCTTTGGTCAGAGGTGGATGGCTGAACCACTCGGCCACGGCGCGGCCCCAAGTAGACCTGGCATACACACGTTTATATTTGCCCCCAGAGTGTGTGAGAGGGAAAGCAGAGTGAGCTTCCTGCAGGACTAATGAACCCAGACTATCTGGGCAGTAGCTCAGGTATTGAAGGTGTGAGCAGTCGGGATGGTCTATACTGATAGGCGTTGGTCATTCTCTGACCAACACAGTTACGACTGTGCACAACACATCAGCTAGTAAATTATGTGATGTATTTGCGCCACCACAGCCACCACCACCTCCATCACCACCAACACCACCATCGCCACCACCACCACCACCTCCATCACCACCAACACCACCATCGCCACCACCACCACCTCCATCACCACCAACCCCAACATCACCACCGCCACCACCACCTCCATCACCACCAACACCACCATCGCCACCACCACCGCCATCGCCACCACCACCGCCACCACCACCACCATCGCCACCACCACCACCATCGCCACCACCACCACCAACACCATCGCAACCACCACCACCAACGCCACCACCGCCACCATCACCACCACCACCAACACCAACACCACCACCGCCACCTCCATCTCCATCATCACCATCGACACCACCACCGCCACCATCACCACTACCGCACCGCCACTACCACCACTGCCACAACCACCACCACTGCCACAACCACCACCACTGCCACAACCACCACCACTGCCGCCACCACCACCGCCACCACCAGCATCACCACCACCGCCACCACCAACATCACCACCGCCACCACCACCGCCGCCACCACCACCACCACCACCATCACCACTACTACCACAACTAACACCACCACCGCTACAACCATCACCACCACCGCCACCACCATCACTACCACCGCCACCACCAACACCACCCTCACCACCGCCACCTCCACCACCACCTCCATCACCACCGCCACTACCGCCGCCACCACCGCCACCACCACCGCCATCACGACCGCCACCGCCACTACCACCGCCACAACCGCCATCACTACCGCCACTACCACCACCGCCACTGCCACCACCACCTCCCCACCAACACCACCGCCACCACCACCATCACCACCACCACCATCACCACCGCCATCACTACCGCCACCGCCACTACCGCCGCCATCACCGCCATCACTACTGTACCACCGCCATCACGACCGCCACCGCCACTACCGCCGCCACCACCGCCATCACTACCGCCACTACCACCACCGCCACTGCCACCACCACCTCCCCACCAACACCACCGCCACCATCACCACCACCGCCACCACCATCACTACCACCGCCACCACCAACACCACCCTCACCACCGCCACCTCCACCACCGCCACCTCCACCACCACCTCCATCACCACCGACACTACAGCCGCCACCACCGCCACCACCACCGCCATCACGACCGCCACCGCCACTACCGCCGCCACCGCCGCCATCACTACCGCCACTACCACCACCGCCACTGCCACCACCACCTCCCCACCAACACCACCGCCACCACCACCATCACCACCACCATCACCACCACCGCCATCACTACCGCCACCGCCACTACCGCCGCCATCACCGCCATCACTACTGTACCACCGCCATCACTACCGCCACCGCCACTACCGCCGCCACCACCGCCATCACTACCGCCACTACCACCACCACCGCCACCATCACAACCACCGCCATCACTACCGCCACCGCCACTACCGCCGCCGCCACCACACCCGCCACCACCACCACTGCCACCACCACCGCCACAACCACCGCCACCATCACCACCAACACTACCACCACCAACACCGCCACCATCACCACCACCGCCATCAATACCGCCACCGCCACTACCGCCGCCGCCACCACCACTGCCACCAACACCGCCACCATCACCACCAACACTACCACCACCATCACCGCCACCACCACCACCACCACCGCCACCACCACCACTGCCACCATCACCACCAACACTACCACCAGCACCGCCAGCATCACCACCACCGCCATCACTACCGCCACAGCCACTACCGCCGCCGCCACCACAACCGCCACCACCACCACTGCCACCACCACCACCGCCACCACCACCGCCACCATCACCACCAACACTACCACCACCAACACCGCCACCATCACCACCACCGCCATCAATACCGCCACCGCCACTACCGCCGCCGCCACCACCACTGCCACCAACACCGCCACCATCACCAGCAACACTACCACCACCATCACCGCCACCACCACCACCGCCACCACCACCACTGCCACCACCACTGCCACCATCCCCACCAACACTACCACCACCGCCACCATCACCACCACCGCCATCATTACCGCCACCGCCACTACCGCCGCCGCCACCACCACTGCCACCATCACCACCACCGCCATCACTACCGCCACCGCCACTACCGCCGCCACCACCGCCATCACTACGGCCACTACCACCGCCACCACCGCCATCACTACCGCCACCGCCACTACCGCCGCCACCACCGCCATCACTACCACCACCGCCACCGCCATTACCGCCATCACTACCACCACCACCGCCACCATCACCACCAGCGCCATCACTACCGCCGCCTCCACCACCACCGCCACCAACACCATCACCGCCATCACTACCGCCACCGCCACTACCGCCGCCGCCACCAGCACCGCCACCATCACCACCACCGCCATCACTACCGCCACCACCACCGCCACCATCACCACCACCGCCATCACTACCGTCACCGCCATTACTAACGCCACCGCCGCCACCACCACCGCCACCACCACTGCCACCTCCACCACCACTGCCACTACCACCACCAACACCACCACTACCACCACCAACACCGCCACCACCACCGCCACCATCACTACCACCACCATCACCACCATCGCCATCACTACCGCCACTGCCACTACCGCCGCCACCACCACCACTGCCACCACCAACACCGCCACCACCACCGCCACCATCACCACCACCGCCATCACCACCATCGCCATCACTACCGCCACCGCCACTACCGCCACTACCGCCACCACCACTGCCACCACCGCCATCACTACCACCACCGCCACCGCCATTACCGCCATCACTACCACCACCACCATCACCGCCACCATCACCACCACCGCCATCACCACCATCGCCATCACTACCGCCACCGCCATTACCGCCATCACTACCACCACAACCACCGCCACCATCACCACCACCGCCATCACCACCATCGCCATCACTACCGCCACCGCCATTACCGCCATCACTACCAACACAACCACCGCCACCATCACCACCACCGCCATCACCACCATCGCCATCACTACCGCCACCGCCATTACCGCCATCACTATCACCACCGCCACCATCACCACCACCGCCATCACCACCAACACCACCACTACCACCACCACTGCCACTACCACCACTGGCACTACCACCACCAACACCACCACTACCACCACCAACACTACCACCACCAACACCGCCACCACTGCCACTACCACCACCACTGCCACTACCGCCACCACCACTACCACCAGCAACACCGCCACCACCACCACCGCCACCACCAACACTACCACCACCAACACCACCACTACCACCACCAACACTACCACCACCAACACTACCACCACCAACACCGCCACCACCACCGCCACCACCACCGCCACCACCACTGCCACTACCGTCACCACCACCACTGCCACTACCACCACCACTGCCACTACCACCACCACTGCCACTACCACCACCACTGCCACTACCACCACCACTGCCACTACCACCATCAACACCACCACTACCACCACCAACACTACCACCACCAACACCGCCACCACCACCGCCACCACCACCGCCACCATCGCCATCACTACCGCCACCGCCACTACCGCCATCACCGCCACCGCCACCAACACCGCCACCACTACTACCACCACCACCGCCATCACCAACATCGCCATCACCACCATCGCCATCACCACCACCATCACCACCGCCACCACCACCGCCACCATCACCACCACCGCCATCACCACCATCGCCATCACCACCACCGCCATCACCACCATCGCCATCACCACCATCGCCATCACCACCACCACCATCACCACCGCCACCACCACCACCATCACCACCGCCACCACCACCGCCACCAACACCGCCACCATTACTACCACCACCATCACCACCGCCACCACCATCACCACCGCCACCACCACCGCCACCATCACCACCACCATCTCCACCGCCACCATCACCACCACCGCCACCAACACCGCCACCATCACCACCATCGCCATCACCACCACCGCCATCACCACCATCGCCATCACCACCATCGCCATCACCACCACCATCTCCACCGCCACCATCACCACCACCGCCACCAACACCGCCACCATTACTACCACCACCATCACCACCGCCACCACCATCACCACCGCCACCACCACCGCCACCATCACCACCACCGCCATCATCACCATCGCCATCACCACCACCACCATCACCACCGCCACCACCATCATCGCCATCACCACCATCGCCATCACCACCACCACCATCACCACCGCCACCACCACCGCCACCACCATCACCACCGCCACCATCACCACCACCATCACCACCGCCACCATCACCACCACCGCCACCAACACCGCCACCATTACTACCACCACCATCACCACCGCCACCATCACCACCACCGCCACCAACACCGCCACCATTACTACCACCACCATCACCACCGCCACCATCACCACCACCGCCACCAACACCGCCACCATTACTACCACCACCATCACCACCGCCACCATCACCACCACCGCCACCAACACCGCCACCATTACTACCACCACCATCACCACCACCATCACCACCGCCACCATCACCACCACCGCCACCAACACCGCCACCATTACTACCACCACCATCACCACCGCCACCATCACCACCACCGCCACCAACACCGCCACCATTACTACCACCACCATCACCACCGCCACCATCACCACCACCGCTACCAACACCGCCACCATCACCACCGCCACCATCACTACCACCGCCACCAACACCGCCACCATTAGTACCACCACCATCACCACCGCCACCATCACCACCACCGCCACCAACACCGCCACCATTACTACCACCACCATCACCACCGCCACCATCACCACCACCGCCACCAACACCGCCACCATTACTACCACCACCATCACCACCGCCACCATCACCACCACCGCTACCAACACCGCCACCATCACCACCGCCACCATCACTACCACCGCCACCAACACCGCCACCATTAGTACCACCACCATCACCACCGCCACCATCACCACCACCGCCACCAACACCGCCACCATTACTACCACCACCATCACCACCGCCACCATCACCACCACCGCCACCAACACCGCCACCATTACTACCACCACCATCACCACCGCCACCATCACCACCACCGCTACCAACACCGCCACCATTACTACCACCACCATCACCACCGCCACCATCACCACCACCGCCACCAACACCGCCACCATTACTACCACCACCATCACCACCGCCACCATCACCACCACCGCCACCAACACCGCCACCATTACTACCACCACCATCACCACCACCATCATCACCACCACCGCTACCAACACCGCCACCATTACTACCACCACCATCACCACCATCACCACCACCGCCACCAACACCGCCACCATTACTACCACCACCATTACTACCACCACCATCATCACCACCGCCACCAACACCGCCACCATTACTACCACCACCATCACCACCGCCACCATCACCACCACCGCCACCAACACCGCCACCATTACTACCACCACCATCACCACCACCGCCACCAACACCGCCACCATTACTACCACCACCATCACCACCGCCACCATCACCACCACCGCCACCAACACCGCCACCATTACTACCACCACCATTACTACCACCACCATCACCACCACCATCATCACCACCACCGCCACCAACACCGCCACCATTACTACCACCACCATCACCACCGCCACCATCACCACCACCGCCACCAACACCGCCACCATTACTACCACCACCATCACCACCACCGCCACCAACACCGCCACCATCACCACCACCGCCACCAACACCGCCACCATTACTACCACCACCATCACCACCGCCACCACCACCGCCACCATCACCACCACCGCCATCATCACCATCGCCATCACCACCACCGCCACCAACACCGCCACCATCACCACCACCGCCACCAACACCGCCACCATCACCACCACCGCCACCAACACCGCCACCATCACCACCACCGCCACCAACACCGCCACCATTACTACCACCACCATCACCACCGCCACCACCACCGCCACCATCACCACCACCGCCATCATCACCATCGCCATCACCACCACCACCATCACCACCGCCACCACCATCATCGCCATCACCACCATCGCCATCACCACCACCACCATCACCACCGCCACCACCACCGCCACCACCATCACCACCGCCACCATCACCACCACCGCCACCAACACCGCCACCATTACTACCACCACCATCACCACCGCCACCATCACCACCACCGCCACCAACACCGCCACCATTACTACCACCACCATCACCACCGCCACCATCACCACCACCGCCACCAACACCGCCACCATTACTACCACCACCATCACCACCGCCACCATCACCACCACCGCCACCAACACCGCCACCATTACTACCACCACCATCACCACCACCATCACCACCGCCACCATCACCACCACCGCCACCAACACCGCCACCATTACTACCACCACCATCACCACCGCCACCATCACCACCACCGCCACCAACACCGCCACCATTACTACCACCACCATCACCACCGCCACCATCACCACCACCGCTACCAACACCGCCACCATCACCACCGCCACCATCACTACCACCGCCACCAACACCGCCACCATTAGTACCACCACCATCACCACCGCCACCATCACCACCACCGCCACCAACACCGCCACCATTACTACCACCACCATCACCACCGCCACCATCACCACCACCGCCACCAACACCGCCACCATTACTACCACCACCATCACCACCGCCACCATCACCACCACCGCTATCAACACCGCCACCATTACTACCACCACCATCACCACCGCCACCATCACCACCACCGCCACCAACACAGCCACCATTACTACCACCACCATCACCACCGCCACCATCACCACCACCGCCACCAACACCGCCACCATTACTACCACCACCATCACCACCGCCACCATCACCACCACCGCCACCAACACCGCCACCATTACTACCATCACCACCACCATCATCACCACCACCGCCACCAACACCGCCACCATTACTACCACCACCATCACCACCGCCACCATCACCACCACCGCCACCAACACCGCCACCATTACTACCACCACCATCACCACCGCCACCATCACCACCACCGCCACCAACACCGCCACCATTACTACCACCACCATCACCACCACCATCATCACCACCACCGCTACCAACACCGCCACCATTACTACCACCACCATCACCACCATCACCACCACCGCCACCAACACCGCCACCATTACTACCACCACCATTACTACCACCACCATCACCACCACCATCATCACCACCGCCACCAACACCGCCACCATTACTACCACCACCATCACCACCGCCACCATCACCACCACCGCCACCAACACCGCCACCATTACTACCACCACCATCACCACCACCGCCACCAACACCGCCACCATTACTACCACCACCATCACCACCGCCACCATCACCACCACCGCCACCAACACCGCCACCATTACTACCACCACCATTACTACCACCACCATCACCACCACCATCATCACCACCACCGCCACCAACACCGCCACCATTACTACCACCACCATCACCACCGCCACCATCACCACCACCGCCACCAACACCGCCACCATTACTACCACCACCATCACCACCACCGCCACCAACACCGCCACCATCACCACCACCGCCACCAACACCGCCACCATTACTACCACCACCATCACCACCGCCACCACCACCGCCACCATCACCACCACCGCCATCATCACCATCGCCATCACCACCACCGCCACCAACACCGCCACCATCACCACCACCGCCACCAACACCGCCACCATCACCACCACCGCCACCAACACCGCCACCATCACCACCACCGCCACCGCCACCAACACCGCCACCATTACTACCACCACCATCACCACCACCGCCACCAACACCGCCACCATTACTACCACCACCATCACCACCACCATCATCACCACCACCGCCACCAACACCGCCACCATTACTACCACCACCATCACCACCACCGCCACCAACACCGCCACCATTACTACCACCACCATCACCACCACCATCATCACCACCACCGCCACCATCACCACCACCATCACCACCACCGCCACCATCACCACCACCACCAACACCGCCACCATTACTACCACCACCATCACCACCACCACCACCAACACCGCCACCATTACTACCACCACCAACACCGCCACCATTACTACCACCACCATCACCACCACCGCCACCAACACCGCCACCATCACCACCACCACCAACACCGCCACCATCACCACCACCACCAACACCGCCACCATTACTACCACCACCATCACCACCACCGCCACCAACACCGCCACCATTACTACCACCACCATCACCACCACCATCATCACCACCACCGCCACCAACACCGCCACCATTACTACCACCACCATCACCACCACCGCCACCAACACCGCCACCATTACTACCACCACCATCACCACCACCATCATCACCACCACCGCCACCATCACCACCACCACCAACACCGCCACCATTGCTACCACCACCACCACCATCACCACCACCGCCACCATCACCACCACCGCCACCAACACCGCCACTATTACTACCACCATCATCACCACCACCGCCACCATCACCGCCACCATCACCACCATCATCACCACCACCGCCACCATCACCACCACCATCACCACCACCGCCACCATCACCACCACCACCACCAACACCGCCACCATTACTACCGCCACCATCACCACCACCGCCACCAACACCGCCACCATTACTACCACCACCATCACCACCACCACCACCAACACCGCCACCATTACTACCGCCACCATCACCACCACCGCCACCAACACCGCCACCATTACTACCACCACCATCACCACCACCGCCACCAACACCGCCACCATTACTACCACCACCATCACCACCACCGCCACCAACACCGCCACCATTACTACCACCACCATCACCACCACCGCCACCATCACCGCCACCATTACTACCACCACTATTATTACTACTATTATACTGCTGCTACTGCTATTTTTACTTTTCACTGTAGTTTTTGATGATGAAGGTTGCGGTTACTAAAGTTGACTCATTATCAGGATCAGGTGATATCCAGAACTACTGAAGGAACGACATGTTTTGCACTGACTCGCCGATTAGTGCAACAAAATGTCGCAACTTCAAATATAAAGCTAGACGCTGAACGAAGTTGACGAAAAAATACATTTGGACACATTGATTCACACCTTCCCAATGGGGTTGGCCGTTTGTTTGTGGATTAGTTATTGCCCATGACAGGTGGCACAAGGCTGTCATGATCTTAAAACAAAAGTGTACGGTTATTGTTTTGTTATCTTTAATTAGGGAGAGGTGAGCAGTACCTATAACATGTTGTATGGAAGGTTTCTACGGTTGAAGACAGAACGAGTTGATTCCCGCCTGCTCGGGCTTAGGTTTGGCTCCAAAGTGTGCAAAAGGCTGCAGCTTTCACTGCCAGTCATAGTGGCAGTGGAGGAAAATTCAATCATTAGGGTATCAAACAGTTTTAGATCGAAGGGATCTTAGAAGACATCTAAAAACTGTTTGGACTGCTTGTGCTGCCCCATGACGAAATTAAAGATTACTCATAGAAGATCTAATATCCCGAAAACCTAGGCATAAAGAACTGAATGACTTTCTCAATTGTTGAACTCCTAACTATGTTCCCGCAGATAGCCACTACTAACTTCTCTACTCCAAACTGAACCTTCAGTTTTACTTCTCCGACCTAAACATATTGCACATAATAGAGACAATGAAGGGCATTCAAGCTGAAAATGAAAAGCGATAAGTAAAGATCTCCACAAAAACATGAGGGACAAACTAAATTGCATAAAGTGGTAAAATTCTGAATTCTATCAATACTCAAACATGTTTTACCATACGTACTGCATGTAGACCGTCCTAAATCTGAGTAAAATGGGAAGGGAAATGTTATGACACCCTTGTTAGCTAATGGGAATCACACGTCTATTTGGGAATCAAATCGAGTCCAGCTCTGTCAATAGTCCGATCAACGCCAGGGTGGTCGGAACTTTGCCACGATATAGCAGAGGGCAGGACCACTATATTTTACCAGTTAGAAGCATCCCGGCTGAGGCTGGCTTAGCTCCCCTCCCCCTCGGGCTTGTACCATCCCATGGGAGGCCCTATAACTAGTGGCTGTCCCTTGAATGTGGGGGACGTGATTTCGAGAGCGCATCTACGTATTAAAATGAAATGAAAACGCCATATAAATCACATTATTTTATGCTTGCTATAAAATTAGCTCAAAAATTGCATGTAACTTCCGGTACCTGTTCCCAACAATAACTATTTGCCTCAGTGTATCAATGTATAGGTATTGCAATACATTAACAATACAATTAGTTCTAGAATAACAATGGAAGGCATTTAATTAAGTATCTAACGATAGACTGAATGTTTTATTTTTGCAGAAACGGCACCTTGACGATTCTGCTCAATAAGACACACGTAAGTATAGTACATAATGCTTAAGCTTTTGTTGCGCATGCGTCAAGAGATGGAGAAAGTGCAATATTTGGATAATCTTAGGGTTGCCATAACAACACAGCCTGCTCTACCCTGCTAATAAATCTGTAGCTACAATGTTACACATAAACAAGAAAGGACCTGTAACGCGATTTTTTTAGTCAGATTGTAGGGTCAAGAATTAATCCCCTATCTTGTTGCCTGTCAATGATAATAACATGTACCTAATCTTTTGATGGAACTGGAAATAAAGGAACAAACTACTTCTTCACATTTCTTTGTTTGGCTCTGACTGACGCCATGCGTACTGCGAAGCCAGGTACATGTGCGACGGTTCCGGTCTCGCTGCACACACGGCAACGCTGCGAGCTGAACACACTGAAGGCGTTGCTCCATTGTGAAGAAGAGACACCTTTCTTTGTAGAAAACCACAAATTGCATTTGGGCCATTCAGAAAACAGAGCAACTCTGTGGAAGTTGTTTCCATTTCTTGTACTCTTTATCACACAGCATTTATCTGAACTTTTTCACATTCAAACGTGTTTCATTTGAAAGGCAAAGGTTTTCTAGGCTTTCAGTTATCTTGTCAGTTTCTTGTACATTGTAGAAACTCATTTGATACCTTGCTAAGACAAATAAGAAGGTGATAACAGTTTTCCAGTTTTCTGCTTTTCCAAGAGAATGGAGTTGACACCATTAAACTCGTACCTTAAAATAATAATGCTAAATTGTCACAAAATGTTATAAACACATGCAGCACAGTCGTTTTTTCACCACTTTTCAAACATTTCTCTTCAGGATGTGTCATATATAGAGTTTGATTACTAATAATAATATAAACTAGTAATGAGTAATTTGAAAACGAGTGGGCATCGCTAAATACAACAAGACTGCCCAACTGCATTTTAGTATTAAAAATCTGATGTGTTGCACTCACATGACTTTCTCTACTCTTGTACTAACCATTCTTACAAACTCTTATTCCTATATCTTCTTCGTGTTAGTTGAGATAATCATTTGCACAAATTATCTTATTGCTTGTTTCCTTGTAGGTGCAAGGACAATATTAGAATTATTAGGCTTTGTGCGATAGTCAAATGTTTTAAAACTTTGAGATTCCGTTCTCTTTGCACACTTAACAGATAAAAAAATTAACAAGGATGTTCCATTTCACGAAAGTATAAAGTTTTCCGAAACTCACACACATAACAAGGAATATCTACCAAATGGTTCACCCTACAAGAAAATTTATTGAGACATAAATTGTATATTTTAGCGAGATCTACATTTTTTGTACAGTAAGATTTTGTCTATCTCTTACGGTTTACGAGTTATTCAAAAGTCATCTATACTAAACAGAGCTACATAGGGTATAGCCAGAAAATTCAAAAAAATACGTTTCATTTGCCATAAAAATATCTCAAACACATGGAATTTTAATCAAAATCCTTAGAGCCATTTTCAAGAAAATAAAAATTTTCGTTAAAATTTCCAAGTAAAGGGTAATTTAGGATGGGACTATTTTCTTCAAAATCTTCGTGTCGCGTCCTGGATAGACAATAAATTTAAATACCAGCTTTGGTTTTTAACCGACTTTTCGTTTTTAAGTTATGCTGTCCACAGACACACACGCGCGCGGACCTTTTTCTAAAAATGCTTTTTTTGGATTCAGGGGGCCTCAAATATATATTTCCGGTAAAATCTCGACATCGAATTTTTGGGTGAAATATAAAATTTCCTGTATTTAGCAGTAGAGAAAGTAAAAATGGGTTGTGTTATATTAATGTCCTCCAACGTGATAGGTCATATAGGAGAATGGATGAATTTATTGAAATAATGTCCAAATGAGTCCCAAGTCTATAGAACTTACCCGACATTCGTCTTCTCAGGACAAGGGAAAACCTCGGAAAAAGACCTTGTCCGGATAACTGGCTGTAACAGAGATTCGAACTGGAGAGCTGCTGGTGACTGTCCTCCATGTGTTGACCTCGTGTTAGACAATGAACTTGATTCACATGATATTCACGTAACTCTAGAGTCTGTACTTACACATTCATTATTAACTGTTCTGCCTGCACAAGCCTGTTCTATTTTCTACTTCTTGTTAGGGCACGGAAAGTGCTGAGAATGCATCACATGACACATTTATCTCGTCAAAGCACACAATTATCAAATACGTTTTTATGGACATAACCGTTACCCACATATTGATTATTATTGGTTTTCGTTTTAAAATATTTATACCTTTATTGAATAGGAAGTTCCTACTCTTGTCTTTTACCTCTTGACAATGCAAAGAGAGTCAACTTTCAAAGCCACCTCATACCGACCGCCTCTTAAACGATTTGGCTATCGTTTATAAGAACAGTTTGTACAGAGAGAAAGTCATGTGAGTACCACACATCATACTTTTTATTTTCATTTTTATTTTAAAACACCAGATTTTTTGAAGTATTCAGCGACGCTGATGTGATTCTGGCAGTTGACAGCGTCGTTTAACAACAAAATATTATTATTTATACCGTCAGCAGTTGAGCAGAAATGGTTAGAAGCAGTGCAGTACAGGGCAAGCAATTACCTGTTATAATGTCACGCGTCCAAACGAAGAATCTATAGTAAGGCAAGCATTTACAAATCTATTGTTTCTCAATAATACTAAAAATTCTGATCAATACATCTCAAACTGTTTTGTTAACATAGTTTACAATTACATCATCATAACTATACGAACGAAAGATGCTCCGTTTAAGTCTCTCTGGGACTGTCCTCTGTGACAGAGTTTTTCCAGCGCTCATAAAGGGCAAATACGGGATAAGTTTCCTAAACGTAGGCTGGAATAGCATGTATCCTCAGAAGCACTGTGTATGCTACCGTATGTGGTGCAAGAATGAGCATACCCAGTGGCGGCTCGTGACTTGTCGCACTGGGTGTGCAGTATATTACACCTGTTACCTTTACCCTCTTTCTTTCTCTGATACACATCACACAAGTTTAATTCGCAATTCATATAGACAATTGAGCTAACATGTTTTGCTATTTTTTGTTTTAAATGACCAATATTACAACAACTATTATTTGTCCAGATACCGTTTATCCCACTCGCAAATAATAACCACCGAAAATAGCTTCTCTTCTAAGGATAAACCCGAAAGATTTATCCCCTTCAGTTTTGCCATGCTTTTCATTTCCACACATTCAAATTCCCAGCCATGTGCAGACACAACTACATGCAATTTCCTGCCAGAAACACAGACGTAACAAACAGTAATAAACACTGTAAAAAATAACTATTCCAAACTGAAGTACTGGCCTTAGTAAATTACGACATGATGGGTAATTATATGCACTTATAATCTTTTAATAAAACTAGATGTAACGGTGTCATTTTAATATAAAAAATGGATACATTATATTTAGGACCGTCATGTTGGCTAACTGTCTAATAAGTTCTGTAACAGTACATCTTAGTATTTAATATTCTGTTTAATTTTACTATGTTGTGTTACTATTAAATTTAGAATATGAAAATGTGTCATAAATTCTAAATGCAGGTACGTACTGATATTTTACAGGAAGATTATATAGGAAGCATTTCTCTGGGAACGCCTCCTCAGTCGTTCAAGGTTCTGTGGGACACAGGATCAGCAAATCTTTGGGTGGCATCATCACAATGTAAATCTGATAAATGTGGTAAGTAAGTCACTACTCTCAGCGTTTACACTTCCCACTCGTCATTGCAATAAACACTATTATATCGACATTTCAGCACAATGTTGTATTTTTTAAAAATATGAGTTGGAGAGTCGAGTCTTAAAATGCTCCTGAGGACTTGGACCGCCGCGCAGTATCACATCCTCGCGACAAATATCCACCCTAGTGTCAACTTTAGCAGCCAAATAATTGCCCAATGACGCCACTAACTGGTCGGGCCAATTGGGTTTCTTTGACAGCAAGCCCTTCACCATTTCAGGTGTGATCATGGTGACGCTGGCGCACGTGTGCCCCGGTATCCGACAGTTAGGCACTTAATATAGGGCAAACACTATTGCATACACTCATTAGAGAACACAACACCTGATCTGTTGCGCCGAATCACAACTGAACTGCTGAGTCACAACTCACAGGTAAACTGCACTTGCCACTGTTCACTGCATTCAACTGAATTCTCATTGTTACTGTCTTCTGAAAAAGTGCCTGCTACGATTCGTAGCCAGCTCCTTTTGGAGTGCGTGAACACAAAGGGAATATTCTAGAGCGCGAAATTACTGGGAACAGACAAAACGAGTCTTCGGTAACAGAAAGTTGGCGCACAAGACCTGTTGTTCTGCCTGTGCTATTGCTCAACAACGAAGAACGCCATGAACTGCAGATATGCGGTCGATAGATAACTGTGGCCCCGGTTACGATACTGCAGGCCCCTGACGAGAAAATGTGTGTGAGGTGTTCTGACATCTGGAGTAGTAGTAGTGATGGTAGTGGGGGTGGTGATGGCAGTGGCGGTGGCGGTGGTGGTGGTATTTTGGGCGCAGAACAGCGGTGGTCATTAGCGCCCAAACGAAGCTAAAAAGTAAGATGCAGGCACTATACCTGCGGTCTAAAACGTTTCAACAATTAAAAGAGTGCCAGTAACAATGGATACACACAAAACCGATAGAATAGCAATGGCGGAACGACCAATTAAAACAAAGATTAAAATCACTGACTCAAACACGGCCGCCCATACGCTAACACGGATACAATATAAGAACCGCTCTACGCACACATACAAGTACACACACGCGCGCACGCGCACACATTTTTACTTCCTCTGCTGTAAGTAGGGGCTGCATAACTGAAAAACGAAAAGTCGGTTAAAAACCTAAGTTGGTATTTAAGTTTAGTATCTTTCAAGGATGCGACGTGAAGATTTTGAAGAAAATAGCCCCACCCTAAACTACCCTTTAGATGCAACATTTTCGAAAATTTTGATTTTCTTGAAAATGGCTCTAACGATTTCAATTATATTTTTGCGACAAATATTATTATTATTATTATTATTATTATTATTATTATTATTATTATTATTATTATTATTATTATTATTATTATTATTATTATTATTATTATTATTATTATTATTATTATTATTATTGTTGTTGTTGTTGTTGTTGTTGTTGTTGTCGTTGTTGTCGTCGTTGTTGTCGTTATTATCATTGTCATTACTATTACTGTAGACATTAAATACAATGTGTAAGACCTGTTACGTTTGCTGATAGAGCGACGGATGGGCTATGAGCAACTGCTCTGTCCAGTATTTGTATGAGGTGAAAACATTAAATATGTACTTACTAGAATGTTGCTCTTTACAGATGGTCACAACCTGTTCGATGCAAACAAGTCGTCAACTTACGAGGATCTTCACAAGAGCTTCAGCATCAGGTACCTGTCCGCAATGAACGGAATAAAGGGTGAATACGGAAGAGATGTTCTCACTGTAAGTAACTAACTAACTTACTATGGGCTAACTACTTAATGACTACTTATTATGAGCCATTATACACTTTGTGACCAAGTAAGGACAAAATAACAAATCACACTGCTAGGTAATAACTCAATCACACGTCAGCTCAATACTGCACTTTCAGAGTCAACAGCATGACCTTGTGTACAGCAGCTGTGTTATCGTGTTCTGTGTGCGCAGCGGTTCGGATGTTTTTCGGTCTCTCTGCATATCGTGGACTATCTCCAAAGACAAAATTATGGCTATTGTTTGGCAAATGCGGTAACTCTCAAATCTAATTTTTTAATCCATTACAGCGATGTGCGATGTTTGTAAAAGAGTAGAGGTTGGATTTACCTCCTTCCACTTTATGCGGACTATGCCTCTCTCTAACCCCAGCCGTGAATCCTGTTGCAGTGACGGATTGGTGACATGTACGTTGTGTTTGATTTACTAAAGCACTTTCAAATCTTATGTGTTAAACATGTATTCATTAGAGACCTGCTTACGTTTAAGAAGTGCATCAATATTTGGGACAAAGTCGAACAAAGGTTCTCAATCTTTTTTAAACTCTGTACGCCTTTTAAAAAATAAAAATGTCGCGTACCGCTTGTTTAGTAATAAACTTATTTTGGTTCGTCAGCTGCCAAAGACTCGAGAAAAAAATCGAACAGTTTGTAAATCTCTTTCCTTTTGTTGAAGTATTTACCAGTTTACAAAATAAAATATCTTAAAATACTTCATCTTCACATAGTCCACGAACATTTAATTGAACTGCCGCGTAGCCCTGAGGGGTACGCGTACCACAGATTGAGAACCACTGCCTTAGAACATACACCAAGTGATTATCGTGTAACATATTGCAATACAGACTTCAATTTGGAGAAATTCTGTTCACAAACATTTGTAGAGCTATAGCACTATTACTGGAAATGTTTATTTCCCTATATATCTGCCAAACTCGACATAAGCATTTTCAGGAAGTGTCTCATTGCTAATTTTCTTGTAGGTGTAAGGGGAATATGGGAATAGAGTAGGCTTTAAGTGATAGTGAAATGTTTTAAGAGCTGGTGACTACGATATGCCTGTGAGTTTCCGTCCTCTTTGCAAGGCCCAGAGATTAAAAGACGAATAACTAGGTTGCGGATTTTCCATATTTGTATGTTTTTCTTCTTGGGCCTGATTGTGTGCAGACAAAGAATAAATACATTTCTCATTATTTGGAATTAGTGTGCAGAATTTCATTGTGCATATTTGTATACTCTGTTCACCAAGAGATTAGAGGAGATGTAAACAAAGCACCGGTTTGTATCACTCCGCAGTCACGTGCATTCGCAATGACGCAACACAGTTACCTACCGCTACGCGTAAGTATAATATGCATTATAAAATGACATATTTACTTGATCCAAATAACATGTAGCACATTGAAATTAACAGCTACTGACGTCATCTCTGTCCACAATAACACTTTCTTCATTTCCTGCTCACAATCTCGAAGCCAATCTCCAGAAGCAGCTTGTGGAGGGAGGTTCGTTTTAGATCTGGAAGATCGGGATCAGAGTTAACTGCCAACAGCACTTTGTTTAAGGTGGGGGTTCATTGTTAACAAAGAACTGGAGAACTTTTCGACGGATTGCAGATCTCACAAATTCGTCGCAAACTACATCCAACATTTGCCTGGCACGTGGTCGCTTTTTGCCAACTGACGATTTTTCTTTGCGTGTGCTGTAAATACTTGTAAGTGACACACCGGTAAACTCGGATGTTAATTTCATCGCGTCTTCGATAGCAAGTTCGGGATATTTCTCGCAGAACTTGTGAAACACGTTCAATATTATTGTCTTTTCACCACTTCGCAACGGTTTGCCGCGCTTATGTTTCACAACTCACTTGTTCCTCCATGTTACTTTCATACTGAATAAGGCGCGCGCAGAATGAATTAGGCTGGTTACAGATTTACTTAACTGCGTATTCTTACACTTTAACTATGCTTAGTAGACTTAGTTCGTGCTTTACCAAACATTAAGTGACAATTCAGACCGCAGTAACAGTATTTCTTCAATGGACTATTTACACGGCGAAACCGTCAAGGGGGCGCGCTATGTCAAAACGCACGTGGCTTTGTTTATGTCTCCTCTAATCTCTTGATGTACAGAGTATAGCATGGTGGCATATTTATACTTTTAGAGCATATATTTGCATAGTTTACAAACAATGCGGAAATAAATATGTATTTTATTCCGTAAAGTATTAAACTGCGATAGTTTAACAACACACTCTTGGCTATCTGAGCCGGCAATGTCTACAATGAACTCCGACTGCATTGTTAAGAATGCACGCACACTACCTGTCACTATAGCACGCCAACAGCATTCCGTTTCAACAATCGAGTAGTTTTCCAAGCATTTACTCAATATATTACGTCCGAATAATCACCGAAATATCAAATCATATTTACAATACTAACTTTGGTATCATGGAAGATTGTCATGATAATAACATTTCCTACTCAAAAATGTTGTTTACATCTAAAAAACCGCGGTAGTTTACTCGAAAACGCCTCTAACGATTTCGATCAAATTATGATAAGTATTAAGATTACGAACATTATGCGCACCCTAAATTTTCCGGGACTAGTCACCAAAGAAATCCATGCATAAACTTGAAAACGACAAACGGTAAGAAAAAATACAACTGAAATCTCGTTAAAAAAACGTTTATATCATGTAGGTATTTTTTTTTCATAGCATTAACTGTTTAATATTAGGTTTTGTTTTAATTTTTTTATATCTGATAAACAGTAAACGATAGGGAAAATATTTTTGAAAGCTAAAATGTAGAGCTCTTTAAATACACAATGTATATATGTATGTCCTAGGACTTTTCTATAGCATTATCCGTTTCCTTAAATTGGTAGAAGATAGAGAAAGCTGTTGCTGATACATAAGAAAATGTATTTATTGACGTCAGATTATGTTATGTACTTCGGTCTTTTAAAGTTCAACAAGTTTTAATTAATTGGTAAATTGCACAAAAAAGTTACTAGTGGATCAGCGTTTGCAAACTTCATTTCACATAAAAATGCAATGAAAATTAATTTTCAAGCTTTGCTGAATTTGAACCCAAAGCAAAATGAAAATGATATGTTTAGTGTGAAGCCCTAGTGGCAGCTAATATACCTATCTTGGAGAAAACTGGATAATCCAGTGTTTCACGGATTTTTACAGAACTACACTAAAAGACAAATTCCCAGCGAGTCCACACTGAGAAAAAAAATTATAAAATAAAAATATAAAATAGTAATAGTTATATTATTTCACATTTTAAGTAATGAAGTTGAATTATAAGCTGTTGAGTGTTTCTAACAAACAATAAGCACGCAGTAATATTACTACAGTGCGTGTATTACGAAAAATATTCAAAACATAACATTTTGAATTGCTAAAAACTCTGACGTGATATGCGATAAGAGGATTTTAGTTTTGCAAGCAGGGTGAAAATGTGATTCAGAAACGTACATTCACTTTAAAAATTAAAAATTGCAAGGACTTGTAGAAGTGCGTTGCGTAAGTATTATTATGAAAATGACCGAACAAATGTACACATATATCATAGAATGACTTGTGTATAAATTTTTCTCTAGCTACTGTGGAGAACATGACAGCATTCTTAACTGACAGTGCAGCATATATGCTAAAAGCAGCGGGGGCGCTTCAAGTTTTATTACTCCAAAATGACCCACATTATTTGTGTTGTCCATGGGCTACATCGTGCCGCTGAAGAGGCTCTGGGAAGGACTACCGTTCGCTCTAGTCAGAGTCAGCTCTGCTTATCTGCTTTATCTCGTACCAGTCGGTAGGGGAAGCCCCAATGGTCCTCCAGACAGTTCCTGGTGAAGGTTTCCAAACTGTCTTTTCTGGTACTATGTACAAGCTTTTCATAGGCCTTTTTCTTCTTCGGTAGATCAGTAGCCTGGTTTCCCTTTCCTTTATTGTCAGTGAGCTCTGGTAGGCACGCCTAGCTTTCCTGGCATTCCTGCAAAAGTGCTGAGTCAGTCATTCTATGGGAGCTTTTGGGGTGGGGCTTGTGTTCTGTTTTGGGGACAGCTATGCTCATGCTATGTATTACAGCCCGGGTTAGCTCAGTTGTTGCTATGTCCCCATTTTCTTGCATTGGTACTGGCGGGTGAAAGAGCTCCCGAAGGAGAACCCAGTTGGCGTGTTTGCAACTTTTCTCCTTGTCGCTTTTTGAGGCCTGTCTCAAATATATTGTTGTGGTCACTCATGGTTTCGTCCTGGGCCACTCTCCAGTTATGGACTATATTAGCCCCTGCAGCGTTGGCCATCGTGACGATTCCCATACTCCTCCTATATATGTGAAGGGGTGGTTTATGACTTGAAGCTCTAGGTCCAGGATTGCATCTGCCAGAAGATCATCTGTTGCACACTTTGAGTTGGCATCCATTGTGCAGGTGACAGGGTTATTGGGAAGTGTATATGGCCCTCTATTTGCTGGCTAGCTTGGAAGTAGTTGTTCAGGATGTTTGCTATGGAGAGTTCAGTACGCATGGAGTGCTGGGACATTTTTGTGACATGAATATTGGGGTCAAGGATTATGGTTGCAGTCATAGGCATATCGCCATGGGTGACTATTCGAGCATTCGCTGGCACGTACCGGATGCAGACATTAGTTGAGTATGGTTCTTGAAAACAAAGAACGTCGACGGTCCCTTCTTCAGCGATGTGTCTTAGTTCTTGCATCACCATTTTACTTATTTTACTTAAAAAAGGAAGTTCAAGAAGAAGAAGCAGTGTGCTCTTAAGAAGCAAGTACTATTACTACTATCATCATTAGCATAAGTTTATGCATAACATTTATTTTTGAAGAGCGAAAAGTCAGTATGACCATTATGTCCCGGTACACTTTCTCTGATTTACTCCAAATTATTCTTTTACTGTGAACACAAAACACAAATGTATTAGCTCATGAGTTTCTAGTTGTTAATCCTTATTTAGCTACACAGAAAGAAAAGCTTGCCAACGAGATACTAAACACATATCAAGATATTGTGATTTGTTTTTCTTTACAGATCGAAGGAGTACCAGTTAACCAGACTTTTGCAACGGTTACTCAGCTAATGGATCACTACCACTCAGACCCATTTGACGGTATACTGGGACTGTCGTTCCTGGCATCTGCTAAAGATCAAACAGTGCCACCGTTATACAGCCTGCAGCGGAGTGGACTTATCGCAAAGCTTTGGGCCAGCTTCTACCTCAACAGGTAGGTACAAGGTAGCACTTTACTCTAAAATGTCATACTTTATCTACATTAAAGCATCTCAAATTAACGCATGCTTATTAAATGTTCCGGAGAACATAGAAGTTGGTAGTGTTTGTAGAATATCTATCTTAAAGTAAAGTTATGGCAGTAGAGGCAGTTTTCTTAGATATTGAACAGTTTTCCTAACATAAACATGTGGAAATGTTCGAGCACGTGGTGATATAAATGTAATGTTCTTGTAAGAAGCATTATATAAAAAGTACTTTTTGCTGTGCAAGAAAGTGGAACGCCTTTGGGCCAGTTCCCACTCAAGTCCCCAGTGGGGATAAAAAATCTTTAACTAATTATAATTGTCGTGTCGAGCCTTGTATTACTGAATTCTGGATCACGTTTTCATGGAAGTGATTGAGAGATTTCGTGATTGTGAAAAAATTAATTTGTTTGCCTGGCCGATACTACAAAATTTGAAGAATACCATGCATGGTTTCCTTCAAGTGCACTTGAAAACTTGCAAAATTTCTTTCCCCAAGACACAACTTTTAAGAAATGAACTTTCTGTTGTGTATGCCGATGAGAAGTACAGAAATATTCCCACTGGAAAGATCTTACAAATGCTTAATGTGGATGAGGACTCTTGACGGATAGTTATAAACTTTCTCCCTTATTCTGTAAATCTCTTCTGCTACAACATCCGTGGAATGAAGCTTTTCTTGTCTAAAGCGTGTAAACACATACCAGAGGAATGCAATGCCAGTAGAGAGACTCTCTTCTTTAGCGAATATTTCGATTCAGAAAGAACTTCTAGTGCAATTAATAAAAACTCAGCCATTCTAAGAAGACATCTCCGACAAATTTGCAGTGTTAAAGGACCGAAGGATAGATTTGGTGTACAGAAATAGGTCAGTACAATTATTAAAATAATCCTTATAAATATAAGTATACTTTATTTCCCACAAACTCTTGAGCCACGAGCCGTCACTGCTTCAGATCTGCTGCGTGTTGTCAACTCACCGCAACTCTGTCTCTCCCTAGACCATTGGTCAGAGACTAGCAGCAGAACTAGCGTTCCATACCAAAACTGACATTTACACCGCGGTACAAATGGCCACGTTTCGAGTGTTGATGTGCCCGCGAAAAATGGACTGCTGATGGGCGACGTCGCATTGTGTTTAGTGAAGAACTCTGGTTGTGCATTACTTTGGATGACCGTCGTGTCCGCGTATGGCGGCAACCTGGGGAAAGGTGCCATTCTGCCTCCTATATTTTGGAGAAGCGCAGCGGTCTTACTCCTGGCATCATGGTGTGGGGAGCCATCGGATATGATTTTAGGTTACAGCTGTTAGCGATCTTTGACGGCACAACGGTAATCCGGAGACCTCATGTGTTCCCTCATGCGACATGATGCGGGATTACCGCTTCCTACTCCTGTTCCACTAAACTAAGCAGAACACTGTTCTCGGGTGGTTTCTGTTGTTAGGATTGCAAAGAGATCGGATACACGAAGGTCCAGAAGGACCCTTTCTCGTGTGAAGGCGAATGTTAGGCAAAGTGTATTCAGTGCAGAGCTATCAAACAAGGTGTAAACGTGTATGCCTCGTCGATGTGAAAGGGCACAATATCAGCATGTGAGTGAGTTTGAACGGGGCAGAATGACCGGGACAGTGATGCATGTCTGGAATCAGCGTACGCAGCAACAAGGGGTTGTTGGACCGCGGCATGGGATGACCGCCATCTGTCCGGATCATAGAGTCTGATATAGGGGCCTCCATTTTGCTATTTTAACTAAAATGCTAAAATAATTCCAATAATTCGGAGAAGTTTATTTAACCTGCTTTCCCCAAATTTTTTTAAGTTTAGCCGGTGTAACTCGCCGTAATGCAGATTCGCACTTTACAGCTTCGACCACAGTGCGTAATGGTTCGAAGCTGGATTACTGCAACGGGTGCGAACTTGTGCACATCGACTGCTGCGTTCACGTGCCATTGCTCGACCGGAACCACAAACACCTCCGACTGATACGGGCACGAGAAATCCAACACTGGCGCCCTGAGTGGCAAAATGTAGTTCCTCAGACAAATCCCACTCGAATCTGCCATAGGTGTTTGACGGTACCATGGTGAGCGGAATCTGACAACCTGCTTTGTTGAGTGGCAGAGTGGACAAATGCCCGAGGTATTCCCTTCCTTCAGGCAACTCTATGTACCTAGGAGGACAATGCCCGAGGTATTCCCTTCCTTCAGGCAACTCTATGTACCTAGGAGGACAATGCCCGAGGTATTCCCCTTCCTTCAGGCAACTCTGTACCTAGGAGGGCAATGCCCGAGGTATTCCCCTTCCTTCAGGCAACTCTGTACCTAGGAGGACAATGCCCGAGGTATTCCCCTTCCTTCAGGCAACTCTATGTACCTAGGAGGACAATGCCCGAGGTATTCCCTTCCTTCAGGCAACTCTATGTACCTAGGAGGACAATGCCCGAGGTATTCCCTTCCTTCAGGCAACTCTATGTACCTAGGAGGACAATGCCCGAGGTATTCCCTTCCTTCAGGCAACTCTATGTACCTAGGAGGACAATGCCCGAGGTATTCCCCTTCCTTCAGACAACTCTGTACCTAGGAGGACAATGCCCGAGGTATTCCCCTTCCTTCAGGCAACTCTGTACCTAGGAGGACAATGCCCGCCCGCCCACGTTCCGATGAATGTGCAAGGATTTTTTTCTTTTATGAGCGAGTACTATCACTTTTCTGGCCTACAAGATCGCCTGGCATGTCGATCATCGATCATGTCTGGTATATTGCTCGGCAACTTGTTCCTCACGATCCTGTGTCGGTCTGGGTGGCTCTGGGTGGCTGGCCTACCGATCCCAAGGTCGCGGGTTCAAACCCGGCCCAGGCCGATAGTTTTTAAGTGTGCTTAAAAACGACAGCTCCATGTCAGTAGATTTACTGGCATGTAAAAGAACTCCTGCGGGACAAAATTCCGGCACACCGGCGACGCTGATGTGATCCTGGCAATTGACAGCGTCGTTAAACAACAAAATAATTAATTTCTCACAATCCTGCCTTCAGGAACCATACAAACTGTGTAGAGGGAGATTCTCCAAGAACATATCGAGAACTTTCATGACTCCATGTCAGGGCGTTTAACGGCTCATATTGCAGCAGGTATAGACTATACAAAATACTGAATAATCAAGCTCAAACTTCATGTACATATTTGAGTATTGTCATGATTAATTGGTGGTATAAAGTTCATTTCATCACGTGTTCCCTTTTTGGTATTACAACTTTCATAAACTTTAGTGTATTTACACTATAAATTTTGTTGTAGGTATAATCAATTTTGAAATGCTTAAAAGTGGTCTTCAAATTCCCCACTCTTAACAATGACATCACAAGAAACAACCAAATAGCGACAAACTCTAAAACAGCGATGTTCAACTGCAGGCAAGTTAGGGAAAGCTGAAATCACCTCCTACCAACCGCTGGGACAGAATGGCCATTTATCCGTGGTCACAGAGTTCCAGTGGCGGTACATTCTTACCTACAGGAAATCACAGGCACACATATTCATATTCTACTTCTGATTAACCCACAATGTTTCTGGGGATTGCCTTTTTGGCACGATTTGCGTTTCAGAAGGTCTTCAATATTTGGTGCAAGAGATGAAGTGCACAGTCTCAAAAGATAAGCAAAGTGATTGTCTGCGATACTCACTTTTAATGTAATTCATTTTTGAAAATGTTTGTTTACATATATAAGTGGAGCTAAAGACGGCCATTAGACTAGATGCAAACAAACGTAATCTCGGATACTCACAGCAGCAGGGCATTTCCACCCTTCTTTCTCAGAACATTTTACGGTCATGCAATTCTGAAGTACAAGTAGTTTCATTTTTGTAGCTCAATTGAAGCCTCACTACATGGAAACTTCAGAATTTCAAAATATGTAATTAGATTTTGGTTTCAAATGTTTTTAGGTCTTCAAATTGTGAAGAGAATGTGTAGTACAATTGCTTCAAAAGTTTGTTGTATTTTTCCAGGAGAATAACGTTTATCGTGAACATGGAACGTAAGCAGGAGAAATGTTATAAATCTGCAGTTATCAATCAGTCTTATGAATGAAGCACTTAACTAGTCTTCATCTTAAAAACAAAAATATTTGTCCTCCCGCTGAATTGTATGTACTACTACTCCGCACCATCCGCCTTTGATTAGCACGTCTGGTTCTTCTTGCCTTGCTTAGTGGAAGGGGGAAAATAACTTGTGTAGGGGAAGCGAGCATGTCCTGCATTGTTGAGCACCCCTGCTCAATAATGACAAAGCATTGAAAAATTCATAGGAATAATAACGGGTTTCTCAGAAATCACATGTCACAAAAGGTTATTTGAAAGAAATTGCGTTTTTGTGTTATAGGTTATTGTCTGTTTCTTAAAAGTTTATAGTTAAACAACATTATACAAGATTCCTTCCGAATTAAGATGAATTCACAGCCTATTCTCAGAAAATTCAACATATGTGTTTTATTTGTCATATAAATATCTTAAATGTTTTGCAGTTAATCAACATCTTTTGGCATTTTTGAGAAAGTAAAGCTGTTGTTTGGGGTGGGTATTATCTGTAGTGATATCATGAGAGGGGTTCATAATATGATGCTGATATGGAAACCTCCAGTGGTATTTGTTTAGGGTATTCCACAAAATAATTAATAATTCATTTATTTAATACCATTTATATTAATAGTGATTTAAAAGTAAATAACTTACCATCACATTCATACATTTTAATTAATATTTATTTTCACCCTTGGCACTACTACTAATCCAGTAAGCTGTGAGAACAACAATAATTTTGGCATTTACTCCAGGAAAATGAGGATTTAGACATAGAAGAAGAAGAAGAAGAAGAAGAAGAAGAAGAAGAAGAAGAAGAAGAAGAAAAGGAGGAGGAGACGAAGAAGAAGAAAAGGAGGAGGAGGAAGAAGACGAAGAAGAAGGCAAAGATGAAGAAGAAGAAAAGGAGGAGACGAAGAAGACGAAGAAGGCGAAGATGAAGAAGAAGAAAAGGAGGAGGAGACGAAGAAGAAGAAAAGGAGGAGGAGGAAGAAGACGAAGAAGGCAAAGACGAAGAAGAACAAGATGAAGAAGAACAAGATGAAGAAGAAGAAAAGGAGGAGGAAGAAGACGAATAAGAAGGTGAAGACAAAGTAGAAGAAGGCGAAGAAGAAAACGAAGAAGGCGAAGAAGAAGAAGAAGAAGAAAAGGAGGAGGAAGAAGACGAAGAAGGCGAAGACGACGAAGAAGAAAAGGAGGAGGAGGAAGAAGACGAATAAGAAGGCGAAGACAACGAAGAAGAAGAAGAAAAGGAGGAGGAAGAAGATGAAGAAGAAGGCGAAGACGAAGAAGATGATGATGATGAACAGAGTTTGTAACCTCTTTCCTTCCAAAACATCTCAAACTGATACCATACAGAACACCTCTTCCGTTTTTTTTTTTTGACTTCGCCTCTTGAATTAAAATAGCAACATCCTCATTAGAATATTCGCCAAATGTTTTGCCTGCTATTTTAATGGCCCACTAATTTTTTACTGCACATGGATACTTCAGATATTCAGAAAGGTAAGGAAATGTTTAGGTTGACGGAACCACAAGGAGGTGATATAACCACAGCGACAATACCACGACCAAGAGGTGATAATCCCGCATGTGTGGAATAGTGTTAAAAATCTTTCAGTCGCATTTCCACCTTTTCCTAAAATTATTTTATTTTTCAGAGGTCTGAAATTATGTATTTTCGTTGAAGTTTGGGTATCGAATTTACATTGGATATATAACATATATAGAATGCGCTTCACTCATGGCTGATGCAACTGAACTCTATAGATAAGTATAGACCTTACCTCTTCCTGGGGGTAATAACTGAGGATGGGGACAGAACATGTCCATGTGCTGCTATTATTGCCCTTGTTTATATTTCCAGGGCCAACAACACTGGTTTGCTGATTCTGGGAGGATCGCGAGAACTTCAAGCTAAGGAACGCATTGTTTGGCTGGGACTGAGAGATCCTAATCGTCGTTTCACAGTCACTCTGTATGTGTAAGTATACTTTGACAGTCGCTAGGGTAAGTATGTTTCATAATAATTATTTGACTCTACGACTCTGACAAGCTCCATCAGGGGACTTAGCACCTCAACCTATAGAAGATCTTTTTTATGCCTAAGCCTCTGGAGGGAGTGCCCCCTGGGAGGGAAGGGTCAAGTGAGAGGTTACTAAGGGTACCTGGACCTGAGTAGAGACTAAAGCAGAAGACAGGGTCCCTAACAACTACATATTGAAACTCCCCGGTGGCGGATCGTATAACCGGGTCTCCTTCCCCTACACTGCTACACATCCTCTACCATGTACGCCGGAGCATGAGTCATGGAGATTGTACATTTCTTTAGTGAAGTACAGCTCATAGAAATCAAGGAGTGATACATCATCAAGTTTTACATTCAATTCTGTGTTATTCTGTGTTATCAGTTAATTCCATCTAAAAAAATTGCAAGCACTGTCTCAATATAAAAATGAAAGGGTAGTGAGAATAATTCAAATGATTTTTTAAACTTTTGAACATCTTGAAAATGGGTGTTGAACTTTCTGAGATTTTTCAAGAGGTATTTCCCAAAATTAGATCTGTTCATAGATATATCATTTTGCTCACTGTCGGAAAATTGACAAATACTCCACTATTTATTTGCGTCTGTCAAACTACAAGTGTTCATTCAAAACATTTGATTAGGTTGAACAGATGATGGATCATGTGGTTCTTGCCTTGCATTTTGGTATTTAGTTCCTTAAGGTGTTCCACCATATTAACTAGAAATAGTTTAAGAACCGAGGTCCGCTAGACATTAATTATCTTCTGAGTAACAAAATGTGTCACACACAGTAGTGTTACTATACTGAAGATATGCATACCTGCTAATTTGTTCTTACTTTAGAATCTTGTTGCTTCACTGTTAATAGCTTCATTTTCCTTAATTACATCTGCCATTTTTTGTCTGGCATTTGCATTATTGTATCTCCACTAAAATTATTCTTATAATCAGGGTGGGAGGGGTGTTATAGATCAAGTAATCTCTGGCATGTTTAGTTTTCACTTCAGTTGTCATCTGTTACTACACAATGTAAAAAATTTGAAATGCGAATGTTTATTTTATGAAGTTTTTTGTTCCATCAAGATAATTAAGTTATGTAACAACAAGTTGAGTTTTCAAATAAGCATAAAGAATCATATTTTATTACTAATTTGATTTATAATAACTGGTAACTGCCATGCAGAATGATTGTATGACATTCCAATCCTCATATTGTTTTCCTTGCAACTTGGCTTTCCTGATTGAGGTTACACCTTTACGAAAAGTTTCTCTAATTATGCACGGCCACATTTGTAAATGACTGCCCCCTCCTTCATAATGTACCACACTTTAGATGAGCATAAATTAAACAAGGTGATTGAAACAGGCTTCTGTATGCCTAAAACAGCATAAGTCATTGAACTATATAAACATTTATTGAAATTAACAGCTACATATGTATGTTAAAACTAATGATGTATAGAGGTCCAAGGTCAGATAAAACACGTTAGATAGATATTAAAATAAAATAAAATATTACGTTCCTGGATGGTAGCAGCAACTTAATATATATATTTCAAAAACAAAAATTGTGACATCTGCCTGACATTGCAGGTGACCATAAAGATCCAGAATACAGAGATATATGACAAAGTCAATTTTAAGAATAAGAAAAAAAAAAATGATTAAAATTAATATTCAAAATATCTAAAACATTAAAAGATTATAACAAGAAAATAACAGTTAACACATTGAATACAAGTGATTATTTAAAATATATAAAGAGTCTTTTAGGACATGTAAACATATATTTACAATTTCGGACCATTGCACACCCAGTGCTTTGAGGCAGGTACTTGTGAATTTAAAACATGTTCCGCGGGCACCAAA
This sequence comes from Tenodera sinensis, assembly GCA_030765045.1. NCBI lineage: Eukaryota > Metazoa > Arthropoda > Insecta > Mantodea > Mantidae > Tenodera > Tenodera sinensis. The sequence goes on from CM060969.1 coordinate 15,183,616, forward strand.
GAGTAGTCCTTTTACCTCCCATGCATTTTCAGGTACATTATATCTCTCACTAAGGTGAGGAATGCATGGTTGGTAGATGGCTTCCTTTTCCTTGTTCACCTGTGTCGCCTGCTGTAAATGTTGCTCCATTCTTACTGTTGGATCAAGAATGAGACCCTTTCCTCGATCCCTCTTACTGTGTAAGGTCATACGAGAAGATGCTAACATTATTTACATTTTTATTATAGTATTGATGTGAGAAAATTCCGTTTTTCAAGAAATAAGAGGACATTTCTAGACAGCGGCACTAACAAAATTACTGGTCCTAAGAAAGACGTGGATGAGCTGTATACTCATATGGGAAACCCCGACGCTAATGGTGATGTAAGTATTCAGTGGACCAGAGTTCTAGCATATATAATAAATAAATAGTATAAATAAATATAGTATAATGTAATGTAATATAATATAATATATAATATAAAATCTAATATCATATAATATAATACAACACAACACAACACAACACAACACAATATAATATAATATAATACAATACAATACAATACAATACAATATAATATAATATAATATCTGTTGTTGTTAGCTAATGCTGGATTTCTGGCAATCAAGTCATTAATCCTCTTGCTCTCCAATATTTTTCACTGGATAGAAGTGACCGGGCATATTTGAAGGTGGTCTCAATCCATTTCCTCTTACACATCACAGAGGACAGAGTGGTGAAGTGTCCCAATTCACATAGGCTACACCAGATCTGTATATAAGTATAGACTGAGGAGATAGGCTAGTATAGGCTCACATAGCCTACACCAGATCTGTATATAAGTATAGACTGGGGAGATAGGCTAGTATAGGCTCACATAGCCTACACCAGATCTGTATATAAGTATAGACTGAGGAGATAGGCTAGTATAGGCTGACATAGCCTACACCAGATCTGTATATAAGTATAGACTGAGGAGATAGGCTAGTATAGGCTCACATAGCCTACACCAGATCTGTATATAAGTATAGACTGGGGAGATAGGCTAGTATAGGCTCACATAGGCTACACCAGATTTGTATATAAGTATAGACTGAGCAGATAGGCTAGTACAGGCTCACATAGCTTACACCAGATCTGTATATAAGTATAGACTGAGGACATAGCCTACACCAGATCTGTATATAAGTATAGACTGAGCAGATAGGCTAGTACAGGCTCACATAGCTTACACCAGATCTGTATATAAGTATAGACTGAGGACATAGCCTACACCAGATCTGTATATAAGTATAGACTGAGGAGATAGGCTAGTATAGGCTCACATAGCCTACACCAGATCTGTATATAAGTATAGACTGGGGAGATAGGCTAGTATAGGCTCACATAGCCTACACCAGATTTGTATATAAGTATAGACTGAGCAGATAGGCTAGTACAGGCTCACATAGCCTACACCAGATCTGTATATAAGTATAGACTGAGGAGATAGGCTAGTATAGGCTGACATAGCCTACACCAGATCTGTATATAAGTATAGACTGAGGAGATAGGCTAGTATAGGCTGACATAGGCTACACCAGATTTGTATATAAGTATAGACTGAGCAGATAGGCTAGTACAGGCTCACATAGCCTACACCAGATCTGTATATAAGTATAGACTGAGGAGATAGGCTAGTATAGGCTGACATAGCCTACACCAGATCTGTATATAAGTATAGACTGAGGAGATAGGCTAGTATAGGCTGACATAGGCTACACCAGATCTGTATATAAGTATAGACTGAGGAGATAGGCTAGTATAGGCTGACATAGCCTACACCAGATCTGTATATAAGTATAGACTGAGGAGATAAGCTAGTATAGGCTGACATAGGCTACACCAGATCTGTATATAAGTATAGACTGAGGAGATAGGCTAGTACAGGCTCACATAGCCTACACCAGATCTGTATATAAGTATAGACTGAGGAGATAGGCTAGTATAGGCTCACATAGGCTACACCAGATCTGTATATAAGTATAGACTGAGGAGATAGGCTAGTACAGGCTCACATAGCCTACACCAGATCTGTATATAAGTATAGACTGAGGAGATAGGCTAGTATAGGCTCACATAGCCTACACCAGATCTGTATATAAGTATAGACTGAGGAGATAGGCTAGTACAGGCTCACATAGCCTACATCAGATTTGTATATAAGTATAGACTGAGCAGATAGGCTAGTACAGGCTCACATAGCCTAAACCAGATCTGTATATAAGTATAGACTGAGGAGATAGGCTAGTATAGGCTCACATAGCCTACACCAGATCTGTATATAAGTATAGACTGAGGAGATAGGCTAGTATAGGCTCACATAGCCTACACCAGATCTGTATATAAGTAAGGACTGAGGAGATAGGCTAGTATAGGCTCACATAGCCTACACCAGATCTGTATATAAGTATAGACTGAGGAGATAGGCTCGTACAGGCTCACATAGCCTACACCAGATTTGTATATAAGTATAGACTGAGGATATAGGCTAGTATAGGCTCACATAGGCTACACCAGATTTGTATATAAGTATAGACTGAGGAGATAGGCTAGTACAGGCTCACATAGCCTACACCAGATCTGTATATAAGTAAGGACTGAGGAGATAGGCTAGTATAGGCTCACATAGCCTACACCAGATCTGTATATAAGTAAGGACTGAGGAGATAGGCTAGTATAGGCTCACATAGGCTACACCAGATCTGTATATAAGTATAGACTGAGGAGATAGGCTAGTACAGGCTCACATAGCCTACACCAGATTTGTATACAACTATAGACTGAGGAGATCGGCTAGTACAGGCTCACATAGCCTACACCAGATTTGTATATAAGTATAGACTGAGGAGATAGGCTAGTACAGGCTCACATAGCCTACACCAGATCTGTATATATGTAAGTATAGACTGAGGAGATAGGCTAGTATAGCCTCACATAGCCTACACCAGATCTGTATATAAGTATAGACTGAGGAGATAGGCTAGTATAGGCTCACATAGCCTACACTAGATCTGTATATAAGTATAGGCTGCGGAGATAGGCTAGTATAGGCTGACATAGGCTACACCAGATCTGTATATAAGTATAGACTGAGGAGATAGGCTAGTATAGGCTGACATAGGCTACACCAGATCTGTATATAAGTACAGACTGAGGAGATAGGCTAGTATAGGCTCACATAGGCCACACCATCTCTATATAAGTATAGACTGCGGAGATAGGCTAGTATAGGCTGACATGGGCCACACTAGATCTGTATATAAGTGTAGACTGAGGAGATAGGCAAGTATAGGCTCACATAGCCTACACCAGATCTGTATATAAGTGTAAGCTGCGGAGATAGGCTAGTATAGGCTTACATAGGCTACACCAGATCTGTATATAAGTATAGACTGAGGAGATAAGCTACACATAGCCTACACTAGATCTGTGTATAAGCATAGGCTGCGGAGATAGGCTAGTATAGGCTCACATAGGCTACACCAGATCTGTATATAAGTATAGACTGAGGAGATAGGCTAGTATAGGCTCACATAGGCTACACCAGATCTGTATATAAGTATAGACTGAGGAGATAGGCTAGTACAGGCTCACATAGCCTACACCAGATCTGTATATAAGTATAGACTGAGGAGATAGGCTAGTATAGGCTCACATAGCCTACACCAGATCTGTATATAAGTATAGACTGAGGAGATAGGCTAGTACAGGCTCACATAGCCTACACCAGATTTGTATATAAGTATAGACTGAGCAGATAGGCTAGTACAGGCTCACATAGCCTACACCAGATCTGTATATAAGTATAGACTGAGGAGATAGGCTAGTATAGGCTCACATAGCCTACACCAGATCTGTATATAAGTATAGACTGAGGAGATAGGCTAGTACAGGCTCACATAGCCTACACCAGATTTGTATATAAGTATAGACTGACGAGATAGGCTAGTATAGGCTCACATAGCCTACACCAGATCTGTATATAAGAAAGGACTGAGGAGATAGGCTAGTATAGGCTCACATAGCCTACACCAGATCTGTATATAAGTATAGACTGAGGAGATAGGCTAGTATAGGCTCACATAGCCTACACCAGATCTGTATATAAGTATAGGCTGAGGAGATAGGCTAGTATAGGCTCACATAGCCTACACCAGATCTGTATATAAGTATAGACTGAGGAGATAAGCTAGTACAGGCTCACATAGCCTACACCAGATTTGTATATAAGTATAGACTGAGGAGATAGGCTAGTACAGGCTCACATAGCCTACACCAGATTTGTATATAAGTATAGACTGAGGAGATAGGCTAGTACAGGCTCACATAGCCTACACCAGATTTGTATATAAGTATAGACTGAGGAGATAGGCTAGTATAGGCTCACATAGGCTACACCAGATATGTATATAAGTATAGACTGAGGAGATAGGCTAGTACAGGCTCACATAGCCTACACCAGATCTGTATATAAGTAAGGACTGAGGAGATAGGCTAGTATAGGCTCACATAGCCTACACCAAATCTGTATATAAGTATAGACTGAGGAGATAGGCTAGTATAGGCTCACATAGCCTACACCAGATCTGTATATAAGTATAGGCTGAGGAGATAGGCTAGTATAGGCTCACATAGCCTACACCAGATCTGTATATAAGTATAGACTGAGGAGATAGGCTAGTACAGGCTCACATAGCCTACACCAGATTTGTATATAAGTATAGACTGAGGAGATAGGCTAGTACAGGCTCACATAGCCTACACCAGATTTGTATATAAGTATAGATTGACGAGATAGGCTAGTACAGGCTCACATAGCCTACACCAGATTTGTATATAAGTATAGACTGAGGAGATAGGCTAGTATAGGCTCACATAGGCTACGCCAGATTTGTATATAAGTATAGACTGAGGAGATAGGCTAGTACAGGCTCACATAGCCTACACCAGATCTGTATATAAGTATAGACTGAGGAGATAGGCTAGTATAGGCTCACATAGCCTACACTAGATCTGTATATAAGTATAGGCTGCGGAGATAGGCTAGTATAGGCTGACATAGGCTACACCAGATCTGTATATAAGTATAGACTGAGGAGATAGGCTAGTATAGGCTCACATAGGCTACACCAGATCTGTATATAAGTATAGACTGAGGAGATAGGCTAGTATAGGCTCACATAGGCTACACCAGATCTGTATATAAGTATAGACTGAGGAGATAGGCTAGTATAGGCTCACATAGCCTACACTAGATCTGTATATAAGTATAGGCTGCGGAGATAGGCTAGTATAGGCTGACATAGGCTACACCAGATCTGTATATAAGTATAGACTGAGGAGATAGGCTAGTATAGGCTCACATAGCCTACACTAGATCTGTATATAAGTATAGGCTGAGGAGATAGGCTAGTATTGGCTGACATAGGCTACAACAGATCTGTATATAAGTATAGACTGAGGAGATAGGCTAGTATAGGCTGACATAGGCTACAACAGATCTGTATATAAGTATAGACTGAGGGGATGGGCTAGTATAGGCTCACATAGGCTACACCAGATCTGTATTGTAACTTTTTTTGGTGTGGGTGTGAAGTAAAGTAGACAGATGTAGTCGAGATAAAGAAACACTTTTATTTCCGTAAACAGTAACTTTGTACACTCGTTGCAACAAGAAAGTCTTTTCCGATTCTCCAACAGCACGGCTCCGAATTTGTAACACAAAGAACTAACTCTTCTCCGTCGGCACTACTCAACGCTTCACATCCGTCTGACTGGCTCTTCTGTCGCACTTTACGGCTATTTATATCTCCCAGGCACTATTCTGCAAGCTTCAGGAACGTTCACTTATTGCGGCGAGATACAAAGCAGAGAAGATTCTCGAAGTGTCTATCCTTTTCTCTCTTTCGGCAAGCGCCCCAAAAATGCGGCCATGCTCTGTCTCTTTCCTTCGGCTCCTTTGCGGTAGTGCCGACAATAATGCGATGGGTGACACTGCTGTTGTCGGCAATTAGATGCGGCGAGCGCGGTGACAGTATATAAGTATAGACTGAGGAGATAGGCTAGTATAGGCTGACATAGGCTACACCAGATCTGTATATAAGTATAGACTGAGGAGATAGGCTAGTATAGGCTCACATAGGCAACACCAGATCTCTATATAAGTATAGACTGCGGATATAGGCTAGTATAGGCTGACATAGGCTACACCAGATCTGTATATAGGTATAGACTGAGGAGATAGGCTAGTATAGGCTGACATAGCCTACACCAGATCTGTATATAAGTATAGACTGCGGAGATAGGCTAGTATAGGCTACCCCAGATCTGTATATAAGTATAGACTGCGGCGATAGGCTAGTATAGGCTCACATAGGCTACACCAGATCTGTATATAAGTACAGACTGAGGAGATAGGCTAGTATAGGCTCACATAGGCCACACCAGATCTCTATATAAGTATAGACTGCGGATATAGGCTAGTATAGGCTGACATAGGCTACACCAGATCTGTATATACATAGGTATAGACTGAGGAGATAGGCTAGTATAGGCTCACATAGCCTACACTAGATCTATATATAAGTATAGACTGAGGAGATAGGCTAGTATAGGCTGACATAGGCTACACTAGATCTGTATATAAGTGTAGACTGAGGAGATAGGCAAGTATAGGCTCACATAGCCTACACCAGATCTGTATATAAGTGTAAGCTGCGGAGATAGGCTAGTATAGGCTCACATAGGCTACACCAGATCTGTATATAAGTATAGACTGAGGAGATAAGCTAGTATAGGCTCACATAGCCTACACTAGATCTGTGTATAAGCATAGGCTGCGGAGATAGGCTAGTATAGGCTCACATAGGCTACAGCAGATCTGTATGTAAGTATACACTGAGGAGATAACCTAGCATAGGCTGAAATAGGCTGACATAGGCTGCACCAGCTCTGTATATAAGTATAGACTGAGGAGGTAGGCTAGTATAGGGTGACATAGGCTACACCAGATCTGTATGTAAGTATAGACTGAGGAGATAGGCTAGTATAGGGTGACATAGGCTACACCAGATATATATGTAAGTGCAGACTGAAGAGGGAGGCTTGTGTAGGCTCACATACGCTACACCACATCTGTATATAAGTATAGACTGAGGAGGTAGTCTTGTATAGGCTTACATAGGTTACACCAGAGCTGTATGTAAGTATAGACTGAGGAGATAAGCTAGTATAGGCTCACATAGGCAATACCAGATCTGTATATAAGTATAGACTGAGGACGTAGGCTAGTATAGGCTCACATAGGCTACACCGGATCTGTATATAAGTATAGACTGAGGAGATAGGCTAGTATAGGCTCACATAGCCTACACCAGATCTGTATATAAGTATAGACTGAGGAGATAGGCTAGTATAGGCTCACATAGGCTACACCAGATCTGTATATAAGTATAGACTGCGGAGACAGGCTAGTATAGTCTCACATAGGCTACACCAGATCTGTATATAAGTATAGACTGCGAAGATAGGCTAGTATAGGCTCACATAGGCTACACCAGGTCTGTATATAAGTATAGACTGCGGAGATAGGCTAGTATAGGTTCACATAGGCTACACCAGATATGTATATAAGTATAGACTGCGGCGATAGGCTAGTATAGGCTCACGAAGGCTACACCAAATCTGTATATAAGTATAGACTGAGCAGATAGGCTAGTATAGGCTCACAAGGCTACACCAGATCTGTATATAAGTATAGACTGCGGAGATAGGCTAGTATAGGCTAACCCAGATCTGTATATAAGTATAGACTGAGGAGATAGGCTAGAATAGCCTCACATAGGCTACACCAGATGAGTATATAAGTATAGACTGTGGAGATAGGCTAGTATAGGCTCACATAGGCTACACCAGATCTGTATATAAGTATAGACTGAGGAGATAGGTTATTATAGGCTCAGATAGGCTACCCCAGATCTGTATATAAGTATAGACTGAGAAGATAGGCTAGTATAGGTTCACATAGGCTACACCAGATCTGTATATAAGTATAGACTGCGGAGATAGGCTAGTATAGGCTGACATAGGCTATACCAGATCTGTATATAAAGTATAGACTACGGAGATAGGCTAGTATAGGCTCACATAGGCTATACCAGATCTGTATATAAGTATAGACTGAGGAGATAGGCCAGTATAAGCTCACATAGGCTACACCAGATCTGATATAAGTATAGACTGAGGAGATAGGCTAGTATAGGCTGACATAGCCTACACCAGATCTGTATATAAGTATAGACTGCGGAGATAGGCTAGTATAGGCTACCCCAGATCTGTATATAAGTATAGACTGCGGCGATAGGCTAGTATAGGCTCACATAGGCTACACCAGATCTGTATATAAGTAAAGACTGCGGAGATGGGCTAGTATAGGCTCACATAGGCTACACCAGATCTTATATAAGTATACACTGCGGCGATAGGCTAGTATAGGCTCACATAGGCTACACCAGATCTGTATATAAGTATAGACTGAGGAGATAGGCTAGTACAGGCTCACATAGCCTACACCAGATCTGTATATAAGTATAGACTGAGGAGATAGGCTAGTATAGGCTGACATAGCCTACACCAGATCTGTATATAAGTATAGACTGAGGAGATAGGCTAGTATAGGCTCACATAGCCTACACCAGATCTGTATATAAGTATAGACTGGGGAGATAGGCTAGTATAGGCTCACATAGGCTACACCAGATTTGTATATAAGTATAGACTGAGCAGATAGGCTAGTACAGGCTCACATAGCTTACACCAGATCTGTATATAAGTATAGACTGAGGACATAGCCTACACCAGATCTGTATATAAGTATAGACTGAGCAGATAGGCTAGTACAGGCTCACATAGCTTACACCAGATCTGTATATAAGTATAGACTGAGGACATAGCCTACACCAGATCTGTATATAAGTATAGACTGAGGAGATAGGCTAGTATAGGCTCACATAGCCTACACCAGATCTGTATATAAGTATAGACTGGGGAGATAGGCTAGTATAGGCTCACATAGCCTACACCAGATTTGTATATAAGTATAGACTGAGCAGATAGGCTAGTACAGGCTCACATAGCCTACACCAGATCTGTATATAAGTATAGACTGAGGAGATAGGCTAGTATAGGCTGACATAGCCTACACCAGATCTGTATATAAGTATAGACTGAGGAGATAGGCTAGTATAGGCTGACATAGGCTACACCAGATTTGTATATAAGTATAGACTGAGCAGATAGGCTAGTACAGGCTCACATAGCCTACACCAGATCTGTATATAAGTATAGACTGAGGAGATAGGCTAGTATAGGCTGACATAGCCTACACCAGATCTGTATATAAGTATAGACTGAGGAGATAGGCTAGTATAGGCTGACATAGGCTACACCAGATCTGTATATAAGTATAGACTGAGGAGATAGGCTAGTATAGGCTGACATAGCCTACACCAGATCTGTATATAAGTATAGACTGAGGAGATAAGCTAGTATAGGCTGACATAGGCTACACCAGATCTGTATATAAGTATAGACTGAGGAGATAGGCTAGTACAGGCTCACATAGCCTACACCAGATCTGTATATAAGTATAGACTGAGGAGATAGGCTAGTATAGGCTCACATAGGCTACACCAGATCTGTATATAAGTATAGACTGAGGAGATAGGCTAGTACAGGCTCACATAGCCTACACCAGATCTGTATATAAGTATAGACTGAGGAGATAGGCTAGTATAGGCTCACATAGCCTACACCAGATCTGTATATAAGTATAGACTGAGGAGATAGGCTAGTACAGGCTCACATAGCCTACACCAGATTTGTATATAAGTATAGACTGAGCAGATAGGCTAGTACAGGCTCACATAGCCTAAACCAGATCTGTATATAAGTATAGACTGAGGAGATAGGCTAGTATAGGCTCACATAGCCTACACCAGATCTGTATATAAGTATAGACTGAGGAGATGGGCTAGTATAGGCTCACATAGCCTACACCAGATCTGTATATAAGTAAGGACTGAGGAGATAGGCTAGTATAGGCTCACATAGCCTACACCAGATCTGTATATAAGTATAGACTGAGGAGATAGGCTCGTACAGGCTCACATAGCCTACACCAGATTTGTATATAAGTATAGACTGAGGATATAGGCTAGTATAGGCTCACATAGGCTACACCAGATTTGTATATAAGTATAGACTGAGGAGATAGGCTAGTACAGGCTCACATAGCCTACACCAGATCTGTATATAAGTAAGGACTGAGGAGATAGGCTAGTATAGGCTCACATAGCCTACACCAGATCTGTATATAAGTAAGGACATAGGAGATAGGCTAGTATAGGCTCACATAGCCTACACCAGATCTGTATATAAGTATAGACTGAGGAGATAGGCTAGTACAGGCTCACATAGCCTACACCAGATTTGTATACAACTATAGACTGAGGAGATCGGCTAGTACAGGCTCACATAGCCTACACCAGATTTGTATATAAGTATAGACTGAGGAGATAGGCTAGTACAGGCTCACATAGCCTACACCAGATCTGTATATAGGTATAGACTGAGGAGATAGGCTAGTATAGCCTCACATAGCCTACACCAGATCTGTATATAAGTATAGACTGAGGAGATAGGCTAGTATAGGCTCACATAGCCTACACTAGATCTGTATATAAGTATAGGCTGCGGAGATAGGCTAGTATAGGCTGACATAGGCTACACCAGATCTGTATATAAGTATAGACTGAGGAGATAGGCTAGTATAGGCTGACATAGGCTACACCAGATCTGTATATAAGTACAGACTGAGGAGATAGGCTAGTATAGGCTCACATAGGCCACACCATCTCTATATAAGTATAGACTGCGGAGATAGGCTAGTATAGGCTGACATGGGCCACACTAGATCTGTATATAAGTGTAGACTGAGGAGATAGGCAAGTATAGGCTCACATAGCCTACACCAGATCTGTATATAAGTGTAAGCTGCGGAGATAGGCTAGTATAGGCTTACATAGGCTACACCAGATCTGTATATAAGTATAGACTGAGGAGATAAGCTACACATAGCCTACACTAGATCTGTGTATAAGCATAGGCTGCGGAGATAGGCTAGTATAGGCTCACATAGGCTACACCAGATCTGTATATAAGTATAGACTGAGGAGATAGGCTAGTATAGGCTCACATAGGCTACACCAGATCTGTATATAAGTATAGACTGAGGAGATAGGCTAGTACAGGCTCACATAGCCTACACCAGATCTGTATATAAGTATAGACTGAGGAGATAGGCTAGTATAGGCTCACATAGCCTACACCAGATCTGTATATAAGTATAGACTGAGGAGATAGGCTAGTACAGGCTCACATAGCCTACACCAGATTTGTATATAAGTATAGACTGAGCAGATAGGCTAGTACAGGCTCACATAGCCTACACCAGATCTGTATATAAGTATAGACTGAGGAGATAGGCTAGTATAGGCTCACATAGCCTACACCAGATCTGTATATAAGTATAGACTGAGGAGATAGGCTAGTACAGGCTCACATAGCCTACACCAGATTTGTATATAAGTATAGACTGAGGAGATAGGCTAGTATAGGCTCACATAGCCTACACCAGATCTGTATATAAGAAAGGACTGAGGAGATAGGCTAGTATAGGCTCACATAGCCTACACCAGATCTGTATATAAGTATAGACTGAGGAGATAGGCTAGTATAGGCTCACATAGCCTACACCAGATCTGTATATAAGTATAGGCTGAGGAGATAGGCTAGTATAGGCTCACATAGCCTACACCAGATCTGTATATAAGTATAGACTGAGGAGATAAGCTAGTACAGGCTCACATAGCCTACACCAGATTTGTATATAAGTATAGACTGAGGAGATAGGCTAGTACAGGCTCACATAGCCTACACCAGATTTGTATATAAGTATAGACTGAGGAGATAGGCTAGTACAGGCTCACATAGCCTACACCAGATTTGTATATAAGTATAGACTGAGGATATAGGCTAGTATAGGCTCACATAGGCTACACCAGATATGTATATAAGTATAGACTGAGGAGATAGGCTAGTACAGGCTCACATAGCCTACACCAGATCTGTATATAAGTAAGGACTGAGGAGATAGGCTAGTATAGGCTCACATAGCCTACACCAAATCTGTATATAAGTATAGACTGAGGAGATAGGCTAGTATAGGCTCACATAGCCTACACCAGATCTGTATATAAGTATAGGCTGAGGAGATAGGCTAGTATAGGCTCACATAGCCTACACCAGATCTGTATATAAGTATAGACTGAGGAGATAGGCTAGTACAGGCTCACATAGCCTACACCAGATTTGTATATAAGTATAGACTGAGGAGATAGGCTAGTACAGGCTCACATAGCCTACACCAGATTTGTATATAAGTATAGATTGACGAGATAGGCTAGTACAGGCTCACATAGCCTACACCAGATTTGTATATAAGTATAGACTGAGGAGATAGGCTAGTATAGGCTCACATAGGCTACGCCAGATTTGTATATAAGTATAGACTGAGGAGATAGGCTAGTACAGGCTCACATAGCCTACACCAGATCTGTATATAAGTATAGACTGAGGAGATAGGCTAGTATAGGCTCACATAGCCTACACTAGATCTGTATATAAGTATAGGCTGCGGAGATAGGCTAGTATAGGCTGACATAGGCTACACCAGATCTGTATATAAGTATAGACTGAGGAGATAGGCTAGTATAGGCTCACATAGGCTACACCAGATCTGTATATAAGTATAGACTGAGGAGATAGGCTAGTATAGGCTCACATAGGCTACACCAGATCTGTATATAAGTATAGACTGAGGAGATAGGCTAGTATAGGCTCACATAGCCTACACTAGATCTGTATATAAGTATAGGCTGCGGAGATAGGCTAGTATAGGCTGACATAGGCTACACCAGATCTGTATATAAGTATAGACTGAGGAGATAGGCTAGTATAGGCTCACATAGCCTACACTAGATCTGTATATAAGTATAGGCTGAGGAGATAGGCTAGTATTGGCTGACATAGGCTACAACAGATCTGTATATAAGTATAGACTGAGGAGATAGGCTAGTATAGGCTGACATAGGCTACAACAGATCTGTATATAAGTATAGACTGAGGGGATGGGCTAGTATAGGCTCACATAGGCTACACCAGATCTGTATTGTAACTTTTTTTGGTGTAGGTGTGAAGTAAAGTAGACAGATGTAGTCGAGATAAAGAAACACTTTTATTTCCGTAAACAGTAACTTTGTACACTCGTTGCAACAAGAAAGTCTTTTCCGATTCTCCAACAGCACGGCTCCGAATTTGTAACACAAAGAACTAACTCTTCTCCGTCGGCACTACTCAACGCTTCACATCCGTCTGACTGGCTCTTCTGTCGCACTTTACGGCTATTTATATCTCCCAGGCACTATTCTGCAAGCTTCAGGAACGTTCACTTATTGCGGCGAGATACAAAGCAGAGAAGATTCTCGAAGTGTCTATCCTTTTCTCTCTTTCGGCAAGCGCCCCAACAATGCGGCCATGCTCTGTCTCTTTCCTTCGGCTCCTTTGCGGTAGTGCCGACAATAATGCGATGGGTGACACTGCTGTTGTCGGCAATTAGATGCGGCGAGCGCGGTGACAGTATATAAGTATAGACTGAGGAGATAGGCTAGTATAGGCTGACATAGGCTACACCAGATCTGTATATAAGTATAGACTGAGGAGATAGGCTAGTATAGGCTCACATAGGCAACACCAGATCTCTATATAAGTATAGACTGCGGATATAGGCTAGTATAGGCTGACATAGGCTACACCAGATCTGTATATAGGTATAGACTGAGGAGATAGGCTAGTATAGGCTGACATAGCCTACACCAGATCTGTATATAAGTATAGACTGCGGAGATAGGCTAGTATAGGCTACCCCAGATCTGTATATAAGTATAGACTGCGGCGATAGGCTAGTATAGGCTCACATAGGCTACACCAGATCTGTATATAAGTACAGACTGAGGAGATAGGCTAGTATAGGCTCACATAGGCCACACCAGATCTCTATATAAGTATAGACTGCGGATATAGGCTAGTATAGGCTGACATAGGCTACACCAGATCTGTATATAGGTATAGACTGAGGAGATAGGCTAGTATAGGCTCACATAGCCTACACTAGATCTATATATAAGTATAGACTGAGGAGATAGGCTAGTATAGGCTGACATAGGCTACACTAGATCTGTATATAAGTGTAGACTGAGGAGATAGGCAAGTATAGGCTCACATAGCCTACACCAGATCTGTATATAAGTGTAAGCTGCGGAGATAGGCTAGTATAGGCACACATAGGCTACACCAGATCTGTATATAAGTATAGACTGAGGAGATAAGCTAGTATAGGCTCACATAGCCTACACTAGATCTGTGTATAAGCATAGGCTGCGGAGATAGGCTAGTATAGGCTCACATAGGCTACAGCAGATCTGTATGTAAGTATACACTGAGGAGATAACCTAGCATAGGCTGAAATAGGCTGACATAGGCTGCACCAGCTCTGTATATAAGTATAGACTGAGGAGGTAGGCTAGTATAGGGTGACATAGGCTACACCAGATCTGTATGTAAGTATAGACTGAGGAGATAGGCTAGTATAGGGTGACATAGGCTACACCAGATATATATGTAAGTGCAGACTGAAGAGGGAGGCTTGTGTAGGCTCACATACGCTACACCACATCTGTATATAAGTATAGACTGAGGAGGTAGTCTTGTATAGGCTTACATAGGTTACACCAGAGCTGTATGTAAGTATAGACTGAGGAGATAAGCTAGTATAGGCTCACATAGGCAATACCAGATCTGTATATAAGTATAGACTGAGGACGTAGGCTAGTATAGGCTCACATAGGCTACACCGGATCTGTATATAAGTATAGACTGAGGAGATAGGCTAGTATAGGCTCACATAGCCTACACCAGATCTGTATATAAGTATAGACTGAGGAGATAGGCTAGTATAGGCTCACATAGGCTACACCAGATCTGTATATAAGTATAGACTGCGGAGACAGGCTAGTATAGTCTCACATAGGCTACACCAGATCTGTATATAAGTATAGACTGCGGAGATAGGCTAGTATAGGCTCACATAGGCTACACCAGGTCTGTATATAAGTATAGACTGCGGAGATAGGCTAGTATAGGTTCACATAGGCTACACCAGATATGTATATAAGTATAGACTGCGGCGATAGGCTAGTATAGGCTCACGAAGGCTACACCAAATCTGTATATAAGTATAGACTGAGCAGATAGGCTAGTATAGGCTCACAAGGCTACACCAGATCTGTATATAAGTATAGACTGCGGAGATAGGCTAGTATAGGCTAACCCAGATCTGTATATAAGTATAGACTGAGGAGATAGGCTAGAATAGCCTCACATAGGCTACACCAGATGAGTATATAAGTATAGACTGTGGAGATAGGCTAGTATAGGCTCACATAGGCTACACCAGATCTGTATATAAGTATAGACTGAGGAGATAGGTTATTATAGGCTCAGATAGGCTACCCCAGATCTGTATATAAGTATAGACTGAGAAGATAGGCTAGTATAGGTTCACATAGGCTACACCAGATCTGTATATAAGTATAGACTGCGGAGATAGGCTAGTATAGGCTGACATAGGCTATACCAGATCTGTATATAAAGTATAGACTACGGAGATAGGCTAGTATAGGCTCACATAGGCTATACCAGATCTGTATATAAGTATAGACTGAGGAGATAGGCCAGTATAAGCTCACATAGGCTACACCAGATCTGATATAAGTATAGACTGAGGAGATAGGCTAGTATAGGCTGACATAGCCTACACCAGATCTGTATATAAGTATAGACTGGGGAGATAGGCTAGTATAGGCTCACATAGGCTACACCAGATTTGTATATAAGTATAGACTGAGCAGATAGGCTAGTACAGGCTCACATAGCTTACACCAGATCTGTATATAAGTATAGACTGAGGACATAGCCTACACCAGATCTGTATATAAGTATAGACTGAGCAGATAGGCTAGTACAGGCTCACATAGCTTACACCAGATCTGTATATAAGTATAGACTGAGGACATAGCCTACACCAGATCTGTATATAAGTATAGACTGAGGAGATAGGCTAGTATAGGCTCACATAGCCTACACCAGATCTGTATATAAGTATAGACTGGGGAGATAGGCTAGTATAGGCTCACATAGCCTACACCAGATTTGTATATAAGTATAGACTGAGCAGATAGGCTAGTACAGGCTCACATAGCCTACACCAGATCTGTATATAAGTATAGACTGAGGAGATAGGCTAGTATAGGCTGACATAGCCTACACCAGATCTGTATATAAGTATAGACTGAGGAGATAGGCTAGTATAGGCTGACATAGGCTACACCAGATTTGTATATAAGTATAGACTGAGCAGATAGGCTAGTACAGGCTCACATAGCCTACACCAGATCTGTATATAAGTATAGACTGAGGAGATAGGCTAGTATAGGCTGACATAGCCTACACCAGATCTGTATATAAGTATAGACTGAGGAGATAGGCTAGTATAGGCTGACATAGGCTACACCAGATCTGTATATAAGTATAGACTGAGGAGATAGGCTAGTATAGGCTGACATAGCCTACACCAGATCTGTATATAAGTATAGACTGAGGAGATAAGCTAGTATAGGCTGACATAGGCTACACCAGATCTGTATATAAGTATAGACTGAGGAGATAGGCTAGTACAGGCTCACATAGCCTACACCAGATTTGTATATAAGTATAGACTGAGGAGATAGGCTAGTACAGGCTCACATAGCCTACACCAGATCTGTATATAAGTAAGGACTGAGGAGATAGGCTAGTATAGGCTCACATAGCCTACACCAGATCTGTATATAAGTAAGGACATAGGAGATAGGCTAGTATAGGCTCACATAGCCTACACCAGATCTGTATATAAGTATAGACTGAGGAGATAGGCTAGTACAGGCTCACATAGCCTACACCAGATTTGTATACAACTATAGACTGAGGAGATCGGCTAGTACAGGCTCACATAGCCTACACCAGATTTGTATATAAGTATAGACTGAGGAGATAGGCTAGTACAGGCTCACATAGCCTACACCAGATCTGTATATAGGTATAGACTGAGGAGATAGGCTAGTATAGCCTCACATAGCCTACACCAGATCTGTATATAAGTATAGACTGAGGAGATAGGCTAGTATAGGCTCACATAGCCTACACTAGATCTGTATATAAGTATAGGCTGCGGAGATAGGCTAGTATAGGCTGACATAGGCTACACCAGATCTGTATATAAGTATAGACTGAGGAGATAGGCTAGTATAGGCTGACATAGGCTACACCAGATCTGTATATAAGTACAGACTGAGGAGATAGGCTAGTATAGGCTCACATAGGCCACACCATCTCTATATAAGTATAGACTGCGGAGATAGGCTAGTATAGGCTGACATGGGCCACACTAGATCTGTATATAAGTGTAGACTGAGGAGATAGGCAAGTATAGGCTCACATAGCCTACACCAGATCTGTATATAAGTGTAAGCTGCGGAGATAGGCTAGTATAGGCTTACATAGGCTACACCAGATCTGTATATAAGTATAGACTGAGGAGATAAGCTACACATAGCCTACACTAGATCTGTGTATAAGCATAGGCTGCGGAGATAGGCTAGTATAGGCTCACATAGGCTACACCAGATCTGTATATAAGTATAGACTGAGGAGATAGGCTAGTATAGGCTCACATAGGCTACACCAGATCTGTATATAAGTATAGACTGAGGAGATAGGCTAGTACAGGCTCACATAGCCTACACCAGATCTGTATATAAGTATAGACTGAGGAGATAGGCTAGTATAGGCTCACATAGCCTACACCAGATCTGTATATAAGTATAGACTGAGGAGATAAGCTAGTACAGGCTCACATAGCCTACACCAGATTTGTATATAAGTATAGACTGAGGAGATAGGCTAGTACAGGCTCACATAGCCTACACCAGATTTGTATATAAGTATAGACTGAGGAGATAGGCTAGTACAGGCTCACATAGCCTACACCAGATTTGTATATAAGTATAGACTGAGGATATAGGCTAGTATAGGCTCACATAGGCTACACCAGATATGTATATAAGTATAGACTGAGGAGATAGGCTAGTACAGGCTCACATAGCCTACACCAGATCTGTATATAAGTAAGGACTGAGGAGATAGGCTAGTATAGGCTCACATAGCCTACACCAAATCTGTATATAAGTATAGACTGAGGAGATAGGCTAGTATAGGCTCACATAGCCTACACCAGATCTGTATATAAGTATAGGCTGAGGAGATAGGCTAGTATAGGCTCACATAGCCTACACCAGATCTGTATATAAGTATAGACTGAGGAGATAGGCTAGTACAGGCTCACATAGCCTACACCAGATTTGTATATAAGTATAGACTGAGGAGATAGGCTAGTACAGGCTCACATAGCCTACACCAGATTTGTATATAAGTATAGATTGACGAGATAGGCTAGTACAGGCTCACATAGCCTACACCAGATTTGTATATAAGTATAGACTGAGGAGATAGGCTAGTATAGGCTCACATAGGCTACGCCAGATTTGTATATAAGTATAGACTGAGGAGATAGGCTAGTACAGGCTCACATAGCCTACACCAGATCTGTATATAAGTATAGACTGAGGAGATAGGCTAGTATAGGCTCACATAGCCTACACTAGATCTGTATATAAGTATAGGCTGCGGAGATAGGCTAGTATAGGCTGACATAGGCTACACCAGATCTGTATATAAGTATAGACTGAGGAGATAGGCTAGTATAGGCTCACATAGGCTACACCAGATCTGTATATAAGTATAGACTGAGGAGATAGGCTAGTATAGGCTCACATAGGCTACACCAGATCTGTATATAAGTATAGACTGAGGAGATAGGCTAGTATAGGCTCACATAGCCTACACTAGATCTGTATATAAGTATAGGCTGCGGAGATAGGCTAGTATAGGCTGACATAGGCTACACCAGATCTGTATATAAGTATAGACTGAGGAGATAGGCTAGTATAGGCTCACATAGCCTACACTAGATCTGTATATAAGTATAGGCTGAGGAGATAGGCTAGTATTGGCTGACATAGGCTACAACAGATCTGTATATAAGTATAGACTGAGGAGATAGGCTAGTATAGGCTGACATAGGCTACAACAGATCTGTATATAAGTATAGACTGAGGGGATGGGCTAGTATAGGCTCACATAGGCTACACCAGATCTGTATTGTAACTTTTTTTGGTGTAGGTGTGAAGTAAAGTAGACAGATGTAGTCGAGATAAAGAAACACTTTTATTTCCGTAAACAGTAACTTTGTACACTCGTTGCAACAAGAAAGTCTTTTCCGATTCTCCAACAGCACGGCTCCGAATTTGTAACACAAAGAACTAACTCTTCTCCGTCGGCACTACTCAACGCTTCACATCCGTCTGACTGGCTCTTCTGTCGCACTTTACGGCTATTTATATCTCCCAGGCACTATTCTGCAAGCTTCAGGAACGTTCACTTATTGCGGCGAGATACAAAGCAGAGAAGATTCTCGAAGTGTCTATCCTTTTCTCTCTTTCGGCAAGCGCCCCAACAATGCGGCCATGCTCTGTCTCTTTCCTTCGGCTCCTTTGCGGTAGTGCCGACAATAATGCGATGGGTGACACTGCTGTTGTCGGCAATTAGATGCGGCGAGCGCGGTGACAGTATATAAGTATAGACTGAGGAGATAGGCTAGTATAGGCTGACATAGGCTACACCAGATCTGTATATAAGTATAGACTGAGGAGATAGGCTAGTATAGGCTCACATAGGCAACACCAGATCTCTATATAAGTATAGACTGCGGATATAGGCTAGTATAGGCTGACATAGGCTACACCAGATCTGTATATAGGTATAGACTGAGGAGATAGGCTAGTATAGGCTGACATAGCCTACACCAGATCTGTATATAAGTATAGACTGCGGAGATAGGCTAGTATAGGCTACCCCAGATCTGTATATAAGTATAGACTGCGGCGATAGGCTAGTATAGGCTCACATAGGCTACACCAGATCTGTATATAAGTACAGACTGAGGAGATAGGCTAGTATAGGCTCACATAGGCCACACCAGATCTCTATATAAGTATAGACTGCGGATATAGGCTAGTATAGGCTGACATAGGCTACACCAGATCTGTATATACATAGGTATAGACTGAGGAGATAGGCTAGTATAGGCTCACATAGCCTACACTAGATCTATATATAAGTATAGACTGAGGAGATAGGCTAGTATAGGCTGACATAGGCTACACTAGATCTGTATATAAGTGTAGACTGAGGAGATAGGCAAGTATAGGCTCACATAGCCTACACCAGATCTGTATATAAGTGTAAGCTGCGGAGATAGGCTAGTATAGGCTCACATAGGCTACACCAGATCTGTATATAAGTATAGACTGAGGAGATAAGCTAGTATAGGCTCACATAGCCTACACTAGATCTGTGTATAAGCATAGGCTGCGGAGATAGGCTAGTATAGGCTCACATAGGCTACAGCAGATCTGTATGTAAGTATACACTGAGGAGATAACCTAGCATAGGCTGAAATAGGCTGACATAGGCTGCACCAGCTCTGTATATAAGTATAGACTGAGGAGGTAGGCTAGTATAGGGTGACATAGGCTACACCAGATCTGTATGTAAGTATAGACTGAGGAGATAGGCTAGTATAGGGTGACATAGGCTACACCAGATATATATGTAAGTGCAGACTGAAGAGGGAGGCTTGTGTAGGCTCACATACGCTACACCACATCTGTATATAAGTATAGACTGAGGAGGTAGTCTTGTATAGGCTTACATAGGTTACACCAGAGCTGTATGTAAGTATAGACTGAGGAGATAAGCTAGTATAGGCTCACATAGGCAATACCAGATCTGTATATAAGTATAGACTGAGGACGTAGGCTAGTATAGGCTCACATAGGCTACACCGGATCTGTATATAAGTATAGACTGAGGAGATAGGCTAGTATAGGCTCACATAGCCTACACCAGATCTGTATATAAGTATAGACTGAGGAGATAGGCTAGTATAGGCTCACATAGGCTACACCAGATCTGTATATAAGTATAGACTGCGGAGACAGGCTAGTATAGTCTCACATAGGCTACACCAGATCTGTATATAAGTATAGACTGCGGAGATAGGCTAGTATAGGCTCACATAGGCTACACCAGGTCTGTATATAAGTATAGACTGCGGAGATAGGCTAGTATAGGTTCACATAGGCTACACCAGATATGTATATAAGTATAGACTGCGGCGATAGGCTAGTATAGGCTCACGAAGGCTACACCAAATCTGTATATAAGTATAGACTGAGCAGATAGGCTAGTATAGGCTCACAAGGCTACACCAGATCTGTATATAAGTATAGACTGCGGAGATAGGCTAGTATAGGCTAACCCAGATCTGTATATAAGTATAGACTGAGGAGATAGGCTAGAATAGCCTCACATAGGCTACACCAGATGAGTATATAAGTATAGACTGTGGAGATAGGCTAGTATAGGCTCACATAGGCTACACCAGATCTGTATATAAAGTATAGACTACGGAGATAGGCTAGTATAGGCTCACATAGGCTATACCAGATCTGTATATAAGTATAGACTGAGGAGATAGGCCAGTATAAGCTCACATAGGCTACACCAGATCTGATATAAGTATAGACTGAGGAGATAGGCTAGTATAGGCTGACATAGCCTACACCAGATCTGTATATAAGTATAGACTGCGGAGATAGGCTAGTATAGGCTACCCCAGATCTGTATATAAGTATAGACTGCGGCGATAGGCTAGTATAGGCTCACATAGGCTACACCAGATCTGTATATAAGTAAAGACTGCGGAGATGGGCTAGTATAGGCTCACATAGGCTACACCAGATCTTATATAAGTATACACTGCGGCGATAGGCTAGTATAGGCTCACATAGGCTACACCAGATCTGTATATAAGTATAGACTGCGGAGATAGGCTAGTATAGGCTCACATAGGCTACACCAGATCTGTATATAAAGACTGCGGAGATAGGCTGGTATAGGCTCACATAGGCTACACCAGATCTGTACATAAGTATAGACTGCGGAGATAGGCTAGTATAGGCTCACATAGGCTACACCAGATCTGTATATAAGTATAGACTGAGGAGATAGGCTAGTATTGGCTGACATAGGCTACACCAGATCTGTATAGAAGTATAGACTGAGGAGATAGGCTAGTATAG
Source organism: Tenodera sinensis (assembly GCA_030765045.1). Taxonomy (NCBI): domain Eukaryota; kingdom Metazoa; phylum Arthropoda; class Insecta; order Mantodea; family Mantidae; genus Tenodera; species Tenodera sinensis. Next base: position 15,206,176 of record CM060969.1, read on the forward strand.
GCTGACATAGGCTACACCAGATCTGTATGTAAGTATACACTGAGGAGATAAGCTAGTATAGACTGAGGAGATAGGCTAGTGTAGGGTGACATAGGCTACACCAGATCTGTATGTAAGTATAGACTGAGGAGATGGGCTAGTATAGGCTGACATAGGCTACACAAGATCTGTATGTAAGTATAGACTGAGGAGATAGGCTAGTATAGGCTGACATAGGTTACACCAGATCTGTATATAAGTATAGACTACGGAGATAGGCTAGTATAGGCTCACATAGGCTATACCAGATCTGTATATAAGTATAGACTGAGGAGATAGGCCAGTATAAGCTCACATAGGCTACACCAGATCTGATATAAGTATAGACTGAGGAGATAGGCTAGTATAGGCTGACATAGGCTACACCAGATCTGTATATAAGTATAGACTGCGGAGATAGGCTAGTATAGGCTACCCCAGATCTGTATATAAGTATAGACTGCGGCGATAGGCTAGTATAGGCTCACATAGGCTACACCAGATCTGTATATAAGTAAAGACTGCGGAGATGGGCTAGTATAGGCTCACATAGGCTACACCAGATCTTATATAAGTATACACTGCGGCGATAGGCTAGTATAGGCTCACATAGGCTACACCAGATCTGTATATAAGTATAGACTGAGGAGATAGGCTAGTATAGGCTCACATAGGCTACACCAGATCTGTATATAAGTATAGACTGCGGAGATAGGCTAGTATAGGCTCACATAGGCTACACCAGATCTGTATATAAAGACTGCGGAGATAGGCTGGTATAGGCTCACATAGGCTACACCAGATCTGTATATAAGTATAGACTGCGGAGATAGGCTAGTATAGGCTCAGATAGGCTACACCAGATCTGTATATAAGTATAGACTGAGGAGATAGGCTAGTATAGGCTGACATAGGCTACACCAGATCTGTATGGAAGTATAGACTGAGGAGATAGGCTAGTATAGGCTGACATAGGCTACACCAGATCTGTATGTAAGTATACACTGAGGAGATAAGCTAGTATAGACTGAGGAGATAGGCTAGTGTAGGGTGACATAGGCTACACCAGATCTGTATGTAAGTATAGACTGAGGAGATGGGCTAGTATAGGCTGACATAGGCTACACAAGATCTGTATGTAAGTATAGACTGAGGAGATAGGCTAGTATAGGCTGACATAGGCTCACATAGGCTACACCAGATCTGTATGTAAGTATACACTGAGGAGATAAGCTAGCATAGGCTGACATAGGCTCACATAGGCTACACCAGATCTCTATATAAGTATAGACTGAGGAGATAGGCTAGTGTAGGGTGACATAGGCTACACCAGATCTGTATGTAAGTATAGACTGAGGAGATGGGCTAGTATAGGCTGACATAGGCTACGCCAGATGTGTATGTAAGTATAGTCTGAGGAGATAGGGTAATATAGGCTGACATAGGCTACACCAGATCTGTATGTAAGTATAGACTGAGGAGATAGACTAGTATAGGCTGACATAGGCTACACATAGGGTCACCTAGGCTACAGCAGAGCTGTATGTAAGTATAGACTGAGGAGATAGGCTAGTATAGGCTCACATATTCTACACCAGATAGGTATATAAGTATAGACTGAGGAGATAGGCTAGTATAGGCTCACATAGGCTACACCAGATCTGTATATAAGTATAGACTAAGGAGGTAGTCTTGTATAGGCTTACATAGGATACACCAGATCTGTATATACCTATAGACCAACATAGGCTCACATAGGCTACACCAGATCATTATACTCAAGGGTCTCCGTCTAGGGGATATGTGAATGGCAACCACAAGGTATCCAAGCTGAGAAGAACATTACTTCCACTTATTGGTGTTTTGCTCCTGACTGTAGCTTTTCTATCTGACTTTTCCTTGGTAATCTCTTGTTCTCTTCTGACGCCGATGCTATTAGGGTTCCTGAGGGCTAGGGAGTCTTTATATTTCCAACCTCTCCATTTCTCTAATTTCTGTATAAACTCTTTAACGCCTAACATGCTGACCTTACATGGCATGTAATATGTCCTCTGATTGGTGTTCAGAGGATATGGTCGGTGAAGTTACTTTGATAACTCTCCCAGTCAGGTCATTGAGACCCATAAACCAATGACAGGTGTGGTCCTCCAGACATTCTGGAGGTTGTGAGAGAGCGATGTAACCACCAAAACATAAAAATGTGGTGCTCTATAAAAAGTGGTTACTATTACTGCTAAGTCTCTTCAGTAATTTATGAAACATGACTCGAGGGGTAAAATGTTCCGGATGTACATGATGTACCTACCACTGTGTGCATATCATAAAGGTTGTAATTAATAACATAAACCACAATGAAACGTTACTGAAGAGTTTAATACTTGTGTTTGATGCATTAGTATAATTGCGTGGTATCTGACATGAAGTTGATGTGACTGTTTAAGGTGAACTGTAGTTCCATAACGAACCCACCAGACATTACCTTCAATCTGCAAGGCAACTTGTTCACTCTGAAACCCGAGTACTATCTGCAAAAGGTAAGTACATGTATTCCTGCATAAATAAGATTCCAGCTCTTCTGGCAGCAAAACTCGTGAGCTTTGTCTAAAGTCCATTATACACAAGTTTGTTTTAGACAAATGACAAACATAACAGTATGGGTTACTGTTTCCTATTAACAGAGCAGAATTAATTCTCTAAACCTTAGAATGGGAATGGGAGAGACACAGAGGGGGTTGGGCACCGAAGCCAGGCTTTTGTATGTATGCCCCCATGGGGCCAACACCGGGTTTCCAAGTTTGAGAACACGTCGACTTCCGGGGCCAACTCAGGGGGACATCGGCACGGGGTGCAACAGTCCCAGATGCCGTCCCCTTTTCTGCCCGGATCTCATGAACAACGAGGGATGGAAAGAGTGCCCGTGCGCATATCATCCATGCCAGACACCACCTAACGCTTTCGCTGACACTTGCAACCATGAAAGAACCAGCGGGATGAAGCATGAATGAAATGATCAATGAAACGAAATGGATGTAATTATCCTTCCCAGCAACCTCCCTGGCAACCCGGGATGATCCCCGGAAGACCACAAAAAAAAAAGGCGTCATCTCACTCGGTTTAGTTGCCTTAAGTATGTGTATAAAATCCTTACAGATTCGGTGAGTCTGGGAAGAGCTTCTAACGCAAGCGTATGACGGGGTTGCAACATTTCCAGGCCATTTAAATGGATTGTAAGCAGTAGTTGAGATTTCCCAACATGCTATTCCTTGATTGCTATGCACATCGACTTAATATAGTTTTATCGCAATCAGTGCAATTCATAAATGTATGCAAAGTATTTTTCAAAACGTTGAATCGTTTCTCTTCAATTTTTCGCATTCAGCAAAGCGTGTAAGTACTCTGAATGCATTGGAAGTCAGGAAGAGGTTTCCATCGGTGTTAGAATAATTAAGTACAATTCTAGGATAGCGAAAATAGTGTTTCAGTCATTCTTTGGTTCTTGCTGATACATTATTCAATATTTTCCAGACAAAAGCTTTATATGCTAATTATTGCATTGGAATTCATTCAAGAATTATGAAATAACTTTGGCAATGTGTGCAACATTAGACGAAAATAACACGAATGAGAATAAAGGTAGCAAGCGACATTGGAAGCTGAGCTGGACGATTCGAGAATGAAATATTTGTGTCCTTCCAATGAGGTAATTGACACTAGTTAGCCAATGGAAAACCGATTACGTGATTTAATATTTATTGGGAAAAATTAATTTTTCAAAACTACATTTCTTGAAATTGTTTTTATGTCTTTTAAATCAGGCTTCAAAAATTTATTTCACTTCGAAAATTTATGAAATGAATTAGTAATCTACTAAAACGATGTTTTGAGCTTATTGCCAGTGGTCGAGTCGATTCACGAACACCTGACGTTTTGCCCGAAAACATCATTTTACTGGATAGACACCGGCCGTGAAAGCCTAAGCTCACATATTGAATCAGTAATGTTATGAATTATACCCCATGTGAATGCTGGCCAATGCTCAAGCGGAGCACTGTGGCCAAGCGTAGTGCATGTACCGGCAGAGGTTCTGTACATATGAGCGCGTGAGGTGCATGTACCACATTTGGCAGCGCTGGTAGGAGGGGCAAGCTTAGGATTCGCTGGAGTCTGCAGTACGGCCAGCCTCCATATGCCTTTAACTTTTGCGAAGATTATAAAAGCACTATTGCAGAAAATTCAAAGTCCAAGACATTTTTTGACAATATCATAGAACGTTTTGACCAGAACGGAGAAAGGATTCTGTCAATGTACAGTTGAAGGAAGTAAGCTTTGTTATCTCTAATAATATATTTGTATACTTTTCTCCTCTGCAGATTTGTTAAACAGTGTCATGACAGTTTTATTACTACTGGTTCCATTTGAAAAGTATCACCACAAACCACTGTTTTACGTACTATCCTTATATAATGTATTTGTATATACGCTTCATACTAATCGAAACAAACGTATCCACAAATGGTTTCATTACATATTTCCTTGTAAACACAAGAGAGTTGCATAAACCAAAGCGACAGTCAAATGTTTGCAATGGAGTCGCTATATGTTGGCCTTCCATGTCACGAGAAACAAATAAATAATGACCAGAGCCCGGATTTGTATGCATAGAGTTTTTGAATCGTCTAAATCTATGCATTAGCATTCTTTACCATTCTCACCTTTATGAGGTGACTAGTGCTGTTTTAAAATGCATATAATTACATATTTTGGGAAAAACTGAGTTTGCATGCATATTTATTAAAATGTAACAGTTCTTTATAATGTATGTTTCAGTAATTATATCAAGTTCATTCCAATTGAAGAGGCTATTTCTAGAAAATTCATTGTGCACATTTTGTCATATAAATGACTTCATCATAGGGTATTTTAGTAAAAATCCTTACAGCCGTTTTTAAGAACATAAAAAGTAACAAAAGAATTCAAATAAACGCTACATTGGGGAGCGAAGACTTCTTGAAAATCGTCGGACCGCATCTTTCAAGGATACTGAACTAAAATACCATACCTTTTAAAAACGAATCCTTGTTTATTCAGGTGCCTCAAAACATGTATTTTCGGTGAAATCTCTATATCGACATACTGGGTGGAATGCGGTGGTTTTTTTTCCCATGTAACAGGTACGTGATATAGAGAACGTAATAATAAGCTGATGAACACTTTTGAGTGCTTTAGTAACACCACATGAATTTGATTTGCAGGAGACAGATTCTGATGGCAACGAACGCTGTAACGTGCTCATCAGAGGCAGAGAGCATCGCGATATGTGGGTGCTGGGCACACCTTTTATCGAGAGCCATCCCATTATATTTGATCTGGAGAAATCACGAGTAGGCATAGTCGTGAAAAAATAGTTCTCTTGTATGCATGTACAATAATGGTCAACATTGAAGAATAAACTTGAAAGACGTATCTCTTCATACAGACGTTTAACTGCCACATTCCTGCTCAGGTACCTTACCATTTCCTCCTCCTATACCAGGGGAAGACAACTTCGGGCCATGTGACGTATTTAAACGAAGAGCCAGCTTGTACGTTCGTGTGACGTCAGCCGAGAGCAGTGTATTGCTATGCGGCGCATGTGTTCAGTTCTCCGTGTTTGACACCAGGCTTCAAGATCTAGAAACATTGTCAACTACGTTTCAGATCTTTGCGACCCCGTATTCATTGGATGTTAACAATGTTTCTAGCAGGTTGTAAATTGAATTGATAAATTTACAGTGTGACGATTTGCTGAAGGGCAAATACAAACACAAGGAAGACTTGGCTAATTGTTATAAGAATGTTCCTCCAACCAGATTTCTGAGGTGTGGGTTATATGCACGGGTATTGTGAATGTTTGGCTCCACGTATATGTGCGAAAAATTCGTTTCGGTTATGAACCTTTCTAAGTCAAAATCCCGAAGCATATTGTCAGATCACAATCTAACATGCAGTCTTCGGTTACAAATGTGCCGTACATTACGCCCTAACATTGACAAACTAGTTAAAGAAAAGCGAAACGACAAATGTCGGAAAATGTCCACCTAATTGCTCTGTATAGCTCCGCTCTAGTTCAGGCAAAATAGTTATAATTTCTGTTCTATTTGCGTTATAACATGACTGTTCACATAAACTAGAATTCATATATATATATGGCATAAAGCCGAAATGCAATATTTATAATCTGTGACTATTCCATAATTGAAACAGTCAGCATTAAGATTACGATGTTCCGTATGCCATTTCCTTTTGCCCGCTGTGACGTCACACGTTCAACCTGCTTGCTCTGGGAGCATGTGTGCTCAGTGGGCTGACGTCACAGCAGCGTTACCTGTCTTCCCCTGTCCTATACGATCGTCCGGCATGAACAAAGATAATATCAAGATAACCCCATAGAGATGTTAAACACTGATACTCCTGCTCAAATATCTTCTAGGTACTTTTCTCATCCTATGCTATTGTTCCGTCTGTGCAGTATTACTGCACTGATATGGACACAACCTCACAATGAAGTTAATCATTGACCTTCTTCCTCAAAGATCTTTCCTTGTCCTATGTTGTGGTTCTGTGTATGCAGAGCGAAAAAGATAAACACATTTCCTCACGGAGGTGTTGAACTGTGACATTCCTACTGATATATGTATCTTACCATTCCCTTGTCTCATGCCATCGTTCCATGTGTGCAGTACACAGAGTGCCATTCCTGTTCATTTCCTTCTCCTACGTCAGGAGTCGGCAAATCTGTACCGGCCGATGATATGACGTGATACCATCGCCAGGGGCAAAGGCTACTTTCAACCCCCTCCTCTTCAATCAACACACGTTCAAAAGTAAACAACCAATGGTGCAATCCTTATCGGTACGACACGGATCTTTCGAAACAACGAAAATGCAAAAGAACTTTTCCATTCCAAGAGGAGCAGAAAGAACAATATTGGCTGGGCCAAAAGTTCAGGCAGTAGAGCACCTGCCTGCTGCATGAGGGGTTCTGGGTTTGATTTCCGGTTGGAATTTTTTTCTCTATCGCTCTGATCTCCAGAGTGTGGGCGTAGGAGTGAGAGTGTGAATGTGTGTGTGCTAATGTATTATAAAAATCTGATGTGCTACACTCACATGGCTTTCTCTACTCTTGTACAAACTATTTGTACAAATTCTTATTCCTATATCATGTTAGTTGAGATAAACATTTGTACAAGTTATCTTATTGCTTATTTCCTTGTAGGTGCAAGGGGAATATTAAAATACAGTAGGCTTTGAGCGATAGTGAAATCTTTTAAAGCTTTGAGATTCTGTTCTCTTTGCACAGTTACCATATAAAAAAATCAACAACGTTGATCCATTTCACGAAAGTTTTAAGTTTCCTGAAACTGACACACGTAACAAGGAACTCTGCCACCGGGTAATACCCATTCGCAGAAATATATACATACATATCTCCAAAATGGTTCACCCCACAAGAAAATTTATTGGGACATAAATTGTGTATTTTAGCAAGATCTGCATTTTTTGTATAGTATGATTTGGTCCATCTCTAACAGTTTACCAGTTATGAAAAAGTCGTTCAGAGTAAATACGACTACAGGGGCTATAGCCAGAAAATTCAAGATATTTATTTCAGTTGGCATAAAAGTATCTCAAACATATGACATTTTAATCAAAATCGTTACAGCCATTTTCAAGAAAATCAAAATTTTCGAAAAATTTTCCATGTAAAGGGTAGTTTAGGGTGGGGCTATTTTCTTCAAAATCTTCGTGTCGCAACCTTGAAAGACATTAAACTTAAATACCAACTTTGGTTTTTAACCAACTTTTCGTTTTTGAGTTATGCTGTCCACAGACTGACACACAGACACACACACAGACCTTTTTCTAAAAATGCATTTTTTGGATTCAGGGGGTCTCAAAACATATATTTCCGGTGAAATCTCGACATGGAATTTTTGGGTGGAATACAATACTTCCCCTACTTACCAGTAGAGAAAGTAAAAATGAATTAATTCTTTGGATTCCCTAATATAATATCTGATCAGTGTATTTATAACATAGTATATACAAGTATATATAGTCAACACACTACCCCCTCTTTCAATGCATTTTGCATAAAATAATCAAACTTAGTGAGAAAAATAATAAACTAAAACACATAATTTGTTCTGATATGTAGTTGCCTATGCCAGGACCTCCACTGAACATATTATATTTATTTCCCATAGTCTTATTAGGTTATGCAATATTTTATGCAGATTTAACTATTAACAAAAAATGGTTAAGTGAAATAAAATAAAATCACTAAATACAAATTGAAACTCTTCAGTCTTCGTCGGTTTTATCTGGACAAAAGAACTAAACAACCCAAACAAAAATCATTCCAAATAATGTCATACTTATACTGACTCATGAGTTGATTTGCACGACTGGTACAAGCAAATTAGCACAAAATTTGGGGTGAAAATCAGGAGAGGGGGCACACTCCCAGAGTTTATAACACATATACTTATCTTTATGTCAGGCTAAATTAGATTACAGTTTGATAGTCATTACTAATCTTCCTAAGGTGTGGCAGAGGAAAATAGACTCTGTCCTTTACCGCATTGGCAAAGCCATACTTGGGGTAGGGGGCAAACCTTCTAAGAAAAAGGTGTTTACACAGCTGGGAATGCAGCCTCTTCTGCGAAGGCAGGTAGACCTTGAAGCTGATTTATTGACAAATTATTCCAATACCGAGAAACGCCATTGTACGCGCAACTCTTGTTAAGTGCACGCTTACCACTTTACCAAGTAGTTGCTTCTATACGCTACCCTCTGATTTACCTATTAGTTTTTCGGAAGTGTCAAGAATTAGAGGACATGCCCAGTTTCCCCAGGATTCCGTTATACTTAGTGGGCTACTTAGTCCAACAACCGCAGGTGACTTTTGACTGCCGACCTACATCGCGGGGACCCGTCTACACCACAACGGTTCCACCACTTCATGTCCCAACACTAGGCATTGGTGACTCAACCTTTTTTCCACCTATTTACCGACGGTTCCGTTACACCAACAGGTGCGGGAGCAGCGTTTATAAACTGGACAACACAAACGTCTGCACGGGTGTCTCTCCCTGCGGGGTTTTCCAATTATTTTGCTGAGATTTATGCCCTTTATCAAGCTCTGCGATCTACTCTTTGTATTTCCAATTCCATGATCCTGTTTTGTTCGGACTCTTTGAGTGCCCTTCGAAGCATCAGCTCACCCAGTATGCATCTGGGGACGGATTGGAGGGAGGTGATGTGTCGTTTAGAAATCTCCAAACACCTTAACCGAAACAATACAATTCAGTTCTTGTGGGTCCCGGAACATGCAAATATTTTGGGTAATGAAACAGCTGACCGCCTGGCTAGGGGGAGGCTCATCTTCCCGCACCGATGGAACCGGTCACCCTCCCTTGGAGAGATGTTGCACGGCTTATATCTAACCACATAGTTTCCCATCTTTCTAACTGTTCCAACATACCTCCCCTAACGAAGCGATCTCCATGGTTTAAGAAATCCACTCTCAGTAGAGCTGCAATCTCTTTGATCTCAAAAATCTGATTTGGAGTTGCCGTTACATCAGCCTACTTATTTAAAATCTGCCAAAGAGCCTCCCCAAATTGTGATTGTGGTGCCTACGGTGACATCAACCAGATCCTTTTTAATTGCTCCTTACATACACTTTCTGCCTCGCAATTTATCAGCACACTGGCCCAACGTTATGGCAATGGTCCATGGAATATCTCATCTCTGGTATATACTGCTGATACCTATTTGCCACAGCTACTACTTCGCCATCTCGTTAACTGCAAAATGAAACTATGAACTGCGATCCGACCCTCCTTTAGTGTTGCATTGTTTCTCTCAGTGCTCCTACTCATTTCGATTCGATGCAGACATCGATTACTCCTGCCCGGAGTGTGATAGGGCATCCATAAACGCCAAACAACAACAACAAAATCAGGAGAGAAATATGGCCAGGGTGGGTTCAGTTGAGACCTTATGACCTTGGTAGTGTTTGAGGGTAGAATCATGATCAAAAGAATACAGGTCTGCTTCTGCTTACATTGCCAATGTTTCATGAGCTGCATCCCACGATACCACTGGTCATTTGTTTTGGCAAAATGATGACTGGCTGTTAAAAATAAGCAATCCATAACAAATTATTTCTTAGTAAAATACAGTAGAATCCTGATAACTCGACAACCTTTTCTTTTTTGTTTATTTATCTTTAAAGTTGACTGTAATAAGACCATAGGGGTGTGAGGTTCTCTGTAGTGCATAAACATTGCAGACATCATTAAATTGGATGATGTCACTCATCCACATACAAGCAGGATTATTCACCACATCTAAAAACATCTCTGTATGTGGTAAGCTAAACTTTCAGTTACATATTTCTGGCTACAGTGCAGCTTCCAAGATTCCAGGCTTATTGTTAGTGTTGTACTGAGTTGTTTGTGCCAGTAAAAATGTTGAATGAGAAGAAAAGACTAGTTAACATGACAATGGAAATTAAATTGGATGTGTTAAAGATACCTGATAAAGGGAAACATATTAGTATGTAATTTTAGAATGTTATACCTTTGTTTCCTATATTGTGCTAGAATACGTATTTATGTAATCTGCAGTATTATGTTATGGGTTGTGAGTAACAGACACCTTATTCCTTGAAACTCAACACTTTGGTAACTTCATAGCCTCTCAGTCCACATTAGATCGAGTTATTGAGATTCCATTGTGTAACTTATTTTACAATAGTCTTGTTAGCTGTTTACAAACTCAGACAATTTGAAAGGTACAATAAATGTTTATTTTACAAATGTTTCAATATGTGTTGTATCCTCCCCAAAATGTTTCTAATGGTGCAACCTGAACCATGATTCTCCCCGTTAGGTGACCCTGGACTCCAGCTAACTGAAGGATGACCGATACTTAACTAATAAGCTCATACATTAGTGAAGCGAGAAACAAAAATCAAGCAAACAAGATGATTTAAAACTTAAGTCAATAAAATACATAATTAAAAGGACAGTCAACCAAACATAAAGACACAGAAAATTGTGAGAAATAACTTGAATACTTAAATGAAAATACAGAGCGGCCCATCAGTGCTTTGGCCGGGAATTGCATGGCAGTCTTGTGCGACACGTCTGAATGGCCACAGGTTGTTCCACTTATTGGACATGCGGCAGCAGGCTTCAGTCAGCTGTTATTGCTCCTTGTGTATAGATGTAGACACATGTGTATTTGTGTGCGATTGAATTATCGGTTTATTACATCCCAGAAATGGTACTCAAATTTTTGCTTGAACAAAGACTTTTTATGTATGACACTTATGTGGAAACCGACTTATGTAGATGGGTGTGTAGGCAATGTCACGATAAATTTCCTGGTGTTCCAGTTCCAAGTAAAGAAACAGATATCTAGTGAATAAAGTAAAGAGAATGGGATCATTTAATGCTGTAATGTGTAAAAAGAAATGAAGGGTTCTAATGGAAGGAAAACTTGATGAAATTGGCGAAGCATTTGAATGGTCTCCGAATAAATCTTTATGTGTAGCACAATAAGTGTTTCAAAACCTCAGTACATAGATCTATGAAACTGTTGAAATTAAAACCATACAGAGTGACTATTATCCATCAATTATGACTGCGTGATGATGAAGCCCGCGTAAAGTTCTGTAAGTGGATTTTACAAAACATTGCAGGTGGTACTGTTGACCCACATTTAATAATTTTCTCAGGTGAGTTATGTTTCATTTGACTGGCCATGTTGCTTCACAAAACGATGACATTTAGTGTACTGAAAATCCAAAATTAATTCACGAGGTTCCTTTACATGATGAAAAAATTGGAGCATGGTGTGCTGTAGCAGCAGAATGGATAATAGGTACTGCAGAAATATTCTGGCATGATGTTTTGACAGATGAGAGGGAATATGGCTATTTTCAACTAGATTCTGCCACAGCTCATACTAAGGCTTTCATGGAAGACATAATGTTTTCGATGACAGAATAATCTCTATAGGGTTATGGCTGGCTTGATCGCTGGATCTTACTGTGTGAGACTTTTATCTGCGGGGAACTCTCAAAAATAGTTTATAGAAATAATCTTTGCACGATCTTAAAAACAATATAAGAACAGAAATTAAGGAAATTACACAACAAGAACTTATGCGTGTGAATGGTAATTTCACCAGAAGGTGCCAAGAATGTTTATCTACCGAAGGTCACCACTTTCACCAACTGTGAGAAAGGTTAGTACTGATAAAATAAAAAGTAACTATGTTTAATAGGTAATTAATATATTGTAATAATCATCATAAAATCAGTAATAATATGGTATCAGTGTCAATAATGAGAATAATAAACAGATACACTGAATAAAGTGTGTGGAACATGCATCGCGGCTACCAGCCAGATGGCTGAGGAAATGCACTGTACAAATACATAAACCTATGTAAATGACCTTCAGATCAGCTCACCTGCATAATGTGGTGGGAGCCTGTCTCTCTCACATCCAAGATGAGTTCAAATCTTGCTTAAGGTGAGTTATCAGATATGCATTTTTTTAAGGTTTTCCCTTATCCTGACAAGACAAATGTCAGGTAACCAAGCTCTATAGACCTTGAGTTCATTTGAGCATCCATTTCATCCAAAATGACCAATGTCATTACGTTGGAGGATGTTAATATATATATGAAAAGAAAATGAGCTTTAAATACTTTAAAACTTGCCACTTGGACATGACTGGAAAAATATCTGCACAAAATTAGAATACTTACATTTTTTTTTCTTTATTTTAAAAATGTTTCATTTATTTAGGTTGACAGTAACACTGTGCTTATAACTGTAATATATATTCACACTGCCTCTTTCTTTTGACAGGCATAGAAAGATTTTCAGTTTACCCCCTAACATGCTGACCTGTCATGGCATGTAATACGTCCTCTGATTGGTAATCAGAGGATATGGTCGGTGAATTTATTTTGATAATTCTCCCGGTCAGGTCGGTGAGACCCGTAAACCAACGACAGGTGTGGTCCCCCAGACATTCTGGGGGTTGTGAGAGAGCGATGTGACTGCCAAAACATAAAAATATGGTGCTCTCTAAAAAACGGTTACTATTACTGCTATTGCACACCTCTTTTCCTATTACAAATCTTTAAGTTATGGAACTACTAACTTTGATGGAGAAATTGAAGCAATTCGAATGGCCCTACAAAATCTTTTGTACAGAATTTCACATTTTCAGCAAGCAGTTATTCTCTCAGATTCCAGGGCAGCAATTATAGCAATTACTTCCAAGTTGTCACCAAAAAACCAAACTATTATAGAATGTTGGAAGATGCTTAGCCAACTAACAGCACTTCAAAAACACCTAGTCTTCCAATGGATACCGGCTCACTGTGGACTGAGTGGTAATGAGAAAGCTGATTTTCTTGCAAAAAAGGGTACCAGCGGTGTACAAAAATCTATAGTTAATTTACCATTTTATGCAGCTAAAAGATTAGTCAACTCTGAATTCAAAAAAATTATTGAAAAATATTACTATGAAAAATCAAAGAATAAAAGATGGGAACTACCAAACATTCAAACAGTGATTCCTGAGTATCCTCGAAAAACAGCAGTTGCAATCTTCAGGTTGATTACAGGACATGATTGCCTGGCAAAACATTTAAACAGAATTGGGATATATTCTTCACCACTCTGTCCTCTATGTGATCTGCAAGAGGAAATGGATCGAGACCACCTTCAAATATGCCCGGCCACTTCTAGTGCCCCATCCATCAGTGAAAAATATTGGAGAGCAAGAGGATTAATGACTTCATTGTCAGAAATCCAGCATTAGCTAACAACAACAACAACAACAGTTTATCCTGAAGTCAGCAATCATTGTTCTCCATCTAAACATGGAATGCAATTGCATAGACACATTAAATACACAGTACCTTGTGAGCTGTTTACTGTTAAAAAAGGCTAGCATATTAGAACTTTAAAAAAAGGAGGACACCCAAGAGAAAATAGTTGTGTTATTTTGGTCATTATTGTTATTATTGCTTTCATTGATATAAACATATTTTTGAACAAGGTTTCAATTTTTGCTACACATTTTAAGAGAAATAGTTTTACTATCATTAAGGAAGATGCTACTAACATACATCAGTTGAAACTTGTTAGGAACATGTACAAATGAGTATTTTCAGCTGCTAGTCAACTTTTGTTGCACTTTCTGTCCCATGCATATTTCATTGCAAATCACATTTTCTCCAAAGGTATTGACTGTTTTTCAGGTAAGAAAGGAACAAGTCTTCGCAGGAAATCTGTTGAAATTATACTGGGCAACAAATGTGCTTCTGACAGACTCCACAACTCCATGTTTCTTTCCTTGGGGCACTCGCTTATCATTAACAGAAAGACTTACTTAATGCTTGCATTGAGGGGGATATTCTATGAAATATTGCTCGATATTTAAAGTCCAGAACAACAGTCAGCATTTTTTTTATTTCTCAAAATATTTTATCCATTTCTGGTGTGCTTTAAATTTTTTAAATCCCAATTTTCTTGCACCAGGCTCCACAAACTTCCTCAATTTCACACCCTTGGTATTTTGTTGTGCTATTCCATTTAGATATTTCATTCAAACTAATCCGTAAGAAATAAGAAAATTGCGTTATGGAATGCATCCACTTGATGAGGTGGTCTACACAACTGTTTGAAGTAATATATATATATAAATTTAGTAGGTAAGCTACCAAAAGAATAAAGTTATGCATGCTTTGTCTGTACAGCACACCGAATGTGATGACAGATGTAAGCAGAAGCAGTTCTCATGTAATGTTTGAGATGTATAGTCAACACACTATGAAAAGTGGAGCACTGTAAGTTTTGTTACTTACTGAAAAGCACATATGAAACTATGTATGTTTGTGTGTTTTTGTAGTGTGAGAAACTTCTTTCAGCATCACAGGATGTTACGGATACATAACAATAACACCAGGTGAGATTACTGTCTGATATTTCTTTATTTTTAGCCATTTTTTACTTTCTTTACTACGTTTAGTAAAATAGAGGAAGTATTATATTCCACCCAAAAATTCAATGTTCAGATTTCACTGGAAATATATGTTTTGAGACCCTCTCAGTCCAATATAAGTATTTTTAGAAAAAGGTCCATGTATGTGTCTGTCTGTCAGCCTGTGGACAGCATAACTCAAAAACAAAAAGTCGGTTAAAAACGAAAGTTAGTATTTAAGTTTAATGTATTTTACGGATGCGACATGAAGATTTTGAGGATAATTACTCCACCCTGAACTACCCTTTACATGGAAAAATTTTCAAAAATTTTTATTTTCTTGAAAATGGCTCTAATGATTTTGATTAAAATGCCTTATGTTTGAGATATTTTTATGACAACTGAAATGTATATCTTGAATTTTCTGGCTATAGCCCATGAAGTCATATTTACCCTGGAGGACTTTTGCATAACTGGTAAACCGTAAGAGATAGACCAAATCTTACTATACAAAAGATGTAGATCTTGCTAAAACATACAGTTTATATCTAAATAAATTTTTTTGTGATGTGAACAATTTCAGAGATTATTATTTATTTATGCCAACAAACTTACTGTTGGTGTTTTTAAACACACAAGCCGTGTGTGGGCAAAGTTTAAGAGGTAGAACTGGAACTTAAAAATTCAATGCCACAACTGGGATTTTTAAGTTCCAGTTCTACCTCTTAAACTTTGCCCACACACGGCTTGTGTGTTTAAAAACACCAACAGTAAGTTTGTTGGCATAAATAAATAATAATTACCATGTGAAGGTTATTTAATCCTGGGATATAAAGTACTTGCAATAGTAAGTCACCATTGGGGTAATTGTCTCTGATGTGAGACTGCCTTTGTGGTTTACCAGGAAAAATACGAACTAACTTGAGAAAGCGGAAGGTCTGTGGTTCAAATCCCAGTTGTGGCATTGAATTTTTAAGTTCCAGTTCTACCTCTTAAATTTCAGAGATATTCGAAGTTTTGGAGAGCTTATACTTCTGTCAAATGGAACATTGCTATTCATTCTTTTATATGTTAACCGTGCAAAGAGAATGGAATTTGAAAGCTTTAGAAGATTTGACTATTGCTCAAAGGCCTATTGTATTCCCATATTCCTGTTGCACGTGCAAGAAAATGAGCAATAAGATAATTTCTGCAAATGTTTATCTCAATTGACACAAAGAAGATAGAAGGATAAGTGTTTATAAGAATGGTTAGGACAAGAGTAGAGAAAGTCATGTGAATGCAACACATCACATTTTTTTTGGTGTGTATTTCATGTAGCACTGATAAACCACTAGTTTTTTTTAACCCATTCAGTAATAGGACCGCAAACTGCCCGAGGAAATGAGTTTGACACCTTGTCAATTATGTTTATGCTTTTAGACAGCTCTATTCCAGACAGTTCAAGTTGTGTTATGGTTCGAGGCAAATGCTCAAAATTGTTTCAATTAATTGTAGTTCCTGCAGAAGTTGTTCTGATATCAGTGATCTTGCATTTGCAAAGGATGGCGCTTCTTCACTATTGATGTGTTAATTACACATAATTGTATTGCATAGTAATGAACGGCCTCTAACTAAATACCCTATCTTATTTGTATTGGTTATGGGGGAAAGTGCCATTTAGTTGAATGTCCGTGATCTAGAAGGGGCTTTAGTAAATATGTTTTTAAGATTACCTCTACTTCTTTGTATAAAGGACGAATAAAGTCACACTCTGTCAATAAGACACGTAACATGAATCGTGTTTGTGTACTGTTTTTGTAGTAATTTGGCTGCCTTAACAACATACAGAGTAGCTTGACAGGTAGAACTGGAACTTAAAAATTCAAGCCGTGTGTGGGCAATGTTTGAGAGGTAGAACTGGAACTTAAAAATTCAATGCCACAGCTGGGACTTGAACCACACACGTTCAAGTCCCAGCTGTGGCATTGAATTTTTAAGTTCCAGTTCTACCTCTCAAACATTGCCCACACACGGCTTGTGTGTTTAAAAACACCAACAGTAAGTTTGTTGGCATAAATAAATAATAAATATGGAGTAGCATCTGTTACAAACATGAGAACATCATCATACTGAATATTTTGGAGCCATAAAATTGACATAGATCCATGGAAAAGATTCTCAATCATTGAATGGCTTACTTCATCAAGGATTTAAGTAGTTAATAAAAATCTTTTACCAGCCTGGTTAGGAAGCAAAATTACTACAATTAGCCACATGTCTGCCACTAATGTCTGTTGTTTCATCTATCAATATCCATATTTTATTTCCTAATACAATGCTTCTAACCTATGTAATTTTTTCATCATAAAGTTTGGGTACACAATACTGATGGAGGATGGATTAACTCAGGTTACTGGTGCGTATACTTTTCAGTTGGTTTCTTACAGTGTAATTCTGTAAATTTCGTGTTTCTGTTAAAATTGCAGTGTCTTACAATGCATTTTTTGTGCTTATATGTCTATTTTGCGCAGTTTACACCTAATATTTTCTGGATTAACAGCGAAAATATCACTAACAAACTGCTGAACTATATCATCCAATTTTAAACGACTTCGACCCTTTATCTTTGTCACTTTCTCCTGCAGACAGTCCAAATTATAGATCACAAATATTTACTGTGTAAATATGATAGAAACATAACTTGTACTGGCTTTGATGCACTAAAGCTAGAGCAGAGAGTGTACAGTACTGTTTTGATGCAACTGGTATACTGTGTGTATATATATATATACACCCTAAGACAAAAAAAATGAGCAGACTCTGGAAGCGTATATTTGTCTAAGTCCAACCACTCAACCATCTGCTCACATTAAATGGTTGACACTCAGTATGAGAAATGACAACAGAATGATGCTAAAGACATGCATTCCGTGACCCATTGTAAACCAGTTGTGGAAACGAAATGGACTTACACAAATATACGCTTCCAGAGTCTGCTCATTTTTTTTATCTTAGAGTGTGTGTATATATATATATATACAGGGTGTCCAAAACCAACACTGACAATATTTAGTATGTTGTGCGGGATGGCAAACATCAGTTTTCAAACAGGAACCACTGCACAGAAATGCATGGTTTGGACGATGTAGCGCATCGAAATGTGAGATGGGTGTACGTTCCATCTTGTCAATAAACCCAACATCAAGCTGCCTACATTACAAACTGGCTTCGAACTGAGTTCCTCATACGTCATTGCAGAGACTGTATTGGTGGTGGTGAGCCTTTTGCACATGTGGTTGTCTGAAGATTTTTAATTACTCTGTGGACTTGAGCCATAAGGCCCTCTGCTGACGTTACAGGAGTGCCATGCACCATACTGTTCATATAAAACAGTCGAGAGGTGTCAGATGTAGTGACTGTGCTGGCCATGGAACTAGTTTATCTCTACCAATCCATCAATTTCAACATGCAATGAGATGATTCCACACATTTACATCAAAGTGTGCGGAGCTCAAGTCAGTCATTTCAGCAGCTGTGTACGGGTATTTCTCACACTGCTGTTAAAAAATGTTACTGTACTGGAAACTATACAAGTTACACAGTAAGATGTGCACCAAGGACTCTATGGAGGAATTCAGCACATCACAGGAATGTTATATGCTCAGGTCATTCATCCCAGTACACAGATGACCAAAGAGTTGCATATCTTCCATATTAAGGTACCAAAACAAATGTTAACAAATTGTCACAACCATTTGTTCTCAAACTTCGATGCTCTTCAGCGTCCAAACTGTGCATTTCCAGACAGGGGTTCCTATTTGAAAAACAATCAGTTTGCCACCCTGCACAACATACTAAGCATTGTCAGTATATATATATACTTTTTGAATGATGTCAGAATTGTAATTTGTGAGAAAATTGCACAATTTATTTATAATGAAGGTGAAAAAATGTAGAAGCCCAAATCCCAAATATTTTTAAAATTTTTAAAAGGTCTGTCCATACATAAAATTCAGACTAAAAAAGAGGCCATGACTGAGAAAACCTCAAAGTACAGTAGCCCTATATTATTATGAATTTACAATCTGATGCCATGACTAAGCTGTTGGTAAAAGAGTGTAAGCTTTGAGTTTATAGGTCTGGGTTAGATTACGTTTTCCTAGCTATATTGTTGTAGAAAACCTACTCCCACAAATTTTGCCTAGTGCCCAAAAGCATTAAGTCATGTGTTCTTAAATATGATAAACAGTAAAGGCATTTCCTATAAGTTTTGCATTTATGTGGTTTGTATCCTCATGAACTAAATGTATTTTTAAACTTGATGCTCTCACAAAACTTAACCCAGAAGCTTTACATTTAGGTGATCTTATACTACATGAATTAAATATGTGTTTTTAAATCTGATGCCCAAGTAAAGCTTTTCCCACAAATTTAACATTTATGTAATAATTATCCCTCATGAATTAAATTGTTTCCCTTTAAATTTTATGCCCTTGAAAAGCTTTTCCCACACATCTGCATTTATGTGATAGATTGCCTATTGTGCTTTTCAAATGGGAAGGGTTCTGATCTGCAGCCAATGAGATACATTTACATGCACAGCGTTGCAAGCTCATTACCCGTACTCTTCATATTTTTTTGGTGTGCGCCAAGCCCCACTCAAGGGAAAAGCAATATGACAATACAGCAGGACTCTGATTTAGTTACCGGCCTGGAGACGCTCAAGGACAAACTCCTTCCCATTTGAAAAGCACAGTAGTGGATTAATATATTCTCTCAAGCTTCCGCAGCCAGCATTAAAAATATCTTGGCTACTTGGTTTTTGCCACTTCAAGTTAGATAAAACCAACGTTTTAACCATCCTGTCATGGTTGTCTTCAAAGACAAACTGCACTGCATGCTGCAGCTTGTCAGCAGAGTTGTCCTGCATCCTGGACGTAGATATATGGAGAAGACTAGAGGACATTTTGGCAGATCATACCATTAGGATTCAGGATGAAAACAAGAAGAAACAAAAGGCAAAGTTTGAAAAATTGGATGCCACACAACAGGAACTATGTGCACCACAGCTAAATACAGTTATAGATGTATCAGGGAAGTCATTAGATTGTGATATGATGTCTATCCTCCCTAAAGGCTAAATTTCACTGTAACACCCAAACAAATATCGACAGGTGACCGAGGCAGTGTGGGAGATGCATTAATTGGAATCCCAGAAGAATGGGCTGGCCATATGAGAATCATACAGCGTTACATATCATAAAGCACTTCTTCAGAACCTTTCTAGAGAACATCAAATGCTGTTAAATCTTATATATTTAAACGAGCAATTCTTGTATATATATATTTATTCCGCGCAACTTGGAAACAGCTCTAACGATTTCGATCAAATTTTGTATTCAGATAGAGTTTTGCATTTTAAGTTCATCTACATAGGCGTAATTCTCAAAAAAAATGCGATTTTACATAAAAAAGTAAAATTTTTTATTCCCGCTTCTACAGTGCAATTCTTGTATATATATTCCCGGTATTTCAGAAACGGCTCTAAAGATTTGGTTAAATTTTTGTATTCATGCATATTATACTCAGTGTTTTCTCTACTCACTTTTTGCTTTTGCTTAGTGTCGCTCCGGTGTTTTAATAAAAAATAAATAAATAGTTAAAAAAGTAAAGTAATCACAATTGATGTCCGGAGTGCGACGAAAACCACGATATGAAACAATTGATGAAACAAATGTTAGCCAAGATGGACATAATGGGAAATTAAATTCCAGAATGCAGCAGAGGAAACATATATGAAAACTGAATTGGAAAAATGTAAACTACGGAATAGAAAATATGGGAACAAAAATGGAAGCCAAATTGAAAATGTAAACTCCGAAACGGAAAAGATGAAGACGGGAATTCCAATATGAAGACAGATCTATTGGAGAATACTAACGAGCGACTGGCCGGGGTTAAGGAAGCCATGGAAGAACTCGACGGAAGTACAAAGGACCTTGGCCAACGTGTTAACGTCGGGGAGCAAAGAACTGAACTCCATAATGGAACAAATGCTCGACGAAAACCTGAAACTAGGTGGATATCTACGGGGAGGCCTGCTTTCAGCAATAGATGGTTTACATCTGAAATGATGGTGTTTATGAAATATTTTATGTATTTCTATATCTCTTGAATATAGGACATTACTCTTAACAATTGCGACAAGTAGGTTTATTTAGTTAACATTTTGCCTTTCAGGTTTATCTAAATAAGTATCTTCTCCCACAAAAAAACAAGATTTCACAAAAACAGAGGCAAAAAACGCCGAGCGAAGCTCGGTCGCCCAGGTACTATTAAATAAGAAGAAGATTTAGTTATTTTGAAGGCAGACAAGGGCCCTGCAATGGTGATAATAAAGTGAGGACTATCACCAGAAAATTAAAGAACTTCTTCAAAAGGATACATATGCACCACTTTCAAAAAATCCATTAAGATGTACCAAGATAGTATGGACTCCTGAAAGTACACAAGCCAGGTCTAGCCAGAACTAGCTAAACATTCTCCTATGTATTCCCTAGCATGATTTCTGGCAGACAAATTAAGGCCTTTGGCAGATGACATTAAGTCTAACATAAACTCTATCAGTCTATCAGCCTCATCATATAGGGCCTTTATTTGGGGGGGAAAAAAAAACTGACATGTTAGTCAGTTTTGATGTAATGCTCTTCACAAAGGTGCCAGTGAATGAGGCTCTGGAACTACTCGTAGTGCACCAAAAGGTTAGATCAGGTGATCTTCCAGAGTGGGCCGACTTATCTTCTTTTTTCTTAAAATCCACCTTCTTTCAATATAACAGGAATTTCTTCTCACAGACTCAAGGGGCTGTCATTGGTTCACCACTTTAACCGTTATAGCCAATACATTTATGGAAGCCTTGGAACAAACATTTCTAGACAATGCTGCAATAAACCCTGTGTATGGATCAGATATGTGGACACATTTGTGGTGTGGCCACATGGGCAAAGCAGTTTAAACTTGCTCTTTGACCAGCTGAACGACAGACATCCTCAGATAAAGTTTACAGTGGAACTGGAGAAAAATGGAGAACTTCCTTTTTTTGGATGTGATGGTTACTAGATGTGAAAATGGCACAATGCGATGTTTGGTCTTTAGGAAAACAACATACACTAATCGCTATCTACATGCAGAAGCTCATCACCATCCCGCAACTAATAAGGGAATTTTGAAAACTTTGGCCTTGCAAGCAAAAAGAGTTTGCAACATCTCCACTCTAGGATAACAGAAAATGAATTTTTGTGAGGCCTTGCATGCTAATAGTTACAAAAAGTGGGATATATATTGAGTTTTGAAAATGGCAGAATCTATACAGGAAGACCAAGACAACAAACAGATAAACAAAAATTGGCAGTACTTGAATATGTAGGAGTGACAGACCGAATAGGAAAATGATTAAAACAAGCAGATATCAAGCTGGTGTGCAAGGCACACACTAAACTACAAGATTTACTGGTAGATGTAAAAGACAAAGTACCAGCACTGCATAAACTGGGTATTTATGAAATAATCTGCAGCTCTGGCAATTATATATAGGTGAGACAGGTCAAACGGGAAAGAGCGATTGCAGAAGCACACACGTCAATGCAAACGAAACGACGTTGAGAAATTGGTTGTTGCGCTTCATGCTCACGAAACAAAGCATATAATACTCTTTGATCAAACTAAATTAGTGGAAAAACAGATGGCAACTTAGGAAGATCAAAGAGGCCTTAGAAATTGCCAGTTGTCCACAAAACAATAATGGTGGGATGTATTTAACAAATTCTGGTTGATGACCACTGAGAAAACAAAAAGAAAATCAAACACCACTGCAACATCTGTGCCACATTGTGGTGATTCTGCATTATTGATGTAGCAGTGCAGAGGAATTCTGGCCAATCAAAGTTCACCTTGACCTGCCACAGTGCAGAGAATCACCAGGTCAATCAGGGCTCACCTCCACCTGCCTGCCATAGCATGCAGTGCATGCCATGACAGAATGGTCAAAACATCAGTTTTATCTGATGCAACAAAAACCAGATAGCCAAGATATTTCTAGTGGATTAAATTGTTTTTTAAAGCTTGATGTCCTAGTAAAGCTCTTCTCACAAACTTTCAGAATCAGAATCACATTTATTTACCATGCTAAATCATACAGACCTTTGCAACTATATGGTCTTTCACCCTCATGAATTAAATAGTGTTTTTAAATTGATACATCACTGAAGCTTTCTCCATAAATATGACATGTAATATTTAGCCCTCCTGCTAATGGCTTCATTGCCAGATGCAAGGCACTAGAAAACAACATATTTAGCCCTCATGAGTTAAACTGTGTTTCTTTAAATTTGTTGCCCTAGTATAGCTTTTCCCACACAGTTGGCATTCATGTGATACATTCTCTTCATGGATTAAACTGTGTTTTTTTAAATCTGCTGTCCTAGTAAAGCTTCTGTCACAAACTTTGCATTTATGTGGTTTTTTACCCTCATGAATTAAGTTATGTGTTCTTAAACTTGATGAATCAGTAAAGTTTTTCCCACAAACGTCACAGTTATATGGTCTTTTACCCTCATGAATGAAGATATGTCTTCTTAAATTTGATGCACTAGTAAAGCTTTTAACACAAACTTTACAATTATGTGGCCTTTTGCCTTCATGAATCAAGCTGTGTTCTTTTAACTCTGATGCCCTGGTAAAGCTCTTCTCACAAACTTTGCACTTGTGGGGCTTTTTCCCATCATGAACTAAACTATGTGCACTCAAATAATCTGCCCTAGTATAGGTTTTCTCACAAATGTTGCACTTATATGGTCTTTTCCCCTCGTGAATTAAACTGTGTACACTCAAATGATCTGCCCTAATAAATGTTTTCTCACAGATGTTGCACTTATGTGGTCTTATACCATCATGAATTAAAGCATGCCTTTTTAAAAATGATGGCATTAAGAAGCTCTTGTCACAGACTTGGCACTTAAGAAGTGGTCGTTTGCCTCCATGAATAAAACTGTGCATTTTCAAAAAATCCTCCATAGTAAAGACTATTCCACAAATTTGGCACTTATGTTGACCTTTGCCATCATCTGGTGTTTGCGTACAGTTGTTACTGAAGTTGACATGTGAATGCAGATTATCAGCAGAATGTTCCCAGGGACTGCCTTCTGTATGAAATCTGAAATGTTGTAAGAAAAATGTAACAGTATAAAATAATTTTAAGGCAAAGTATATAAGATGATATTTTTAGTTTGGCTTGGATTAATAATACGAGGGCTGTTCAATAAAGAATGATCATAATTTTTCACACTAAAATTCAACCTTATTATATTCTGTTTACTTAATGTGAAACAAACACGCTGTAGTAGTTTCATTGTTGGTACTCCTGTTTCCCGCCTGTGGGAACCAGGCAAGTTCAGACATGTTCAGTATCGCCTACCGCTGCAATGGAGGTAACACACAAGGAACAATATGTGGCTTTGAAATTCTGCTTTCGTCTCAACAAATCTTCAGTTGAGGCCTATACAATGTTACAAGAGGCCTATGGAGAGTCTGTTCTTCCCTACAGCACAGGTCAAAGGTGGTTTAAAATGTTTAAAGAGGGGAGACAGTCAATTTCAAAGGAAGGTGGACCCGGCGCTCCAATTACTGCTCTTATGAAAGAAAACATCAACACTGCTGCTGCCATTGTGAGAGAGGATCGACGAATTACCTTAAGATCACTTTCTGAAATACTGAACATTTCATTGGGTGCCACCAACACGTTGGTGACAGGAACATTTCTATGAAGCAGGCTGGATGCTGCACCGCGATAATACGGGGCCGCATATTGCCAATGTTGTTGCTGAATATCTTGCAAAAATCAACATGAAGTGCATCCCTCACCCTCCATATAGTCTGGATTGTATGTAGTACTCAGTGCTGCTGCAGCAATAGATAGCACAAGGCTAAGATAATATTGGGAGGTATAAATGGCACTTTTTTTAAAATCCTGGAAGTAAAAAACTGAGTACCCCTTGAGGGTAAGAGGGGAAGTTTCTCCAAGTGTTCACAAAATGTCAAGCACTTAGTATACATGCATTATTTATATTTGGACTCATTCTTGGGCTGGAAGGATTATAGCAGTTTTACCTTGTTGGTTCTGTCAACTGATGTTCCTGCTCTCTGCCATCTGTTACTGCTGTGTCAGTCTGTAACAATAAATAAGTGTATCAGTATGTGTCCACACAGAATGTTATATATCAAACGGTTAGGTAAGCAAGCTTATATGATTGTTTCATTAAGTTAAATGTGTATTTTCACCTAGGACAAGCAGATTAACATAAAACTGGAGTGCACACTGGCATTTCAAAATTAAAAGGAAGTTATTAAAGTGAGACATAGCTAAAACTCAAACACAAAATAAAGATCCATTTAAAACTTTCAATATTCCAAAATGTATACCCACAAAAAATGCAAAATTATGATTTGATTATTCATAATGCCCTTACACTTATAATATAAGTACACAGTTCAATGTTGTGCAATAATGGAAAGTAGTACAAAATAATCACGCATTTATGAAAAATCAGTAATGCCAACTGGTGTTAAAATTCTAAGTAGAGAAAAACAAGGACCTAATTTTGGGTCAAACTTCCGTGACCTACATCAGTAGTCTAAGTGCACAGAGTCTTTCCAAATGCACTGTATATTTTGAGGCCTTCTGAACTTCAAAACAGCTGTATGTGTGTGTGTGTGTGTGTGTGTGTGTGTGTGTGTGTGTGTGTGTGTGTGTGTGTGTGTGTGTGCGTGTGAATAGTATAACTCAAAAATACAAAGTTGGTTCAATACCAAACTTGGCATTCAAGTTTAGCCTGTTTTAGGGACAATAAAAGAAGTTTGACTAGAAAATCCCCCATCCAAAACTATCCTTTATATGGTACATGTTTTCAAAGTTTTGATTTTCTTAAAAAAAAAAAAAAAAAAAAAAAATGGCTGTCACAATTTTCATTCAAGTATCATACGTTTAAAATATTTTCATGACAAATGAAATGTAGATATATCTTAAATAGCCTCTAAAATCCTCTTCATTCTGAATAACTTTGGCATGACTGGCAAACAGTAAGAGGTAGACTAAATCTCCTCCTTCTTTATCTGATATTCTTCTCCATATGGACGAATGACAATCTATAGGACCTACAAGCCTGTACCTAGGTTTAGTTGCCTGTTGGGGATCCGACGAACCCGTGGATCAGACAGAGTGAAGATCTGGAAGCAGGTGGTCAGCCCAGCATCAGCTATGAGAGCGACAAAAATATGCAATGCAGGTGAAATGGATGA
The DNA here is from genome assembly GCA_030765045.1 of Tenodera sinensis. Taxonomy (NCBI): domain Eukaryota; kingdom Metazoa; phylum Arthropoda; class Insecta; order Mantodea; family Mantidae; genus Tenodera; species Tenodera sinensis. Next base: position 15,232,590 of record CM060969.1, read on the forward strand.
ATGAAAGGTGATGATGGAGCAGTTGGTGGAATAAGTGGCAGGGGAAACTGGAGAAAACCTGCCCATGTGCCACTTTATCCATCACAAATACCAAATGCAGGTCCCTGGGCTGCCTGGTGATAGTTGAACAGTCTAACCACTTAACCACGTAGAGCTTCTGATAGACTCCTTGTTATTCATTTGAATTTTCAAAATCTTAAGTTTTCTCAAGAGAAAAGTTACTATTCATTTTCTCTCTCTAGATTTTGCAAAGAGAACAGAATTTCAAAGCTATCACATAACAACCCCATTCTTAAAAGATTTGAGTTGCTTAAAGCCTCTGTATTTTCCTAATCAACTTGTATCTACAGGAAATACACAGTAACACAATTTCTGCAAACATTTATCTCGATAAACATGAAGTGGATAAAAGACTATGTTAGTTGAAGAGTGGATACAGAAAGTTTGTGAGTGTGGTAGCAGATTTTTACATGCTTTATATTAACTTCACAAGTTGTTGTTGTTGTTTTCTAGTGCCTTGCATCTGGCAATGAAGCCATTAGCATTCGTGCTTTCCAATACTTTTGAACTGTAGTTTCTTCTGATCTTAATGCTTCACAGGTCTTCAAGTGGTCTTCATTCATTTCTGCTGGATCGTTACACAGGACACATATTGGTGAGGCTGAGATACCTATTCTGTAGAGATGACTTGCTAAGCAGTCGTGATTTATCAATAGTCGGAAGGCTGCAACAGCTGTTTTCCTTGGTCTCTGGGGGGGTTGGAAAGTAGTGTAATCCATTTTTTATCTTTGGCATTTGTTTCTATTTCTTGTAAGTATGAATGAGAAAAATTTTTAATGATCAAGCGTTTTATTGAGGAATATGAGAAATTGAATTTAGACTTTTGTTTTATTGTTGTGCCTTTCTTTGCAAGTGAGTCTGCAGCTTCGTTCCCCATGACTCCACAGTGTGCTGGAATCCATTGGAGATGAACAGTCTTATTAACTTTTTGGAGTTGTGTTAACATTTTGTAGCATTCTCTAATTTTTGTTGACTTCTTTGTAGTATTTGAACATATTCCCTGAATTGCAGCTTTAGAATCTGAAAGAATTACTGCCATGATAAATTTATTTAAGGGAAGATTTAATAATTGTCAGAGAGCAATGTGTATAGCCTCTATTTCTCCATCATAATTTGTTGTGTCTCTGCCAAGAGAATGATAAAAGGAAAAATGTGAACACGTAACTCCAGCTCCAGTAAGGTTTTCCTTGGAGATTATTAACATTAACTCTTTACTCTTTTAGTGTCTATACATTCCTCTGATTAATTTGCCATACCCTACCATTATAATTTTTATCACTACTTCAAATAACTTTCTATTCTCCCTCCCCATTCCTTCCTTTTTACTTTCTCTACTGGTAAGCAGGGGAAGTATTGTATTCCACCCAAAAATTCGATGTTGAGATTTCACCGGAAATATATGTTTTGAGACCCCCTGAATCCAAAAAAAAGCATTTTTAAAAAAGGTCTGTGTGTGTGTCTGTCTGTGGACAGCATAACTCAAAAACAAAAAGTCGGTTAAAAACCAAAGTAGGTATTTAAGTTTAATGTCTTTCAAGGATGCGACACAAAGATTTTGAAGAAAATAGCCCCACCCTAAACTACCCTTTACAGGAAAATTTTTCGAAAATTTTGATTTTCTTGAAAATGGCTCTAACGATTTTGATTAAAATGTCATATGTTTGAGATATTTTTATGACAAATGAAATGTATAGCCCCTGTAGTCGTATTTACTCGGGACAACTTTTGCACAATTTGTAAACCGTTAGAAATAGATCAAATCATACTATACAAAAAAAGGTAGATCTTGGTAAGATACACAATTTATGTCGGAATAAATTTTCTTGTAGGGTGAACCATTTTGGAGATATTCCTTGTTATGTGTGTGAGTTACGGAAAACTTAAACTTTCGTGAAATGGAACATCGTTGTTCATTTGTATTGCATGTTAAGTGTGCAAAGAGAACGGAATCTCAAAGCCTACTGTATTCTAATATTCCCCTTGCACCAACAAAGAAATAAGCAATAAAATAATTTGTACAAATGTTTATCTTAACACGAAGAAGATATAGGAATAAGAGTTTACATAAGAATGGTTAGTACATGAGTAGAGAAAGTCATGTGAGTGCAACACATCAGATTTATTTAAATATTTCTAGCTCCATTTCATTGAAGTTTTTTGTTTCTTGGTCTTCTTACATCTCCCAGTTCCTTAGTGCCTGTTCCACGCTTCTCTTAGCCCTGAAAAATTTGTTGTCCAACCATCCCTTCCTTTTCATTTGACCCCATTCTTTTGTTTCATTCTAAACCCTGCTTTTTAACTACCCACTCTATTTTCCCCATTGCTTCATGTGTTCTCTTGATCTTTAGTAATTCATTTATACCATTCCTAACATCTTTATGAATGAATAAATTTAACCTATCAAGATATCCTCTTTGCTTTTCCACTTAAATATTTCCAGTTTCTTCTCTGCCTCTAACAAGTTGCTTGTCTTCCTCTTTGCCCTCAATTTTAAAAGTAGGTAACTTTCAATTGAAAATGGGAACTAGAGAAAGCTCCTTATATATAAAAATATTTGTTAAAATCATCTGCAGTCCAGTAAGATTGACCACATGGATCCAGAATGTATTAAACAGAAACAGAATTACAACAAAAATAATTTTAAACAAAGCAACAAATAATTTTAACAATTAATCCAAAAAGTAATAATAAAAATTAATAATAGTTCAAAATCCATCAATAAATCCTCCAAATCTTAGTATAGAGTAAATAATCCACAACACTCTGCCCATTGTTATTTACAAAACTGAATTCCCTAATTCTTATCTGCTTTTAATCCATTAGCTACATTCATTTATTTTCTTCACAGAATTGCAGTAGTTTTCTACATTGCTTATTTACAAATGCATTTCTACTTTTATTTCTACTGCACATGAATTATACAGTGTGTTTACTACAAAACCTGGACGACAGGTGCATGATCTGTGTGACCTTCATTACATTCCCCTGTGCAATGTGCTTCAGTCTTACTTCTCTTAGCTAGGTGTTCTCGTCCAGTTCACATGTCAATAACATTAGGAATGTTTAGTTTTGCTTCAAGTGTTTTCAATAGTCAATAGTCAACAATGTGTTTATTTAAGATAGGTTGTTGTTAGCTAATGCTGGATTTCTGACAATGAAGTCATTAATCCTCTTGCTCTCCAATATTTTTCACTGATGATGATATTGAAGAGAGCAATAGCAGTAATAGTAACCGCTTTTTAGAGAGCACCATATTTTCATGTTTTGGCAGTCACATTGCTCTCTCACAACCCCCAAAATGTCTGGAGGACCACACCTGTCGTTGGTTTACGTGTCTCACCGACCTGACCGGGAGAATTATCAAAATAAATTCACTGACCATATCCTCTGATTACCAATCAAAGGACGCATTACATGCCATGACAGGTCAGCATGTTAGGGGTTAAGATTTTATAGAGAAATTAGAAAAATGGAGAGGTTGGAAAAATAAAGACTCCCTAGCCCTCGGGAACCCTAATAGCATCAGGGTCGGAAGAGAACAAGAGATGACCAAGGTAAGGTCAGATAGAAAAGTTACAGTGAGGAGCAAAACACCAGTAAGTGGAAGTAATGTTCTGCTCAGCTTGGGTACCTTGTGGTCGCTATTCACATATCCCCTAGATGGAGACCCCTGAGTGATATGCATGTGCTTATATCATCTTGTTGGGTAGTTGTTGGGCTACTTGAAACTGAATTTCCTGGCATGCGTATTCCAAGTAGATACACCGATTGTTTACTTGTAAATAAATTTGTGATAGGAAAAGAAAGGTTAAATGGTCTCTTATATCTAAACTATTACAATACAATCACTCGACGACACATACATACTCATTGAAAGTCTGGTCGATGCACTTTCGTAACTAAAACTAACTGTACATGACGACTAAAACTACTCTGACACTCACTCAAACTCTAACACTGAACTCTCAAAACTGACTGAACTGCTCACTGTCTGTCCTAGTTATACTGGAGCCGGTGTGACATAACCTCCTTCGAGTGCTTTCCTTGTGCATGTCACATACACACAGTCACTACTTGTCCTGTAGCCCCGGATTTTCTTGGTCATGCACACACATTGCCGCTCATTGTAGCAAGGTCACCCGGCCTCCTCTTGCCCATATATTACTGAACGACCCCATGTCACAATACTATTCAGCAATGAAGCATGGTTTCATTTACGTGGTCATGTATCATCTCAACACAATCAATATATGCTACAGATAAACCAAATTTCATTCAAGAAACTCCCTTGCATGACCAAAAAATTGGGGTATGGTGCGCAATAAATGGATACGGAATAATAGCACCTACTGTTTATGTGTGTACTACAAATGCAGAAAGATACAGAAATATACTGGCACAATGTTTTGAACAGCTGACAGACATTGAATGTCGGTCTGGATATTTTTAGGATGCATACAGCTGATGAGTTACTACAGTTTATGGAGGAAAGTTTTGAGGACAGAAGCAGTCGTAGGTGTTTATGGCCCGCTTGGTCCTCTCTTCTTACAGCATGCAAGTTTTATTTATGGGGCAATTTGATAAAGTATATAAAACTAATCTCCACACATTAGAAGGTATAAAACATAATATCAGCAGAGAAATTAAAGCTATTTTGAAAGCCTAACTAATGCATGTAATGAAAATTTCCTCATAAGATGCCGCAGATGTATTGATACAAATAGACATTTCCATAAGGTGTTTTGTGTTTATTCTGAAAACTTTTCATGTGATTTGAGATTAGATTTGATGTCCATGCATGTGACTGGGAAATGTGTTATGCAACTGCCGACCAAGTTGTGCAATATGTGTCCGGCAGACAGGCCGTGTGCATGTCAGCCAAGTTTTGTAGTATTCGTACTGTAGTTAATTCTGTGTACTATTACAAGCTCTTCAATAACGGAATGCAATATAATGCTAAATGTGCACAGAACCATTGGTGACACTTGTCCCAAAATACGCAATTATGGATATTCTTTAGAAAGGGTGACGCGAGCACTTGGTCAGAATTTCGGCTAAGTCCAACTCGGCAGTGTGCACGAATTCTAACAAAAGTTGCAGAAGTTGCTGTGTTATTGCAGTGTTAATTCAGCGCTGCCAAGAGCACTATTTCCCCATGAACTTGTTGCCAGTTGTAAATTTGAATGTTTTAGCGGGACCCAGCAGTATGCTAGTGACCTTGTTCGAAGCAAGTTGTGAGAGTGCCATGACTCGGTTTATAACCATATTAGATTTAGCACCTCGGTGCTACAGTGAGGAGGAATGTATACAATTTCTTTATGACGAGGGCCTGCTGAGAACTCGAATGCTATGCAGGGAATGTGATGCTGTGCTACACCCCGTTAGTAGAAGGGGTAAAAAATTCCAGTTTTTTTCCTGCAGGAGGGGTCACCCTGAGCAGTTTTTGGAGTCCATGGCCAAAGGTACCTGGTTCGCAAACTCCAAAATACCACCAGCCCAAGTACTTCTGCTTACCTACAGTTTTGTGAGTCAGCTATCCTACGAGCAAACTGCAGTGCAGTGTTCACTCGGGGATAGCACTATCAGTCATGCAACAATAGCGGACTGGTTTAGCTACTGTAGGGAGGTGTGTATGTCGTCAATGGACAACAAGTACGTCAACAGGGGCAAAATAGGCGGTGCCAGCCACGTCGTCCAAATCGGGGAATGTAAGATCGACCGAAGGAAGTACCATCAAGGTCGCATTGCGGAAGGCAACTGGATCCTGGGGATGATCGACGTGGTCACCAATGAGGTGCGCATGACTGTGCCCCCCAACAACAGAAGGGATGGTGCCACCCTCTTTGCGTTGATTGAGGAGCACATGGAACTCGCCAGCACAATCCACACAGACTGTTGGGCAGGATATGATGGGCTAATGGCTGGGGGTTTTGCTGCCCATCTAACGGTGAACCACAGCCAGCATTTCGTGGATCCAGTAACCAATGCCCATACCAACACTATCGAGTCCCGATGGCACTCTCTCTGGCATCGCCTATCCAGGGGTGGTGTTAGGCGAAACCAGGTGGACATCCATCTAGCTGAGTACCTGTGGTGGCAAGATGTAAGGAACCGAATGGTCGACCCCTTCCATGAACTAATACATGACATCAGGGAGTTTTTCCCCATAGTATGAAGTGCTCAGCAGGTCACGTGGACATCAGAGAAAACAAAACCCTTATCCACTCCTTAATGACCTATACCCATTACTTCCTTCTTAGTACAACACTTGCGTCCTGGCACCCTCTTTCACCTTTTCCTTTCTGCCTGTATCCTGTGCTTCTGGTGGAGTTTTTTTTAGTGGGTATTGCCCTAGGGCAAAGCCTACAGTCCCCCATATGTGCCATTCCAGAGCATGGGGCTCCGTAAATGGATTTTTTCTCCACTCGAAAATAAAATAAATAAATAAAGAACGAGCCAGCGTTTCGTGGACCCAGTAACAAGGCAATGACGGTAATGTACACAATAATTTCCACAACAATAGTATGGAGTCGCGCTGGCGGTATGTCTGTGGCGGCAACGACGCGCAAGTGCATTTAAGTAGTGTAATTGAAAAAGCAATGTTGGCAGATGTGAAAATCGTCTGCCAGTGACAGCTAACGCATGCAGCGAAACCTAGTGGCAATTCTGATAACCACTGTCAGCGCATGTGCAGTGAGTAACTTCGGACTTAGAATCTGGCCGACAAGTGCTATGTGACCTTTTCTAAAGAACAGCCCGCAATTATTGCCCTATAATTGACATATTGCGACAGAAACTCTTCAATCAACTAACTCAATGCTGAAAGGATTACATAAATGTAAGGAGAAGGCAAACTACAACATAAAATTACTGCATCAATGGAGTTTCATGAATTACCCAGTTTTTGGTAACCAAAACAGATTAGGGCAACTACAGGAGTGCAATCACAGCAATATATTTCCTAGCAAACTGACCATTTGTGTATTTCAATTACTTTACAGCAGCTTTTATATTAATGTTATTGTTAAAAGCGTTTTGCACAGTTTTTACCCTGTCCTAAGGGTCTTGGAAGTTATTTTGGCAGTTAATATAGTAATTATTTTAAATCATGTGTAGCTACTTCAGCAGATCTTACCTGTGCGTCCATATCTTCTGCTTCAGTTTTCACATCTGATGCTTCTGGATACCAAGACTCTTCCTCTTCTTTTATTTCTATTTTAGGATCCATTTCATGTGCCCAAGTGTCAGATTGCACAATAACATCTGAATTAAGGAAAGCTGCCTCTGAACTAGGAAATCTTTCTGATTTCAATTGCGGTGATGATGTTCTTTCTGACCACCAAGGTTCAGCTTTTATTTCTATTTTGGTATCACTTTCTTGTATAACAGTATCAGACTCCATGAACTCTGAATTAAGCAAAGCTGCCTCTGAACTACTGCTTTCTGATTTCATTTGAGATTGCATTGTTGTTGCCGAATTCGCTTCTTGTTTTATTTCTATTTCGGCATTCATTTCGTATCCTCAGGTGTTCGAAGATAACACTAAACTTACGCTTACAGGTTTCAGTTCACATAACCTTTATTTCGAAAAAGCGTTTCTGCTTTTTAATGTTTATATGGAGATTCAATGAAAACACCTTTAGATATCAAAGATTCAAGAGATGTGAACACTTTTAAATGCTGTAATCTACCCTCCAAAACATTTTAAGGACGATTTATGTTATTAGCAGGGTATTTTTTGATAAAAATTTTGGAACTAATTGGCTAAACTGCTATATTCCAGCCCCCGGAGAAAAAAAAAAGAGAGAGAGAGAGAAACGGAGACTAAAAGATCTATAGGAGAATATACGAGCACATCTAAGGCCTGGAATGTGTTATCACACTAATTCTGAGTATTGCTTTTCACAGAACATCATAACACACCTACCACCCTTTTTTACACATGGAACTTGAAGTTGTTTACAGGCGCACCATGGTTGCCAACCTTAGAAACGGCGAAAAGCAGCAAAAAAGATACGTTACCGTGCCAAACAAGAAAGGCATTGACAGTTGGCGGTGAAAGTGAGCCGACGTTGCCGCTTATAGTTTTTCGCTTTCGTTTGTCTACGCTGTCTTTGTCAGTATTTTTGGACATAATTATTCATTAAAGAGTAAGACAACTGTAAATGCTCACAACATACGCACAGTTACTCAGACACACGTAAATACAAGGCAAATAACCACAATAAATATAATAATGCAAAAGAAGCTGTCAGCAAACACTGATGCAAACACTGCAAGCTGGAGTTGGAGGCAGACATTGTATATATTGTAGGGAAAACAAGATAAGACGCGCAGTTTATGTTACTACTAGATTGCAGGTCAGGCATATGTTAATCACGTGTTAAATATCGACAACACTGGTTTAGTGTTTAGCGTTGCTATGGAAACATCTTTGCTCTAATTGGTTGCTCTTTTCGTTGCCATGACGCAACCATCCCCTTCTGTTCATTTAGACCCTTCCACCACATGAGTAGCAACTGTCAATCCCCTTTTTACTTGACTCCGAGACCTTAAAGAATAAATGTTACCTCGGTGAAGTAATTTGGCCTACCTACCCTTTCCATTTAGGAGCCTTTCTTTTAAATTACCTGGTTAAGAAGCAAAACCTCTGATCACTTGGATGAGATTCGTACCATATTGCTAAAATATTGCATACTAGAGTTGGGTTTCATCACAAATGTAATCATTCCCTTTTGTCAGGGTTATTTCCAGAAAAAATGAAACACAAATATTAAGTCTTTATATAAAAGTAAATAAAAGCCTGGCTTCTAAATAAAGGCCCATCACCTTCCTGACAGCCTTTTCTAAAGTAGGTAATGGAGAAAGCTGTATATAATGGGGTTATAACTAGGGCTCGGATTTTTACGTGCTAAAGACTTGGAAAATATTTATTTTTTATTTGCTAAGAATGTCAAGAATATGTGCTAAAAAGTAAAAAATATGTGTTGAAATAAATAAAATATTTTAAAGATCTGAATGGCCCAACTATTATAAACGTACGTGGTATACACCAGACATTATTCTTCGAGAGAATCAAGTACTCTAGAGTTACAGTATACCACAACATGATTCCTTAAATTTTCCATGCAAAGACTCACGATTGTCACAAAGAAGTATCTTGAATTTAGAAAATGATTGCTCCGCGTCACAGGAACTAAGTGTAGCATAACTATAACATGTAATGTCACTCACACCCACATCAAAAATTTCTTCATGTTGCCCGCCCAACACATTTGAAATTTTACATATTATGTTAAATCCACTATTAGTTTCGAACACTTCCTTGCGTTTTCTTTCTAAGTTTTGTGTTGCAGGATAAAGAACATTCAATTATTTTTCCACAACCTGAACTACTTGAACTGCTTCTCTCAAATGCATTCCTACTGATTCCAATTTATTTATGGCATCACACAGAAAAAACAGATTTCCGGAAATGTATGCTGTCATTTCTTAACACAGTGTCACTTAAAACTTTTTGAAGAAGAATGTTAATTGACTGGCATCTTTACATTTAGTTCATATATGACAGCAGATTTTTTTTTTTTTTTTTTTTTTTTGGGCGTATGATGGAACTGCGGCCGACCATGATCCCCAGCGAGTCACCATAGGCGCAGGAGTCAGCGGAGTGTTGGGATTTTTGTTCTGAAAAATTTCAATCCTTTTAGGTAACTTGATGAACAGGTTTTCCCCATTAGAAATTAATTTATCAATGTCAGGAAGCATGGCCCTAATTTCCTCACATATTCTATGCAATCCATGCACAACACATGTAACAAATCATTTTAGTATAACCGACTGCTAGTCCTGCTGGTCCCTTTTTCATATATGGTGCACCATAAATAAAAAATAACGAAATACTGTCACATCGTACAACATTTGGCCACCATATCTACATTGCTTCATTAAATAATCTGGCAACAGTCACATGGTTTGCAGCAGGCATGCCTTGGCAGGTCAGTAGAAAAGATTACTGAAATTTCAGATTCTTTCTTCAATACCCCTATAGCAACATTTCCAATTTCCCTGCCAGTAGAATCTAGAATTTCATCTACGTCATATTTTTTTCATTAGCACGAATTTTGCGTATATACGTCACAGTTTTTTCGCAGCACTTGGGAAGGTGATGCATTCGCAAAGTTGATTCATCAGGTGCGTCAGTATTTGTATATCTAGTCAGGAATGTTTTAAACTGAAGATGGTTCACTTTAGAGATGGGTATGTCCGCTGAAACTAATGCTCTCCACAAATCCTCACAATACACTGAAAATGTGTATTAAGGTCCTGCAGAAGTACTTGGCACTGGATCGTTAGTAAAAGACTTTTCCTTTTGTAAAGCGTGAAATAGCTGCCTTGTGTCTTTACCACTTAAATGTTGTATGACTTGCTAACGTTGGTCTGCCGTTATTGGCTGACAATCAGTAGCGTAGCGTGAAGTAAAAAATGGGAACGCTATAACGGGGGACACCCTTTTTTCGCATTAACAATAATGGCGAGGGACATTATATTAAAACAATTTCCCATTATCTTTTCGAATTATGTGATGTTGATCAATAAATCAATATTATTGTTTTAACGAATTTTAGCGATGAGTGCAGATTGAAGCAAAATTGCCTTATTTTGCGAAAATACGCGAAATTCCAGCGATTTTAAATATAAGAATTAGTTCTCACTTTCTTTTAAGTACATTCCTGTGAATTCGTAAATTACAAAAAAGAATACAATAAATCTCTCAGTTACAAAAATATTGAAGTAATGGCTGAAGATGACCGCCTCCGTAGCCCAGTTGGTAGCGCACTTGCCTCTAACGCGGAGGACCCGATCCCCGGTACCAGCATGGTGATTTTGTCCCCTCTGGGAGGTCTGGTACGGTGTGCACTCAGTCTCATTAGGTCCCGGGGGACCAATTGAAGAGCTACTTGACGGAGAAGTAGCCAGAAGGCCGTATAATTGGTCGGGAGAACTCGGTGCGCTGACCACGTCCCACCCTCCAATACTGCACCCCACCAATGACGCCCATAATGGGCAGAGCTGTGGGACGTAGCGGCTGGGCGGCAAGCCTTGACCCTTCATGGGGTGTTGCGCTAGGGGGTTGATGACTGAAGAGTAACACGGTTTAACATTCTTGGAAGTTGACCATTCTGTAATTCAGTGGCTTTGGGGGCCCCTGCAAATAAACCTGAAAAATGCAGAGATTACAATATTAGATATTTACTCACACAGTGTAGCATGAACGTGAAATAAACTCACCTCTTTTTGGAACAAACAACTAGCAAATTGTTAAAATAACAGTCCCTGATTACCAACACGAATGGTTATTTTTCATAAATAAACGATACACTTTAATGTAAATGCATAATGCACATAGTTGGAACAAAATCATTATCTGTCAATATTCTGGATAACTCAAGCACACTTCAATTTGTGGTACTCAGATAGCGTTCAGATATCTGAGGTACCAATAACACTGAACTCTTGATTAGAACAACACGTATGGATTTCTATTTGTAACTTATTATCAAACTCTAAAATAATCCAATTTATTGGCCAATCGACTACATTTTAGCAGAGGTCGTACTTGCTATGTAGTTTTCTCGACTTTTATGACAACCGAATTGAATAAAATACCCCGTTTTAATTAACATCTCTATATGATTGTGAATGCTTTCAAAGCATACTCATTTGGTAAGTAAGTTTGTTTCACACTTTTAGGCAAGAAAGGATAGGAAATGCTTATAAGGTAGGTGCCTACACTTGTTGTCAGTATGTCATCAGTGAACTGTATTTGATCTGGCGCTTCTTCCTAGCGATTTTCCGTGGTTGATGAATATAAAATGCCCTTTTTAACAAAACTATTAAAGGCAGTCCGGGGGTCCCTAAAGATCGGGGGCCCTGCGCCACGGGATCTGCGGGGCCGTTATTTACGCTGCTGCGGTAATTGGTGAAGTGATGGTCTGGATAAATTAACGTTTTTGGCAAATGACCCTTTTTTACTTGACCATAGTAAATGTGAAAATATGGCCCTGGGTTGTTAAGTCAGAAAAGGGTAGGGAATTCTCGGAAAAAGTAAACGCTTTGCACCTAGGCTTAAGAGTATTATAATACCAATAAGAAATAAGACTAACGTAACATTACTGTTTTGTAGTTATTGTAGTTTCCATATTACACATATTTCATTCTGAACTGTAATACGTTAAAATGTTTATTAAATACATTTAATAAGAATATAAAACTATCAAAGAACCAACTTATATAAAAGACAAGCCATACAGTGTGAAAAAACAAAAACAAGCTCATTTCCCAAAATTCGAAAAAATGAAAGACAGAAAACATCTTAGCTGGTGTGGTATGTCACTCATTCTTATGATGTAAATATCACACGCACTTTGAATTTATGTACAACAATATTATTTGCAACAACAAAAAAATAACAAAACTTCAACAATACTCCGGAGTCAGAACCACGTTAGCATACCGCTTGTCGCTGGCGTATACAGATGGGTATGTAAGGGGCATGCGGAGGTGAGAGGGGCAGGCAGGAGATAGGTGAGAGGTTTGCGGAGAAGCCGTTCACAGACAAGCAGTGAACCGCTAACTCATTTCAGCGTACACCGCTGTTTTAGAACGGAACGGATTGACTTGTAAATTTTGTGTTTGCTATTTTAGCTAAATATAGCTGCTCAAAAGTATGATCTGCGAAAAAAATCACTGCTAAATGATTGTATAAAATAATTCTCCTGTGTTTAAACTATTACAAAACAAAATTAATATAAAACAATTACACACAGAAAAATAAGGGGACGCTCAGCTACGCCCCTGCTGATAATACAGTATTTTACAATCACAACTTGAAATGCCTACCCTTAAATTTCACAGCATATTGTTGCACACGCTAACTTGCACTACTTTTCACTCTGAGCATGATTAATCCACTGTGAACTCAAAGCCGTGGATATGTAACTTGCCAACACAATTACAGATTGTGGTCCCTGGCAGAAATGCAGCGAGCCAGTACGTCAGTGAACAATTCCAGATAAACAGAGATATCTCGTGCTCTGATCACGCTTGCGATAGTAGTGCCAACTTTGGAATGTGCATTCACGCTAAATCAAGTAATCACTCTAAATAACGGAACTTAAATGTTATTTTTGTTCATGCAGTATATTTAGCTTATAAAACGTAAACGATACTTTTAGCTACTCCGTCTTTCTTCCACTGATCATTTTCTACCTCTTCTATGTGCTTTCAGAAACCCTGCCAGTCTGTTTCGGCCACAAGTGATATACCCTCGAGCGTTATATCGTGCAATTCCTGTAAGGAGCCATCTGTTACATTCTCACTATCCGTTTTACCTTGGCCCAAGCTAGTTCTGTGGGACTGAGATCACACGTCTATGGGGGCAAACAAACGGTTGTGTGGTCCAATAAAACCTAAAATTTGTCCATTTTAGAAACCTGTTTAGGTTTGTTTGTTTCAATCGTTCTATAAAGATCTGTTTTACACATAGAACTCTGAAACCTTTGGCTCTGCAACCACAAGATCAGCAGATTTCACCCCAAGTCAGTGGTTTATCTGCTTCTACACTCGTGTTTTCTTTACTTCCGAGATAGCACTACTGACTAGTCCAATTTTTAACTGAAGTTAAGAAATATTAGAATATTAGTGAGCAAACATAGTGGGAATAACATTGGATGTTAGTTGACAAGTTAAACGGCACTAATATTATCTACTGTAGGGTGTTTACAAAACTCTACGTGGAATCTCTCTCCTCTCCCCCTCAGTCCTCTAAGGCCACGAGCTTTCTAAACATTATTTTGTAGTTTTACGTCAATTGCCAGGATCACACCAGCGTCGCCGGTGTGCTGGAATTTCGTCCCGCAGGAGTTCTTTTACATGACAGTAAATCTACTGACATGGAGCTATTGTTTTTAAGCACACTTAGAAACCATTGGTCTGGGCCGGATTTGAAACCTCGACCTTGGGATTAGCAGGCCACTCCCACACCGACAAGACCACGAGCTGTTGAACAGACAATATAAGGCTGCATAAACTTTCGGGTTCACAAATGACTATAGACTATGCAGTTTAAAAAGTATCAGTGTACGTAAATACATATTAACCGGGCTGCGAAGCAATAACAGGTGTTTATTTGAAGCATATGACATTGCAGGAATTCTTGCTCTTATCTTGCGAGCTCATGTAGCTAAAGAAAGCAGTATGTTTATATTTTCTTCAAACTGAAGGATACTGTAGGTGACATATCAGTCTTCTAATAATGAATGACAAATTGCGTCATCTGGCATTCTAATGAAGCATTAAAGTGGATAGCGACTTATTAAAAATACTTCTGTTACTGCTTTTAAGTGATTTTCTGTAAATATATGAAAATTATTTTAAAAAGGCTTTCTTTATGCGACTTTTGTGCAATTTATGTGAATATCCGATAATATTTATTGACATACATAAGAAAATATGAATTTTTATGTGCAATAAAACTTAAAAATATTGCTCCAGTGCAAATATCCAGAACATTAAACTCAGTTTCAAGTTCATATTAGGACGCAAATAAAATATATACTTACCCAAAAATCCGAGCTTAGTTTACCCTCTGGGTACGAAAGCCCGTCCCAAAGTCAGAGCGAGCTCGAGGCTTGGGGCACAACACGTCTGCACCAGCTGGCATAATGAATACACGCCACACACATATATATATATAGACTTTAATTTCGCACGAATAAGCCCTGAGTTACTATAAAGTATTAAATCGGTAATAAGAAGACGCGTTATAGATTAAATTTGAGGGAAAAAAATTTTCGGGGAGTACCTGGAATCGAACCATGGGTCTCGCCAGCTAGGAGTTGCGATGATCTCACAACTCCAAGTTCGCGCGCTCTGCCACTGAGCTATACTCCCTACTGACAGAAATACTCCCAAAATACGATATTTAAGAGCATTCTGGACGACACTATGGACTCAAAATTACACACATTTAAATTTGTATATTTATATTATTAATAAAGTTACTAATATACAGTAATGACGCAAACTCCATTGAATGTATTCGAAAAAAGGAAACAAAAGAGAAGAAAACGCAAAATCATATAATAATTTAAAACTAAACGGAAATGAGGAAGCGGTGACATCTTACGGTTAATATTGCTACTACATTGGGTGCTGACAACATCCTCTAGAGAACGGATCTGGATCTGACACTGTACGCTGATAGCTGATAGTTGGTGGTGATTTCTGAGCTTTTGCACACGCTATCCTTCGTATTGTTTTCTATGCCTTTGATTTGTTGTTTGCTACTATAAATCCTATGTAAGTTTGTGTTCATATTAGCGAAGTGAGTGTTTTTAAAACTTTTATTTGGGTAGTGTAGGGAACGGGAATAAATCCAAGAACGTGTTCACTGTGCCATGTGCTTTCCACGTGTTTATGTTAATTGTTTTCCATCTAAGACTATGGCTACATTAGACGTATGGTGTAGTCAATTTATCTATTTGGAAGTCCAATTTGTGTTGTGATTTCTGTGGTGAGACGTTCTTGAAGAAGAAATTGTTCCAGTACTGTATTTTAGTGTTGCCATACTACCTAACCTAAAAAATCGCAACGTCCCGTAACTATTGCGTTCCCGGGTGCAAATTCAACTACAATAAAGATGGACCATTACTTCCTATAGCCATTTTTCCAAAAGATTAAGACCTTAGAGAAAAATTGATAAGATGCATACACCGTGAACAGTTTGCACCATCAAAGGAGTCAGCTGTATGCATTAAAACATTTTGCTGCCGAGTTTACTATAAGAGAGGATAAATTCCTTCTGATGATGCTTCTTTAATAACAGTTCCAAGATGGTTCCAACTGCAAGACGGCACCATTTCCGACTATTTTTAAAAATCATCCATCATATCAGAACAACTGCCTCCTTAAAAAAAGGACCGCAGTTAGCGTATGAACCAAATGTATGTCCGTGAGCAGCAACAATTTGAATAGTGGGACGAAAGGGAAAATATAAGTGGATACTGTGAGTTTGTGGATAAGTCGAAAAGCAGAAATGTGAGTCCTTTCATTTTAATAAGTAGGTCTGATAGGGGTTATGTTTCTTTACGTAAAATAGATGACATATGTGTCCATGAACCATCAAAAGTGACTGTATGTTAAAATCATACAATCTCTCTCAGTGCACATATTTCACAATAATCCAGAGGCTCTCAAGAAACGGTTTGAGTGGTGTTTGGGTGAGGTTACTTGCAGAATCTATCAAGGGTTCTAGCCAAAGATTTGGTATACAATATTGACGCTCAAAGGCTCTATAGCTATTTTTAGAAATTACGTATATGGACCATGATTTTTTAATTGTTATATTACACTTTCTTTAACATTTTCAATTTTTAGCTTTTATATTCGTTGTTTTGTTACCTATTTTGTCACATTTGAATTAGTATTTGTCTTTTTGGCAGCCTGTAACTGTGACAGGAAGATGTTAAAATAAAGTATGTGATAAGTGGACAAAGTTTGATTGCCTGTTGAGCTATGTAGCAAGATTTGAAGAGGAAAATGTAATTACCAATGATAGACTTAATTAAAGTTCTAAGGCTTTCACGGCCGGTGTCAATACTAGATGCAATATTAACCGGGCTTGTGGGCCGTGGTCTATTGGGTTCCTTCTTCTTCCCAAACGTTTCGTCTGCGACTACGGCAAACATCTTCAGTGGCGGCGAGGTCGAAGTTTCCTAGTGGAGATCTCAGCACCGACTCAGTCTGAGATCTCCACTAGGAAACTTCGACCTCGCCGCCACTGAAGATGTCTGCCGTAGTCGCAGACGAAACGTTTGGGAAGAAGAAGGAACCCAATAGACCACGGCCCACAAGCCCGGTTAATATTGCATCTAGTATAGACTTCATTGTTTTTGAATTGGTCTGAGAGCACGGACCTTGCCAGTTTGTAAGATAAAACTAAAAAGAAATTGGTATTCTTAAGAGAACAATTGCAATTAGCTGTATCCACACAACCAAGATGCTCATCAGAAACATTGTTTTGAACTTCAATAGTATTTTACTCCTTTCCTGGTGCTTGTCGTTTGATTCAGACAAGCAAGATTATGGCACTTCCTCATCCAGCTTATTTAAGAAGGCTATTCTGCAAGTTGGGGACTAATAATAAGATTAACTCTTCTCAAGTAAAATATCTTGCAGGAAAATATACATCAACTTATTGGGGAACATGAAAGAATAATAGATATATTGCTAGATGTAATTTTTCCTTACACCCAAGTTGAGTTGTAAGGGTGGGAAAATATCCGAAAATTCAATGTTTTCTCTTCACTAAAATAATTAATTTACAGATCAACAAAAGAATAGGTATATCTTTTTTCATTCACAGAAAACGTAAATTTAATATCAATGAAATCAGAGACATGAAGGTCAAATGTTGTGCGACTTGACATGGAATAACTCTTAAGTAACATGCTGCTTGCAGTTTTGTCTTGTTTTCATTATAATTTGAGTGTGTAATGCAAATACATAAATAATGGTATGTAAAACTGTAGATTGCATCAATGTTACTTAAGGTTACATATTTCATTGTCCATATCATTAATATTAAACTTTTTTGTTTAATTGAGTTATCTTTAAGGCACTGTTTCTGTTATTTATGCCAGGAAACTTACCACTGGTGTTTTTAAACACATAAGTGTTTTTGTGTTTAACACAGCCCATATTCATAAAATAGACGTGTTATTACACCACATTTTTATTTTACTGCGTTGAAATCGCAGCCTGTAGAGCTGTTTATAAGCATTTCCCACCACATACGGCAGCCATTTTGAATATCTATGCCAGGTCCGGTATCTAGAGCACATCTAGAGGTTCCTGTCGTCTATGGAGTTTGGTTTACTGCAGATCGCAGCATAAAAACCAGCAGTTGAAGATAAGAAGGTGATTTATTTCTTACATCTAATATTTTATTTCGTTAAGAAGAGCGAAATTGATTAACTGCTGCTCTGATCACTAACTTGCAAGATTGTAATAGCGTGTAGTTAATCGAAATCCTATTGGAGATTAAAGGATGTCCATATGATCGTGTATTACACAATATTAGCCATATTTTAACTGGTCTGAACAGTTTATAAAGTTTGAGTGACTGTTTAAGTATTGTTTAGCAAAAATGAGTGAATGCATTGTTGAACAGCATAATCTCAAGTTGTGATAGCGTGTTTGGTCTAAGCTACCACTTTAAGTCAGAGGACATTGACATGGCTACGTTTTATGTACTGAAAGAAAATGCTGTAGGTTTATGACATTACAACTTGATTTTCGTATGAAACAAATATTAGTTATAAACGGTTAAGTGTGAGTACTAGCCCCATGTGTATGAAAGGTAAGGGAACACACGCTCTGTGCTATGGTGTTACCACTAACTGATGTCAACTTATACATTAAAAACCTAACCTAACCTCCTGTGAATCAGAAACCTAGCTTGATCAGTAAATTGTAAATTATAAACATCATTACGATAACACAAACGGGCTAACCGGTGTCACCAGAAGGCAAACTGAGATAAGCAGAAGAATAAGCAGTACAAACCATATACATTATCACGGGTTTCGGTGCTTGTATATATAAATATGAATTACTTAGAACTGGTTACGTACAAAGCAGGTTCAACTGCATTTTGAAAATGGCTACTGTTACAAAAAAAGTTATACAACACAAAATGTTTATTTCAATCATTCCAGATTTTCGGTATCGTAAGTTTTGCAATTTCTTATGCTTAACAGTGATACACAATTATACAAATTTCATTCAAAATAAAGATGACCTTACAACTTATATGCAAAAATTTAAGATATATATTTTATTAGTAATGCAAATATCTTTAAAAATATTTTAATCAATGTGGTTAGCAGCCATATTTAAGAAAATGTTTCTTTGTAAAGGATGGTAACAATTTTATAGAACTTCTTTGCCAGTCTGAAATATAAAATCTGGAATTTGTTTGCCAAGGTAACTTATATGATGGTTTACAGTTATGGATTTACAATGTGATGCAATGGTTAAGCTCTTATCACAAAGTTTACACAATTGCATCAGCTTTCAGTTTATGTGCCCGACTTAAATTATGTTTCTTCAATTCTGATGCTGTAATAAAGTTCTTCTCACAAATTTTGCATTCATATGATTTTTTGCCCTCATGTCTTAAATTATGTATTTTTAATTCTGATGCCCTAGTAAAGCCTTTCCTACAAACTTTGCACTTATATGATCTTTTGTCGTCATGAATTAAATGATGTGCTTTTAAATTTGATGCCCTAATGAAACCTTTCCCACAGATATTGCACTTATGTGGTCTTTCAGTTTCATGGGATATATTATGCTCTTGTAAATATGACAACACAGAGAAGCTCTTTTCACAAATGTTGCACTTGTATAGTCTTTTGTCATCATGAATTAAATTATGTGTTTTTAAATATGATGCTCTAGCAAAGCTTTTCCCACACACTTTGCACTTATGTGGCGTTTCACTCTCATGGGATAAATAATGCCTTTTCAAATATGATGGCATTAAGAAGCTCTTTCCACAGACTTTGCACTTATGTGGTCTTTTACCCTCATGAAGCATATTATGCAATATCAAAGAATTTATCCAAACAAAGCTCTTATTGCAAATTTTGCATGTATGCGGTTTTTTACCCTCATGAATAAAATTATGTGTTTTCAAATAAGCTGCCCTGACAAAAACTTTTCCACAAATTTTGCACTTATGTTGAATTTTGCCATCGTCTAGTGTTTGAGTATGGTTGTTACTCTCGTTGACGTGTGAATACGGATTATCAGTTGAACCTTTGTAGAGATCACCTTCTGTACACAATCTGAAATGTAGCAAGAAAAATAAACAATATAAAATAATTTTAAGGCAGAGCATGCAAAAAATGTTTAATTTGGCTTGGATTAATAATAAAATTATTCTTATTCCAGTATTTTCCAAATTAGTTATTTGTATTATAAAGGAAATGGGAACAGAAAACAAATAACTTTGGTACCATAATACTCAATTAATGGTGCACAAAACAGCACATTTAAAATTACAATAGAGCCGTGATTATCTGAGGCCTTACTAACCGAGTTCCAGGTTAACTGAGGTCCCGTTTTACAATGTGTGCCATACAAAGTTATTAAATATCATAGAAAATCAAGAAACTTTGCCCATAGAGCATGATGACCTCAGCCTTGCAAAGCTAACTCAAAGATCGGCAAATGAAGCAATCACTGAAAATGATGTAGTTGAGTAGATCAATGCAGACGAATAATTAGAAGTGACTGAGGCAGTGAATGTAAAAGCTGAAGAAAGTGAATATGACAATGAAGACACTGAAATGGAGAATGAGAAAATCAGTCACAACGAAAGAAAGTAATAGAAAAGACCATTGAGTAACTGGAACAAGTCAGAGACAACTTCAACAGACCTTTTTTTGCAATGATGATTGTTTGAAATGGTGGCAAAGAAGTGAGCGAGTTCTGTTAAATAGAAAATACTTATGGACTTCTTCAAGAAATAACTTTTAACTGGAACATGTACATACTGTGTGTATGTACTGTATGCCCTTATTTTTTTCATTTTGTACTTTTATTTTATTTTTATTTAAATGTACATTATTTTTTCATTTGATAATGCAGTAGATGCCTTTTCTAGACATCTTTGATCACATTTTCATTCATTTCACCAGTGTACTGTATATTTCTCAATTTTTGACAGACTCTGTGTTATCCAAGTTTTCGATTATCTGAAGTACGGTCAGTCTCCCTTACCTCAGATAATTGAGGTTCAACTGTATATTGTATTGTGTAAGGGTGTGAGCTACAAGCATTTCCCACGTGTTCAGTGGTTCAGTGAGCCCCCAGAAAAAGATTGTCCAAATTATATTTAAACAATCATCTTTTGTTTCCTTCTTGTGTTATGTAATTTTATGTGTATTTTCAAAGTATTTTATCATATGAAAAACTTTTAAGTCGTTCAGATAGCACGAATATGCGCCAAAGTTTGCCCATACATTCCCGAGGTTCAATTTCTCTTGTGAACCTCCGAGTGTAAGCTTATGGGTGCTCCTTCGGCAGGGAGAGGCGAGAGAGGAGGTCGCTAGGTATAGGTGAATATGCGCTGGTTGGAGTAGCAGCTCAAACTGCAAGTCGGACTCTGGCAGTAACGCACAAATCGACCCGAACTGAAAGCTACCTAAGAAGAACAATCAGTACGTGTGTTTTCACTGTAATAATGGAATAGTTGTCTGGAATCGTTTAACTGTATTCAGTTACTTGTGCTTTAGTGTTTATTTGCTATTCATCTGTTCTTAGAGCTATTTTCCAAGAGGAATGAATAGCTTTCAATATCTTTTAGAAACAGATTTCTCAGCTTTAAGCTTGAAAGAGAAGTGTGAAATACAGAAGCTTGATAGGCCGATACCTCCTCTCAAATTAATACATGCGCAAACAAGCCGAGCTAAGACATTTGGCAGGTCTTTTAATGTAAATAGTACCTGGGCGACCGAGCTTCGCTCGGCGTTTTTCGCCTCTGTTTTTGTGAAATCTTGTTTTTTGTGGGAGAAGATACTTATTTAGATAAACTGAAACTCAAAACGTTAACTAAATAACAATTTTAGTCGCAATTGTGAAGAGTCATTTCCGAGATACAAATATTTCATATATAATGGACAGGAGGCCGACTGCTGCCGCGAAACCTCTTGTGGCAATTTTCAGCTGCTCAAACCGGCGACGCGCTTCCAAAACAGTGAGCCGTTCTTTCACGCAAAACTCCTGTATAGCCCTCTCCTCCATAAATTTGGAACACGGACGCGATGGCTTGCTCCACATTTCACACAATGCGGATCCCGTGTACATGCCGTGTCCTTATGAGCTGGTAAACCACAACGCTCATAAATAGCAGTATTACAGGTTTTAGTATGACCGAACCGTTGGCACCTAAAACAGCGCATGGGGTTCGGTACATACTGTCGTACGAAGGCATGTTCGTAGCCACACAAGATATGCTCAGGCAATTTAGTACTTCGAACGTTAGAAACACCGTAAGCAAAGGTAACTCCTGGACATCCTGCCTTCGATTAAAACAGCAGGCTTGAACATACACGCTGGTCGGAGAGGCAGGTGACAATCTCCTGGTTCGATAGACCGTCCGAACAGGAGGTGGTGACAACTCCCCTACATGAGTTGAGCGATGTGTGGGGCTACCCATATTGGGTTGGATCCCAACAAACTCGATTTTAACATTTTCTGGGACTGGTCTGCCGTGTTGGTTTCAATCAACAGCGTACCATCTCGAACTCTGATCGCGTTCTTTACCGAACCACATATCCTGTCTACTTCTATTTTATATAAAAGGGGCTAAGGTCCTACCGTTTTCCCGTTACATGCGTCAACACCATCTCCCATCCGGAACCGTCGGCGTCAGCCTGTCGTCCGGGGCTCAAAGATAAAAGACACCAAATCTCCACGGTCTGTGCCACTGTGGAGCCCCCTCAAATCTCAATGCATACTTCAGTGGAACTATCCTCCGATCTCCACTGCCCTGTCCGTTCACCACGCACACCCCTGCTTTATGCCCCTACCACAGAAATAACCGCCTGTGGCTCCCCACTTTAGGCCACGCCATCTCAACGGAGACGTGGATTCAGGAGATTTGTGGTTGACCGGGGTTCCGTCACAGGCAACACGTCCGGCCGGTAGGGGTGGCTCAGTTGTTTAGACGCTAGCCTACCGATCCCAAGGTCGCGGGTTCAAATCCGGCCCAGACCAATGGTTTTAAAGTGTGCTTAAAAACGACAGCTCCATGTCAGTAGATTTACTGGCATGTAAAATAACTCCTGAGGGACAAAATTCCGGCACACCGGCGACGCTGATGTGATCCTAGCAATTTACAGTGTCGGTAAACAAAATGTTTAACGGCCGTCGGGGAATTAACACAGGCCGGGCCATCAGAAACCTATGTGGGTGTTCATGGCAGTGCGGACGGGTTCCGTACCTAAGGCTACACATGGGGGCAGTGTGAAGGGTCCGCCCAACCTTCGCACCTGAGACCTCCGAAGAGCACACAGGTCGGGGGCCGCGCTGAAACCGTGGGACAGGACCACGGAGACAGAAAAGATCCCTGGTGGTGAGACAGGAGTTATAAACCTTAGACATTACAAATTAATTATAATAATCCTAGAAGAGGAAGAGGCAGTCAAAGCAGCTACACGTGTGCAGTTGATGGACATGGAAGGGATGAAATGGTGAGCGGCTCGGAACCCCGGGTGCGCCAAACCTGTACCTACCGTAGTAGATCCCTGGGGGTGAATGGATGGAGGGACGGACGGAAAGATAGCGCACGGACAGATTAAGGACAGTCCCTGCAAGGTGCTGGGGACATGGGACCTCAATGATTATCGCCAGGCCCGTTTTGGTGTGGGGACTACCAAAAAGGATACCGTTCAGAGGCTACGAGCTGGGAACCGCGTTAGCTGAAATGCTGCTCGGGATTAAGGAAGTTCACCTGGAGTTGACCCTTAGTAGAAGCAGGCTAGAAATGCGAGTGTTTCTTGCCGTAATTACTGACAAAATTTATCCTGAGCCTAGACACCCTTCGCTTCTTCGATGCTAAGGTGAAAGAGAAACCCCTTATAAATAATGTGTTTCTAGACATAGGAGGACCCCATCATCTGAAAACATCTGGTGAGGGCCCTTAATGCCACTGATCGGAACCAAGAACTGCTTAGTTTGATGACATTCTAGGCATCTTAGCAGGAGCCCACTGGTTTTCCATCGTGGTAATAAGTGGCAATTCGTCCTGGCAAGGAAAAGACAGCACTTTCTACTGGACATGGACTGTAGCAGTTCAGGTAATGCCTTTTGCACTCTGCAACGCCCCCGCAACTTTCAAACACAATTACATACGGAATTCCAACGCTGAAAGGACCACTCCGCCCTAACTTTGATGTTGGGCTTTCATAATTTGGAAGAACAAAGAATCCTGGCGTAGGCCCAACGGTTAAGGAATACAATTTTACTCAGGAGCACCGGGCCATTTTAGGAAGACCGTGATAGAAAACTTCAACCACCGTGAAAATCGAGTATAGCGTTGCGGGTATACTCCCGGCCGCGGTATATACCTGCAATCGATTGGGACAAAGAGACTTTGAGGAGGGAGCCGCTGGAGAATTGATTAATAGAGCCGATCTCGATGAACAACGTATCTGACGAACAATTTGTGTGGGCGGACGTCACACTTAAGGACGCGATCTATAACAGCTATTGGGCTAAAAGGATCTCCCTGATGGTCAGAAACGGTATGCCGGAGAGTGAGGGAGTCCGCAGATGGAACAGATCGTATAACCGAGGATCAGGATGAAAGAAGTCTTCAAGAAGACCCATAGTACTAGAGAGAACATGGGTGTAAACAAGACTGTACAATAAAGCGTCGTAGAGAGAAGATGAGAGCAATGCGAACTCTGCGCGTTAAGTAAGTCGTGCGCCGGATACAACAGTGTAAAGTCGGAGTGCCTTCAAAAGAATTGCGACCGATCTGACAGGACACATGGATTTCCTACCTGCTGTAGCTACGAACTATTTCACGAAGTGGCCGGAGATTTATGCGATTGCCAATCAAGTGACTTCGATCGCTAAAATTAAAAAATTATTTTGTCGATGACGCTGTCAATTTCCAGGATCACATCAGCGTCGCTCGTGTGCCGGCATTTCTCCAATAAGTCTGGATATGTGCTGTCATTTTTAAGCACGCTTAAAAAATATCGGTATAGGTTAGATTTGAACCCGCGACCTTGGGATTAGTAGGCCAGAATCTAATCAACCCAGAATGACCGAGGCTAATGCGTTGGTGGACTTCTTCTGCAGAGTCGGAAATCCCCGAAGCTCTACAGTGATCAGGGGACGAATTTTTAACCTTACCTGAGAGGTTCTCCAGCGCCTCGGGATACACAAGACCTGTATCACTCCGCTTCAACAATAGCCGGACGGAATGGTGGGACGTTATATTAAGGCGGTTAAGAGCATCTCCGTCAAGTGATCAGCGAGACTGGATGTTCATGTGCCATTATTTCTCCTCACTTACCGGGCAACAGTACCCGACTAAACTGGCATGACACGGCTATATGATATTCGGGCGGGAGCTACAGTTTCCTTGTGATCTGTGGTTCAGTTCAGCTCCTGATGCTGACCAGCCAATACTGGACTATGTTGGGGTGCTAAGGAAAAGGCTGGAGGACATACACAATTTTGCCAGAAAGCGCCTGAAGCTGGTAGGTGACCGAATGAAGTCACGCTACGATTGCCTGACGAACAGTGCCGGGAGGGTGAGCTCGTGTCTCTAACGTCCAACAAGGAATAAGGGGAAGTCACCGAAAATGAAACATTCCTGGGATGGCCCATATAAGGTTATCACCCTATCTACGACAGAGTATACGGCATTCGGTGTCAGTACCGAGGAAAGCTGATAAGTAGTTCATCTTATCGGCTTGCCCCGTATCTCGTAGCTGCTCGGGACGATTTCTGAGGAGGGAGCTGTGTGGCACAGCAGCTAAGGTCCAAGGAGGAGGGAGGCTGGCGTCGAACAGTCAGAACGGTAAACAGATAAGTAGCACGCTCGCTTAGCGTAAATGTCAGAACCTCTATGGCCCGGTAACCAGAATCTTGTGAAAGTTTCTCTGCCTCAAACGTTGTGGAACTCTGTGGAAATTTCTAATGGCTAAATAAGTGACCGTTCTCTCAAGTCAGTCAGTGAGTGAGGAAATAAGTTGGCTAGCGAGTACTTCTCTGATTGGAAGAAAAGCACCACTCTCCAAGCCACTTTGTGGCACCTTTGGTAGTA
Organism: Tenodera sinensis; assembly: GCA_030765045.1. Lineage (NCBI taxonomy): Eukaryota > Metazoa > Arthropoda > Insecta > Mantodea > Mantidae > Tenodera > Tenodera sinensis. Next base: position 15,258,565 of record CM060969.1, read on the forward strand.
TGCAATGAGATATATTTATTGCAAGGGATTAGAGATGTCTTGTGTTTGACTATCCAGCAAGTGAACTGTCCAGAAAAAGAGGCTATGTTGTGCTGCATACTTCATTAAATCGCAAAGAAAAGGAAGTAACACTGAACATGGGAAACTAGCTCACAATTGGTGAAGTGACAGTGTGAGCTAAGAAAAATCTTGGAGAAAGCTGAACTAGGCTACTAAGTGACAGTGAAAATTGAGTGAAGTTGCAGTATAAAAACTGGACTAAGACAATATTATATTGTTACCACTGTAACTGCATCAAGTTTTTGAAACACTGGAGTATGTTGCTGTAACTGTACATAAATGGAACTTTCTATTTACATTATTCAAGCGAAGGCGTTCTAGATTCCAAACAAAGACTGGGAAGACATGGGGATATTAGAATAAATGAGATAAAGGTCTGATTCTGTGATATATATGTAATATAAATATAATCACTGTGCAAATGACACAGAAATTACCGCTTTGTCATGTAACTACCAAAAATTTCATAGTTTTGCCATATCCAAGATTCGAAGCAGGTCATCTTTAATAAACATACTTGTCTGTTTCTTATAATTAGAAATGTATGTCATCAACTCCTTTTAGAAGCATCTTTTATTTTCAGTTGAACTAAAACTTATTTTAATTTATGAATGTTGCAATCACCTACAAATTTAGCAAAGATAAACTTGCCATTAGAAGTTTTGAAAGGTAAAATTGGAACTGAAAAATTCAAGGCCACAGCTGAGAACGAGGTTAGAAAACCATTGAGAACCTTCCATGGTCCCCATATCCTGGCTTTTCTTTCCGCTGAAAGACTTAGTCCTGAAAATTTGGTTTAGGGCGGGGCAAATAGAAGTTGCCCGGATGGGTGGCTACCATTGGACGTGAATGTGATGTGCACACCATGTCATTGAATCCAGTTTAGATGTTAGCGTGGACTGTGTCAGTGTGAGTGTGGAGCAGTAACCAAAGAATATTTCCCATTCGTGAGAAGAAGATTTAAGCAATGGTTACTAATATCCCCGGAGTTCAAAGCAATGATAACAGGACATGGAAGGCTAAGATCATATCACCACAGATTTGGATTTTTAGATAACCCAATGTGCAAATGTGAAGAAGAGGACCAAACAGTAAACCACATTATATTTTGATGCAAAATATTAAACAACCAGAGAAACACCATGATTAGGAAAATACAAAGTAAAGGTGCTGTTTGGCCGATAACAAAGAAGAACTTGGAAACAATTTCATATAACCTTTCGTTAAGTTCAATAATTCTATAAAATTCACAGAAATAGAATGACTTAAGTCCAAATATATATAATTTCCACTCCTTACCAAGATTGCAACCAGTATCATTGTCCAAACACATTTCAATACTTAACTGCTGTTATAATTATATTTGCCTTTTACTATATGTTAACTAGATTTATGATTTGTAAAATAGCATTAGGTTAAAGAAATAAAGTCAAACTAATAAACAAAATAAAATAGCATTAAACAACAAATATCAAATAAAAGTTGTAATTATACACATAATTGAGAAGTACTAAATTAGACTCAGGTAGATAAATACTTTGAGGTAAATAAAAGTGTAAATGTTCAAATAGAACATCACCAACAATATATACATGTATATAAAATGTATGTAAATAAATGCAAGCATGTAGTATTCCTACGGAATGGGGCATGCAATTAAAAAAAAACCACACACACAGACCTTTTTCTACAAATGCTTTTTTTGGATTCAGGGGGCCTCAAAACATATTTCCGCTGAAATCTCAACATTAAATTTTTGGGTGGAATACAATACTTCCTAATATGCTTCAGAGCCCTAAGAAATCAACCCAATGTCTGTTGCAACAGACCGGCATATGTCAAACATGCAGACCTGTACCTGAAAATGCATCCCTACAGTGTCTGTTGTTCATGCATTAAAACCACAAGATGCTCCTCAGTGCCTCCAGTTTTGTAACTGGCTGTTCACTGAGATAACAATGAATGGCTTGGAAATGGATCTTTTGTTTGTTTCTGATGAAGCTTGGTTTCACCTGAGTGGTTGTGTAAAGTCACAGAATGATAGCAGAGAATCTGCATAACTTCTACCATACAGAAGCTTGGTTGCATAATTGGTCCCATTTCCTTTCATCAGTCTGAATTCAGAGCATTACATTTCCAACATTTTCAATCTATTTGTGGCAGCATTATCTCAGGAGGAAAAGACCTACAGTTACTTCCAAGAGGATGGTGCAACTGGTATACATCCCTCTGATCTATGGGTAACATTTACACAATCTTCACTCCTGATAGAGTTGTTAGCAGAGGTCAGTCTGACCTAGGCTCTGGCTGGCCACCGAATCTGTCAGAGTGAAAGGACTTCTTGTGGGGAACCCTCAATGCTAAGATGTATCGCAACCACCTTCATAGTCTTCAAGAACTGCACCAGAACATTTCTGATGAGACTGTAGCAATTCTAGCAGTCAAGCTTCATTCTGCCCTCCAGAACTTGCTAACCAGGGCTCAAAGGTGCCAAGAGATGAATGGTGGTCATTTTCAACATCTACTATAAGCAGGGTAGTGAACTATCTATTTTTCTTTGATATGTATCTTTCTAACCTGGAACTCTATTCCCTAAGCCACTTTTAATTGCTCCTCCCTGTATACGCCTTATGAGTTGCAACACTGCAATATATGTTTGGACATGGCTAAAAATGAAGTGCATGTGAACTTAAACCAAGTTCCCATTTCATTGGAACCTACGGTGTTGAGCCTGCATGACTTTAACAAGCTGAGTCAGCACTTGTCAACACTAGTTTAGCAATGTCCTACCATAAAACTACTCGGGCCATGCTCACTTGACTGGATACAACAGTGAGACATTGCCCAACGTTTAAAGACACTGCTAGTAATAGTTAACCATAGAATGTAATGTCGTGCCATTTCAATATTAATCATATACCATGTTCATTTGAATGGATGCTGCTATGCTGACTGTAGGACATGTCCCATTTGCATTGCTACGATTTCTACTGTAGGCACCAGCTTGCCATAGCAGGTAGGTTTTCAATGGCCATCCTATGCATAGGCAGGAAGTTTTGCTGGACAGGCCTAGAAAAACAAAAACCTTTCTATGGCAGGAGCAAAGTCTTATTAGAGGACTGGGAATCCTGTCTCTCATAGCCCAGGCTTCTGGAAGTGATAAACAGGTTAAGCATTATTTAAGCACGACCTTAAGATATGACAATATCCTAATGTTTATTACTGTAAATTTCATATAATTTTTCCATAATTATAAGCTTCAAACTGCTAATGAAGTAATAAAACATCACTATTTTGAAACTATCCAGAAAGTTTTCATTGGGATTCTTTTAAATAATATTATTATTGTTATTGTTTATTATTATTATTATTATTATTATTATTATTATTATTATTATTATTATTATTATTATTATTAATGTTCTATATTTGTGTTTACAGCTGTTTAAAATGTAACAAAATGCACAAATGATCAAGTGCTTTTTTATCTCATAATTATTATATTGGTCAATTTTATTCCATTTTGAATAATCACCTTGAAGGTGCTGTGCTGCCAGTTCACACAGTATGCAATTTTCCAATCTAGGTAACCAAAATTCAAAAAATCACTTTTTAAGGTAGGAATATGATAGTTTGGTATTTAATTGTAGACATCCTGAAGCAACTTGTGGCACTTTTCTTAATTTGAGCAAGGCATCTGGTTTATATCTAACTGTAAACAGCAGTATCTTGTAATTGGCTCTGAACCACTGCAAAGCAACGATAGCAAACAACAGTTTGTCGTAGTGAGCAATTAACTCTGGGGAAATTTTTTATGTGTTCTAGCCATGGAACTTGAAGTTAAAGGTATACACTTTAAGTTTATTGTATTCTTAGCTACATATTATGGCAAAACTTACATTGTATTGTTCTAAACGTTACTCTTTCTTTTTCTTTTAAATTTCTAGTTTTCTTTATTTAAACAGACTTTAGTAAAACTGTTATAAAATGCTATCTCTGGAATTTATATATATTATTTCTACACGTCTCAAGAACATGCTTGTAAAAGGTTTAGCTGCTATGTTTGCTCCAGTTTGAGTTAATTTTTTTCAGTTGTGCAGCGTATCATTTCTCGGAGAGAAGTTTTTGACATCTGGTGCAAACCTAGCAAGAACAAAGAGGATATGCTTTTTAATTATATTATGAAGAAACATGCTATTGAAATTCTTTCAGAAGCTTTGCGTATTAGAATTAAAAACACACTACATTTGTTCAGTTTCAATGTACAGGTTTGCTGGTCCAAAAGTTCTCTTCAAGAAATCGTGTACAGCACAACTAAAAAAAAAATGAATAACTCAAAATGGAGCAAACATAGCAGCGAAACGTCTAGCATGCATGCTTTTGAGACATGTAGAAATAATACATATACATATAGAAATTCCAGAGATAGCATTTTATAAGTTTTTCTAAACTCTGTTTAAATAAAGAAAACTAGACATTTAAAAGAAAAAGAGTAACATTCAGAACAACACACATGTAAATTTTGCCATAATATGTGACTGAGAATACAATAAACTTAAAGTGCATACCTTTAGCTGCAACTTCCATACCTAGAACACACAAAAATATCCCCAAATTTAATCACTCAATGCAACAAACTGATGTTTGCTATTTTTTCCCTCAGCTCCTTATGCACATATCTTGACACAAGTGCAAAGAATGGCCACAGAGACAGACTGACAATGGACACTTGAACTTACTCCATTTCTCGTTTATTTTTGTGATGTTTATTACTCTGCCATTCCAGAATAACTGAGTCTGGGCAAAAACAAAAATGCAAACTATAATCGGTCCACCCTTAGATCCGCACCTGATGTAAACATAAGCCGTCAACAACTAACCCGCGATACGCCGAAACCGAAGCACACCATAAAATATAGTACCTTAAATATTGGCGATTATCTGTAAGTTTTCAAGATGTACGATGACCCTAGTAAAGACTACTTGAATGTAACGCAATAGCAGCGCTATTCCTAGAACTCCCAAGAAAATATCGCTCTATTGTATCATAAACATGAGGCATGATTCCACGTGGCATTTGTGTTAGTCGCAGATGATATGAACATCAGGTTATCGCGGAGGGATACAAGGGGTGGATCTAAGGCTGGATGGAGTATAATTAGTTACTTCAGGCTTGATTTTGATAGCAGGTGATTCATACTTGCATGCTCTAATGTAGAGGTTGGCATGCAGGCAAATGTGTCTGGATGTCCTCTGCACTGGGCAAGCAGGGTAGAGAGTCAACTGTTCAGTTGCACTCCAACAGTGGCATGACGGGTCTCATAATGGCACAACACAGTGAATCGAACTAGTAAAAGTAATTATTATTTATTTATGCCAACAAACTTACTGTTGGTGTTTTTAAACACACAAGCCTGGTGTGCTTTACCAGGAGAAAATACGAACTGGCTTGAGAATTTAATGCCATTCTGGCAGTTTGTCACAATAGCTCAGTGGTTAGAGCGTCTGCCCGGCAAGCAGAAGGTCTGTGGTTCAAATCCCAGTTGTGGCATTGAATTTTTAAGTTCCAGTTCTACCTCTTAGTAAAAGTAAGTTGAAACTCAACCAAATAGTCTTTTGCTGGATAAATAATTTGTATCTATCAATAATGAGGGCACAACATGTCTTTTGTATAATATTATTACAGGAAAAAATATAATACTGAAGGGCATTACAAAGCAACACATGCAGTCACACATGACACATTAGGAGGAGATGTACAATTGAAGCTTCTACGAAGGTGGATCGAAAAGTAACGCACAATAATTTTTTACAAAATGAGTTTATTAATTAAAAAAACAAGGAAAAAAACACATCACAAATGAACTTGTATCTTTTACCTACTTTTTGACAGTGACCAACCACATTTCTCCCATTGTGATACCAGTTTCAATATGCCCTGTTCGTAGAAGTCTGTTTGGTTGGAGTATAGCCATCTGCAGACTGCTGGTTTCATTGTGCATATGTTGCAAAGTGTTGACCGGGCAGAACTCCTTCATGGGGCCAAACAGATGAAAGTCTGAGGGTGCAAGGTCTGGACTGTGTGGTGGATGCTGGAGCACCTACCAACTAAATTTGGTGATTTTCTGACGAACAGCAGCAGCATTGTCGTGAAGCAGTTTGACATTGTCAGCATTAATGTTGTGGTGTTTGTCACCAACAGCATGACACAACTTCACCAGTTTTAATGTAGGCTACAGCATTCACAGTGGTCCCAAGTTCAGTGAAATCCACCAATAAAACACCATACATATCCCAGAACACTGTCACAAGCACTTTCCCAGCAGACTGAATCACTTCAAGTTTTTTCTTTACTGTGGTTGCAGCATGTTTCCACTCCAGAGATCCCCACTTTGTTCTGGACAAGCACGACTCATCACCAGTGACGATTCCTTCCAGAAAGTCATGCGCTTCTGCAGTGTACCACATTAAGTGATCCAAAGCTTGTCAACATTCGCTGGCCCTTGTGGTTGTCTGTCAGGTTCTTAGGCACCCAGTGTGCACTAGCTTTATAAACTTTCGTGTCATGAACAATATCATACACAGCACCATAGGAAATGTTGTTGTTGTTAGCTAATGCTGGATTTCTGACAATGAAGTCATTAATCCTCTTGCTCTCCAATTTTTCATAAATATTGAAGAGACTTAGCAGTAAATGTAACCGCCCATAGGAAATGTTGAACTGTGATAAGGTTTACAGCTGCACATGCCGGTCATTCAAAATTGCTGCCTCAATGGCTCTGACATTCTGCTGAGTTGCAGTTGTTACACAAAGATTCACAGGGGCCTCCATGAAGAATACGCATAACTGGAGATAATGGTACATACAATCATCCCCATACACACCTTGCATGTCCCTGTGAATTTCACTTGGCCCATAAAAATTCAACTACACATCGTTGCTCTTCACACGTGGATGACTAGCATGCACGCCATTTTTATTTCATAGTTCACACTTCTCTTGCTACAACTGCACATGAAAAAATGCCCTCTGTAATGAAAACTTCAAACTATATCTGTGTGAAATGTCAACATTTCAACTGCAATACCAAGGCAGAACAAATTATTGTGCATTACTTTTTTAATCACCTTTGTAGAAGACCTGACTTCATCATGAGGGGTTTCTTTTGGATTAATTTTATTCTTGATAGTGCTAATTTTGTGTTAAATCAGTTAATTATGTTTACAGCTGTAAATTTAACTTACTAAAATATTATTTCATTATATCTGATCAGAATATATATATTTATTTTATGACTGTACTAAATTATGGCTGTTTCATGACCCCCTGCTTATAAAATGGCAATATTATTTGTTTTATAAGTCCTCCATTTCTGCACTGTACATAATATAAAGCTATGCTGAATATTACCCGACAAGGCAAAAAAGCTTTTTGATGTTGGTTATATCATAACCCTGCAATGGTTATTATCGGTTTGTTTTCTAGCATACACTGAGCATTAAACTACAAATGGACACAAGGTGCAGGAATGAAATGATACCATTTAAAATATATCAGTATAATAAATTATAAAAAATCGGAATTGTTGCAATCACATGACTTTCTCTACTCTTGTACTAACCATTCTTACAAACTCTTATTCCTATATCTTCTTCGTGTTAGTTGAGATAAACATTTTTACAAATTATCTTATTGCTTATTTCCTTGTAGGTACAAGGGGAATGTTAGAATACAGTAGGCTCTGTGCAATAGTCAAATGTCTTAAAGCTTTGAGATTCTGTTGTCTTTGCACACTTAACATATAAAAAAATGAACAACGATGATCCATTTCACGAAAGTTCTAAGTTTTCCAAAACTCACACACATAACAAGGAATATCTCTGAAATGGTTCACCCTACAAGAAAATTTGTTCAGACATAAATTGTGTATTTTAGCAAGATCTACATTTTTTGTATAGTATGATTTGGTCTATCTCTAACAGTTTACCAGTTATGCAAAAGTCGTCCAGAGTAAATACGACTACAGGGGCTATAGCCAGAAAATTCAAGATATACATTTCATTTGTCATAAAAATATTTCAAACATGACATTTTAATCAAAATCGTTAGCGCCATTTTCAAGAAAATAAAAATTTTCCATGTAAAGGGTAGTTTAGGGTGATGCTATTATCTTCAAATCTTCATGTCGCATCCTTGAAAGACATTAAACTTAAATACCAACTTTGGTTTTTAACTTGCTTTTCGCTTTTGATTTATGCTGTCCACAGACAGAAAGACTGACAGACACACACACAAATCTTTTTCTAAAAATGCTTTTTTTGGATTCAGGGGGCCTCAAAACATATTTCCAGTGAAATCTTGACATCAAATTTTTGGGTGGAATACAATACTTCCCCTACTTACCAGTAGAGAAAGTAAAAATGGTGTATGTGTATATAGGGTGTCCCAGAATTAGACCAACAAACTTTGAGAGCTGATAGATGGCATTATTTTAAATACTTTCTGTTAAGGAAAGTTTTTTGCTGCGGTGCTTCGTTTAAGTGCTAGGCGAGTGAATGTCGTAGATTACTGCTCCCACCCAGTTTAAGTATTTACGACAAAATCAACAATACAAATTAGTATTGCATTTAGCTTAGTAAGGCACACAATCTTAATCCAAGAAGCAGACACAGAATACATAAACAAAGCATAACATCTCATTGTTTACAGTTAATCACAGCCTTACTATTCAAAATTAGACTGACAAACTTTAAAACCAGAGAAATGGCTGGTGTCTTTGCAAGGGTATGGCAGAATAGGGCATGCCGATACACTCTTTGTGTTGATCGCAATAGGCGTGCATTCCAACACTTACTTTGAATAGTAAACCTGTGATTAACTGTAAACAAGGAGATATTTGTGTTTTGTTTTGTGTTCTGTGTTTGTTTCTTGGATTAAGATTGTGTGTCTTATTGAGGTACATGCAATACTAATTTTCATTGTCGACTTTGCCGTAAATTATTTAAACTGGGTGGGAGGCAGTAGGTAATGACATTAACTCGCCTAGCACTTAAACGAAGCAACGAAGCAAAAACTTTTCTTTAATAAAATGTGTTTAAAATAATGTTATCTATCAGCTCCCAAAGTTTGTCGGTATAATTTTGGGACACCTGTGTGTGTGTATATATATATATACAGGCCCGAATTTAGGACCTCTGACGCCCCTGGGCAAAAAAACATTTGCTACCCCCCCCAACTTGCAATACGTATATTACTTAAATTTTCACAACATAGAGAATGGTTTCATAGTTTGGATACTTAAGTATGAGTGGCAAACACCATAAGTGAGGTTATTAAAATTTAAGTAGGAACATCTTAATAGAAAGAACTTACACTAAAGAGGCATCAGCCCCTATTAGATGTCAAAAGATATACTGTTTAAATAACAAGAGGTTTCCTCCTTGCCCTGTCATTTGCAAACAAGTTTATGAGTTCGTTATAGTCCATTTATACTGGTAAGTCAGATTCAATTGCAAGAACACCAAGATAACTAAGACGATCCTTCACTTGTGATGTTCTTAAAAAATTATTTATACGTCTTAGAGCAGAAAATGATTTCTCAGTTGAGCAGTTGGAAGCAGGAGTGCTCAAGTATACTTGTAGAGCTATGCTTAAGTTTGGGTAAACACTCTCTAGACAGTTACCTTACAGCTGTGTAGGAGAGTGCGTCGCATTTTCATTCTTTTCTATGTAGCTTTTGAATTGTAAGCATTCAAGTACAAATGCTGAATCTTCAAGATCCGAACTGTAGACTTTGATGCTTCCTGAATTTCAAGTGGACTAAGCATCTTCAGATTTGTCAAAAACATAAATGGTTCACTGAATTCCTTGTAGGAAGAAACTCTGTTGTTCAGTTCTTCAATCAATTTATCCAGAATCAAAAGAAACTTGATGTTTCATGTCTATGCTTTTTTTTTTTTTGCAGCTTTCCTGTAGTTTTGACACCCCCTAAAATGTGCCGCCCTGGGCAGTTGCCCGGTTTGCCCTTATGTAAATACGGCCCTGTATATATATATATGGGACGAAGCCTCAATGGATGTGAGAGAGGTAATCACATAGGTACCCTGTAATTCCCCAAACTGATTACCAAATTGGTGTTTATTATAATTTTATGCTACATACTCATTTTAATTTTATTAAAACTCAACCTTTCCAACACATGATTTGAATTTGTGCTACTCTGTAGCAGTATGTCTTTCGAAACAAAGATTGGGCCAACGGCAACTGTCGTCAGCTGGAGGAAACTGGTGTTGTGCAATTGATCCATGGTATGTACCTAGTTTGAATACATTTTGTGTTACGAATCACATTCACATTATGCATTTATATTTGCGAATTGAGAGTAATTTGTGATTTGTTTTCTTTCTTGTATCTGTGTTCTTCAATTGTGGATATTTGAGCATGGTTTGGACACTTGGTTACTATTAACGCAAATGTAGGTTAAGATTTACACAGATTCCAGGGCGAAAGCATGTACACAGGCAGTGTACATCCAAGAGGTCACAAAACGAATAACAGCTACATTAGCGAACAAAACTTCATTTCTCTGCTATTACAGCAATGGAAATTGAAATAAAGTGTTGTGTAATCAACAAACTCAACAAAAGAAACTTCCAAACTATAAACACAGTCACACTTGACTAAGGAATCACGTTATATATTATCCCTAGCAGCTGACGATGTATAATATGTTAAGCTTTTTATATCTACAATAATGAATCTGCTTGCTTTGAATCAGCAAGTATGTACTGTGCTTATTGTAACGTACTTTCGTTGTAAACAACTGTGTAGTTTCACATTCTTTCTGATACACCTCATCAGTTTGTCAACTAGACACTGCTCTTTTGCCACAGATTACATCCCTGGGTGCCTACCACTCCCCACTTCAACATGCTAACTGTGCCTCCCTGCCTGCCAATCCCTACTCTAATGGCTAAGGACACTTTCTTCAAGCATACATTTTCACTTTCTCTGCCCCTCCATTATGGTAGGTGGAGGAAATATGTAAAACCATAAATTTATATCTGAGAAGCCTCTTCTAGCTAACTTTACATATGTGATCTCTTGCTCTCATGGGATAAACTGTGGCTTTTTAAAACTGATTCCTCCTCACACAAACTTATGGGGACTCTAGCCTTCGTGGGATTAAAAGTATTACACTACATATGTGTGTGGTCTCTTGTCCTCATGGAATAGTGTCTTTTTAACTGTAAAGCCCTAAAAAACTTCTTCTCACAAACTTTACTTTTGTGGTTTCTTGCATCCACAAAATACAGGTGTCCCAAAAAACACTGATAACACTTTGTATATTGTGCGGGATGGCAAAGTGATCAGTTTTCAAGAAAGAATCCCTGTCCAGAAATGTAACCAACATGAGTAGCACATCAAGCTGTGTACATTACAAATGGACTTCAAACTGTGTACCTCCTTCTTCATTACAGAGCCTACGTCAGTGGTGGTGAGCCTCTTGCACATGACCCAAGACGTGTGGTTGTCACTGAAGATTTTCAATCGCTCTGTGGACTCAAGCAATTAGGTCCTCTGCTGATGTTACAGGAGTGCCATAAACCATACTCTTCAAGCAACTCCACAGAAAATAGTTGAGCGGTGTCAGATTTGGTGATAGTGCTGGCCATGGAACTGGTCCACTTCTACCAATCCATTGATTTCGATGTGACATTAAGGAAATTCTGCAGTTTTACATCAATGTATGCCGGAGCTCATGTTGGACTTTTGCACAGCAGCGTACTGGTATGTGTTGCACTGGTGTTAAAATGTTACTGTACAGGAAACTATACAAATAATGCAGTAAGATGTGCACCAAGAATTCTATGGAGGAATCTAGCAAATCACAGGAATATTATTAGGCTCAGGTTGTTTATCTGCAGTACACAGAGGGCTAAAGGGTTGCATACCTTAAATATTAAGATATCAAAATGAATTTTAACAAATTGTCACAACTGTTTGTTCTCAAACTTCAATGCTATCCAGCGCCCAAACTGTGCATTTCTGGACAGGGGGTTCCTTCTTGAAAACAATCAGTTTGCCATCCTGCACAACATACTAATTGTTCCCATAGTGAGTTGAAATTGCCACTAATAACCAATTATTCATTTCTATTTTTGCAGTCATTTTTTAACAATCACTAATTGTTTCTGAAAATGTAGGTCATTAGACATTTTTCAAAAATCCCCCTGGACACTGAACAAATGGTTAAAATGTAGGGCATGTCTACGAATTTCCGGATTTCTGGTAACCTTACATACTAAGCATTGTCTGTGCTTTTTTGGGACACTTTACGTAGTGTCTTTCATGTTCTTAAAACCTCTTTTTGCAAATGTTATTCACATCGACCTTTGTCCTTGTCAGAAAGCCTTTTTAAATCTAAAGCCCTAAAATATGTCTTCTTACAAACTTTACTTATGTGGTCTCTTGAGGTATAAATAATGTCTTTTTAAAGTTGATTAAAAAAAAATCCCTTTTTCACTAACTTTGCTTAAGTGGAGTCTTGCCCTCAAAGAATAATTACCAAAAACCTCTTCTCACAAACCTTTGGTCTCTTCTTCATGTAGGATAGGAATTTACACTTTTCAATTCTTTTGCCCTCATGAGTCAGTTTACGTCTTTTAAGCTTTATCTCCCACTAAGCCCTCCTAAAAATTAGCACTTATTTGCCTTTTACCCAATGGGACAAATTATGCCTCTTTAAATGTGATGGAGTAAAGAAACTCTTCTGACACACTTTACACTTATGTTGCTTTTCATCCTCATGATATAACCTGTGTTTTTTCAAATCCGGTGCTGTAAAGAAACTTTTCTCACAAACTTCACACTTATGTGGTTTTTTGCCTTCATGAGATAAATAATGTATTTTCAAAGTATATGCCCTAATAAAGGTCTTCCCACAAATTGTGCACGCATGTGGTCTTTTACCATCATGAGATGAATTATGTCTTTTCAAACATCCTGATGTAGAAAATGTTTTCCCACAAATTTTGCACTTATATGGTCTTTTGCCATCATGGGATAAATTATGTCTTTTCAAACATCCTACCGTAGAAAGTATTTTCCCACAAATGTTGCATATATGTGGACCTTTGCCATCTCGGTTCCCCAACCTATGGTTTTGCAAGTCTGATATTTGTGTAACACTGTTATTCCTGTTGACATGTGTGACATTGCTGGTATTAGCTTCACGTTCATCACAGGAGTCACCTTCTGTACACAATCTGAAATGTAGCAAAACAAATAAAGCAATAATCTATAAATCTAGTAATAGACAATTTAATGTTAACTTCTGATTTTGGGCAAATAACCAATATTTATGCATATAGTGTGTTATTTTGAAGCCAAAATAGCATAATTCCTTTTTTTTTTTTTTTTTTCATCACTCAAAAATTACTGAACTAAGTACTATGAAATTGGTAAGTATTATGCCTTAAACGTGTCACATAGAGAAAAAGCTAAATGGCACTTGTTACTTCCCTCTAAAGTTTGGATAAAAAAAAGATGCTTGAGTTAATGATTTGCTTTTAAAAACTCAGGAAACAAATTAATAATCAGGAAGGGGGAACTATTGCCTCTCATTCAGAAGTTACATATCAAGATTTCACTCAAGAATGTTTCACCTCATCTATAAGTAAACTATGTGATGCCTGTCCCCTTTGCATTTTTGTCTATACTGTCACTCATTTCAAGTGTCGCCATAAAATTCTATCTCACCTATGTCTCAGAAACACTGCTCATATCCATTCCTATCTTCTGTCTGGTGATCTTCTACTTATATTCTCACCAGCTGTCATTTCTATGATGATGCAAGGACTAGATGCAATATGCCAACAATCATCTTAGGCACCCGTGGTGATCAAACTTTCTCCAAGAATGTGCTGGACTTTGTTAATGTAACCAAATTATGTAAGAAATTGTAAAACTTACTGTGGTTGCAATTAAACCTTGTTATTAAAGCAACATTACCTACATAAATAAATTTAAAAAGACATGGATTTCACTGGAAATACATATTTCCCGGTCTTCCGTTTAACAAACTAAGTAATTAACTAAAATATTTAGAAAAATGCCCATGGGTGTAAAATAAATATTTTGCTTGTTAACGATGTCAACTGCCAGATCACATCGGCATCACTGGTGTGTTAGAATGTCCTGCAGGAGTTCTTTTACACGCCAGTAAATTTACTGACATGGCACTGTTGCTTTTAAGTATACTTAAAAACCATGGATCTGGACCAGGTTTGAACCTGTGACCTTGGGAGCTGCAGATCAGTACCTCGCCAACTAAGTCGGCCAGACTGATGGCCATAAGTGTGTGAACAGCAATGGCGTTAGGTGAATTTGGAACATAACTCATCTCTCTGGATCTGCCAGCACCACTGCAGTAACACAACCACAGGCGAGTTAAAGCCTTAACCCAGTCACTTAAACATGAACTCCACCCTTCTCATCATACAGCAAAATATCTTGATACCCAATCATTGAACTTATTAGAGCAAGTTCACTAGTCATCCTTTCTTGTCCTTGGTTTGATCTGGTGTAAGATTTTATTCTCTTCAGGGCTGAAAATGAGGTTCCATTGTTGCTGTTATTGCCGGAATGTAAGCATAAGTGTAGCAAGCTGATACTCATGACATGGTTAACACTGACTGTTTCTCGTTCATGTATTTCACTAAAAGACATAATAATTTACTACATATTTATGTGTCCAAAGACAAGTACAGTACAGTTTACTTATCCTGTAGCATCACAGAATCAAAATGTCTGTTGTATGTTGTTAATAATGGTGTAAAATCTGACGCAGAAAACGTTGCTTTCATCTCCAGAAATTTATTTGGGTCTAGAAGAATTGTAAATTTCTGTGTAAGCATTAAACCTATATTCAAGCTGAATATTTATTGTACACGTTAAAGATCAATTCTGTTGTAAGGATCTCCGGACACTTAAAGTTAGAAAAAACATGTAATATGTTTTTTCTTTTCATGCTCTGTAATTGCTTTAATTAATTGTTGAGATCACTAAAGCTGCACCTGGACCATACCAATTTTTCAGTACTTAAAAGAAGACATGGCCGGCAAAACATTTTGTTTACTGTAGGGCCAGTAAAACATTTTATTTACTAAAGGTATTATTCCCAGTTCTTTGATAACACAACCATATTTGATTACAAAATAATGCGCAATACAATATCTCAAAATATCTAGTGCCAGGGATGGACTTCTCAGTGCTTACTTTGCTACTTCTATTAATGTACAAATGTACCTCTCACTTGTCATCATGAGATGCACTAGAGTCTAGTAGCCAGTTCCCATGTACATAATTCCTGCAATTCCATAATATATTATGGAATTAGTTATGATTCTCAATGCCATGTACGAGAGTTGTCCGTAAAATAAGGTTCCCAAGGATGTGCAGTCGTGAGGAATGCAGTTACAGGAGATCTGGCAACACAGGTATGTAGATTGGTTTTCCCTCTCCCAGTACCCTGCCCTGCAAGCTGTCTGAGACACTCAGTCTTGGCTTGGCAGCCGTTAGAAATGGAACTTCCACTTACTTCTCCCACCAGGTGCGAATTACTCTTTGTGAGGCATATTTTGTGTGCAAAAAGACTGCACTGGTGGACATTCATTCCCAACTGAGTGAAGCGTATGGAGAGCAGTGTATGAGCATACAACACATGTGCAAATGGTGCAGAGAATTCAAATACGGACGTACAGATGTCCAGGAGGACCAGCATTCTGGATGGCCATCAGTTTCGGACGAAACAATTGTGAAAGTGGAAGAGGAAATGCTTAAGAATCAATGGGTGATGGTTCGGGAGATCTGCGAGATGATCCCTGATGTCAGAAAGACCTACATTCACAAAATTTTGACTTATCATTTAGGGTATACCAAGGTGGGTGGAGGCATGCTCACGAAGGGAGTGTATTTCCATCGTTCATTGCCCATTTGACAACCTATCTCATCCACAAATTTGGATGGGATACTGTCACATACCCTCCTTACAGCCCAGACCTAGCCCCAAGTGACTACCATCCATGGTCTGTCAACTGGAATAGCCACTTCCGGTTCTGCATCGAGCTTCCAAAAAATTCCGAGGAGAACCAAACATTTCGAGCGCTGCACGTCTCTTTGTACCGGATGTTAATGGAGGTAGAGCGAGTATCAGTGATGCCAATATTCCTTATTATGGGAGTATCGCACTGTGAAGCAATTTAATAGAAAATTCTGAATAAAATAACAAAACGAAGGAATAAATCATACAACAAAAGGAATTACCGAATGACCGAACTGAGTCAATCCCAAATATGCATAAATTACAGATCTAGTTTCGTAATTTAATGGAGTGTAAGTTGGTGATGCGACACGCAGTGACGTAATTGGACGTAATTTAAAAGTGATTTTTGATTCGAAATATGGTAAACGTTTTGTGATATCATTAACGGCAGCGAAGTGAAAATAAATCTGGAAGAATATTCTTGTATTTGTAAAACTCGCAAGATTTTAAATATGTGCTAGAGCGTATGGGCAGCAAGATGAAATGAATATATTGTCAAAAGGTCGTTGGTAAGTATGATGCATGTATTAAATACATAAATGTTAAATACCAGGACATAACCTGAATTGTAATGTATCTGCAGTACTTATTTTCAATATAGAACTGTGTTGGTATGGAATTGACTAATATTGCTTTTTGCGAATCAGCTGTAGTTCGAATCTACTCTGCTTAGAATGATAACATTAATAATAAGTAACAGTAGCTTGATAGTTTATGAATTATGAGTCAGCAAGAAAAGTCCACTCGAAAACCTATTTAAGCATGTAGTTGTTAGAAGATTGGAATTGAAAGTTTTTTGCTTTCCCATTTTAATATTAAATTCACTTTTGCATTCTTTGAATTTCAGAATGGTGCATATTACAAAATGAACTACTGCAGTGCTCGACATCTCCAGAACTGCATCTTCAGGACTGTGGCACACATTTCCTTCATTTATCATTTGAAGTAAGTTATATTTAATACATTTCCACTTTGCTGCAATAACCCAATGGCAGACTCATTGCTACATCTTTAGTAAATTATCTTTTCTCTAATTTTATTACCGTGAGAGATTAGTGCATACAATCTGAATATTGTGGGTACAGCATTATGACATGGCTTAGGATCACATGCTAAGATAAAGTTCTTTGTAAAATAATATTGCCGTTTTATCAAGGAAATCATTTAAATTTCAAACTTCGGTAAAGAAAGATGTGGTAAAATGTGTGGTATTCATACTTCATAAGTTGTAGCAATGTTTCAGTCTGCAGCACTATCTTAATATTGTTGTGATGTTGCTGGTACATAGCTTATGGTATCATTTCTTTGAAGAACCAGTGGTATGAGATTAAAGCAGGGGTCCCACGGTCCAAACTTTTTGTATCCAATGGAATTGTACACAAAAGAAACTGTCATACTGATGAATTTTGGTCCAACACAAATGACAGTTCACGTAGCAGGTGTGAAAAATAAACATGGCAGAAGCAAATATTAATTTAGCGATTACTATATTAAGTATAGGTTTGCGATATATTTCCACATGTCTATGTAGGAAGAAAATATGTAATTACAAGTAAAAGATAGTGGGCACGGTCATGAGAACAGGACACAGGCCAGGGTATATTGGGTCTGCTACAGAACGAATTGAGGTTAGAGGAATTGGAAAATTATGGCAGTTTTCTACAAATTGGCAAAGCTTTATTTCTCAACCTTTTACATCCTGTAGAAGGCAATATTACACACCAGGACACAAATATGAGACAAACTATTACTGTGCGAAAGAGATAAGGTACAATTGTAATGGTTTTAATCTTAGTATACATGGACAGGAGATTTGAACTCATTTCATAATGTAAAATTTGAACATACTGTTAACTGGGTTTCTTATTATTTATGAAATTTAGCTATGTAATGGCCACCTTAGTAATATATGTTAATGGTCATGAAAAATTGTTATTGAATCTTGCAGAAAAAGTTTAAAACGTTTTATTAAAACACCCATCACATTAAAAGAACCATGAGCCATACGTATAAAACAGCTGACTACATGTTGCTTGTGTAGTCTGTCATATTGCTTTGTTACTGATGCTGATTGGCTATTTTCAAGTTGTTTGATGAAAAAATTAGATGCAACTATATCAGATTGGATACAAAAAATAGGATAGAAATTGTATGCAACAAAATTGTATCCAACTCTCGATGTCCTACAATGGTCTGTAGTTGTATACAATGCTTTGGACCAAAATGTTAGAACGTGGACCTCAGCATAAGTAAAAATATTGAAATAAAGAAACAAGTTTATGGTAAATAAGTGGTACTACAATGTTGCATTTACAAAATTAGAGAAGTTTTGATCTGTGTTGCTGAGCAATGAACATACAATAGTTGCTGAAAATGAAGAGAGAATGTGTTATAAGTGTCAGGATATTTCATAGTTAGTGATGGACCAGCTAAATTATAGTATCCTGAAAAAACCAAATGTCATTCGGTTTAGCCATTCATATAAACATGTTGAAATATAATTGGACCAATGAAAACAGTTTTCTTTTCAATATTCATAGAGCTGTTGTTACAATAATTGTATTTGGTTCTGTGTTGCATTAAAAGTATATTTGCAGCACAGGTGTAAACAGAGTTTTGACGTGGCCCAGAAACAGAATTTTAGCCACAAAACTGTAATTAATGATCTTAGATATACTCTTACTCAGTCATTAATTGCTCAATTTATTCAGAATGCTTGTCATTGTGTTAGGTTATGTTCATTTAAATGTAAATATACTTTTTGACATTGCACTAGGTGAAGTATAATAGCTGTTTGACAGTTTGTTGTTGGTCTAGATCATTTACAACAATGCTATTCTTGTGTTAGAGATATATACAAGAAAAAATTACTTTTTTATGGATGCATTTTAACTAATATAGTTCTCAGCGTCCCATACTATGTTGAGAATGACAGATTGCTTAATTTTGCTCAGAGGTCTCCTTAATTAGGCTTGAGCTCTTTTTTGTGCTGCATATCTACAACACAGGATACTTCCCTTCTGAAGGAAGTTGTGCTAGAAAATTTTATGCCTGAAAATCCTCGCCCTCAGCCACATTCAAACACCCAGGGCACGTACACAAAATTAACAATCAGTGTGCAGCCAAATCACACCAACAATATAGAAACAAATCTGTGTTGTATTAAGCAGGCTTAGAAACTAGAATTTAATATGTTTTGAACTGATCAGGTTTGTGAAAAGAATAAGATTTACTCCGACATTCCAACTCCCACAAGGAAAAAGGATAGCAAAGGATGTAAAATGTGTCAGTAGTACTATAGAATACACACAAAGAGTAGGAAATTGTACCAAACTAAATTTTGATTAAGATGGGACTTGATATCGTTATGAAATACTGATGAATTATTTGCACTGTTTCCTGTTGTTTGTTTCAGGAGAGCATAATTGGATTTGGCAGCACCTACCTTGGATAGTGTTATATGTATTTTGTATATTTTGCATACTGCTCGGTTGCCGACACTGTCTCATGTACTAATTTTAAGCGTTCAAATAAACTATGAATGCCATATGAGACAATCTCAAATTTCAGGTCTTTCTCTTAATACATTCTTTTGTAAACTTGTGCTGAAAATAATGTATATATTAAAGTGTAATTGCTTTTCAAAATCTCATTAAACATAGGCATTAACATGACTTCTTTGTTTTCTTTTTGAAACAGTGCTGGTTTTTTTGTACATAGTTGTTGGTGTATGTTCATTTAGAATCTATTTAGTTGTTTATTTCTTGGTCACTAAGGTTATCTTTCAGAAGTTTGTTTTAACATTATTACTAATTTATGTGTACAAAAAAAGTTGCATTACACATAACTTTGTGATATCCTTTCCTGTTTTCCTCCGCCATTAACTCAATGTGTAGTTATAATTGCTGTAAGCTTTGAAATTCTTGACAGAAAGAAAATATATTGCATAAGCTCAACAATTTGTGTGCTCTGACACATTCCATCGGCTTACTAAAGTTATGATTAATTGGACACATAACTATTCATACATAGAAAAAAATGGCAAGTTTAGAAGTGGCTTCTTCTTGCCGATCTTATATTCAGGAATTAATTGAACTTCTTTCGAAGTCACATCTCGCGCACTCATGAATTGTTTACAGCACATATCACATATTAGCGTAATACGCGTTACATCAGCTACGTGGATAAGAATCGTTTACCGCATATGGCTTCCACGTAGCTCACGTAACGC
Organism: Tenodera sinensis; assembly: GCA_030765045.1. NCBI lineage: Eukaryota > Metazoa > Arthropoda > Insecta > Mantodea > Mantidae > Tenodera > Tenodera sinensis. The sequence continues at coordinate 15,278,962 of CM060969.1, forward strand.
GTATTAGGCTAAGATGTTAATATTCGAAAAGTGCCGTAAACTATTCACGAGTGCGGGAATTGTGACTACGAAAGAAAATCGGCAAGCGATGCTGGCAAAGAGGAGGGGAGGGGGTGACGTAGCGCAGCTCAGTCGATATAGAGGCTTACGGCATTACCGACGGAATCGTTAGTTCGCAAAAGAACCGGTCGAAACATCTGACATCAGCGACATTTGTGACCTCAGCCCACAACACAGAGTTGAGCATCTGGTATAATCTGTGCTACTATCTCTTCCCTGACTTGAAGAAACACCTGCATGGGACGCATTTCAGAACCAGAGAGGAACTGAAAGAAACTGTTTTAAGCTATCTTCACCATGTGGCAGGAGAGTTCTATGATGCAGGCATACAAAAGATGGTACACCACATGCAAAAATGCAATGATCAAAATGGCGATTATGTCAAAAAATAGGAAAAAGTGTAAGCTTTCCAAAAATGTATTATTCAATGTCAATAAATAAGTTTTTATTGAGAAAAAAAAATTGGGAACCTTATTTTACTTACACCCCTCGTAATGTAGTGTTACCTCAATAAGTTTTCGCAAAACCATCTGGTCAATCTCTGATTCCCCTAGTGAACTGTATCACTCAACAATAAAATGTTACATAAATAATATATTTGGTATTTAAGTTCGACATCTCTCCCAAGAATGCAGCATAATTTCCAATAAAATCCCCACATCCCCTAACATAGAAACACTTGTTATTTATAATTTTCTCAATAATGGCTCAACAATTTTGATTAAAATACTAATTATTTCAGATATTTCCAGGACTTACAAAACTATATCTAGAATTTTCTGTGAATGGTCTGCTAACACCTCTTCATTCAGAATGCATTTTGTATAACACAGAACAATACTGCAATTTGCCTCGGAACAAAGTTATGTGATTCCTATGTAGCTCAGTGCGCTGACTATGACAGTGAAACCGTTTTTTGCTATCAATTAAAGTTTTCTCTGGAGATGCAATTTTATCTGTGCAAGATTGCATGATTTTCACTGTTGTGGCATATACCACATTCTGTTTATTTTATTATCACTGCATAAAGAATGGATATGGAAGTTTTGTCCATGTAGAGTTGCACTTGCGTCAGTAATTGGTGAGCTCATTCAGTATATATTTCTAAAGTGTGTGTGAATATCCTAATGTGAGTAATATTTTTAGTGCATTATTGTTTATTAATGCCAACAAACTTACTGCTGATGTTTTTAAACACACAAGCCGTGTGTGGGCAATGTTTAAGAGGTGGAATCAGGACTGGAAAATTTAATACCATAGCCGGGATTTGAACCATGGATCTTCCACTTATTGAGCAGCTCGATAAGTGGAAGGTCCATGGTTCAAACCCCAACTATGGCATTGAATTTTTCAGTCCTGATTCCACCTCTTGCTAGCGCATGTTCAAATGGTTTTCATCCTCAGTGATGTCTAGGAAATGTATTAATTTGCCAAAGCTTTTCTGTTACGTGTTTGGTAAGTTTACAACAAAATCTCAAAGGTATCCCATTTCTCCGCTTGTCAAAAAGGTGTACAAGTTGTATGCTGAATCAAAGGTAGATGAGAGTTAAGTGTTGGGCACCACAGAACTGTTGCTTGCGCTGTTCCTGCTATTCAAGAGGCTGGTCACATGGAACTCAGCCATCTATGCCATTTACCATGCTACAGGTGTGGCGGGAACCTAGAGATCGATCACATTAGAGATTGTTAATTTTGTTTAACAAAAGCAACAGGAATCTAAGGTAAATCAAAATACACAGTTTATTCAAATTTGTAATCTACAATGCACCCAGTTCCGCACTTTAATTCTCCCCCAGTTTTAAAACAGCCAGCGATGAACCCAGAACCAGAGAACGATAGTGACTATACAACAGATCATGATTACATGCCATCCACATCACAGCTACTATCACAGCCATTATCACAAGCAGTACTGCATGATCTTGTAATAGATCTAAATCTTTCAACAAGACAATCTGAGTTACTTGGGTCACATTTCAAGAAAAAAAGCTTGCTACAACCAAATGCCAGCATATCATTCCATCGACAACAGTTTGGTCTATCCACTTTCTTCTCAATGACAGAGGTTTTGGTATACTGTAATGACAATATGATGGGCTGCTTGAGGAATTTGGCATGGTTCATAATCCAGAACAATGGCACCTATTTATAGAGTCCTCAAAAGACAGTCACAAAGTTGCTTTTATATAAAGGAAATAACAAAACTTTCCAAACCAGTAGCTCATTCAGTTCAGCTAAGGGAAACCTATGATAATATGAGACTGCTTCTGAAACATACTGGCTATTCAAACCACAAATGGAAAATCTGTACTGATTTCAAAAGTTATGGAATTACTTCTAGGAATCCAAACTGGTTATACAAATATTGCTGTGTTTTTGTGTTAGTGGGACAGTAAGTCAAGGAAAGACCTTTGTGTAGTCAAACAGTGGCCTTGAGAGAAAGCTTCATTCCTGGTTAAAGAAATGTGTCACCTGAACCCTTTGTTAACAAAGACAGTGTGGTTACCACTGCTGCATCTGAAATTGGGTTTTATGTAGAACTTTGTGAAAACAATGAACAAAGACGCTTGGGGTTTGAATATTTGACATCCAAATTTCCTGCCATTAGTAATGCAAAAATTAAAGAAAGTGTTTTCATTGGATCTCAAGATTCTTGAGATGATATAAGATATTATCCCCAAAACGTTGACAGGTACTGAAAAAGCAGCTTGGCTTGCATTAAAAATGTATGCAACAGTTTCCTGGCAAATGATAGGTCTGAGAATCACAGAGAACTGACAGAGCACACACTGAACTGTTGCAAGGCTATGGGATGCAACATGTCCTTGAAATTACATTTTCTTCATTCCCATTTGGAATTTTTCCTCCTAATCTTGGAGATCTGAGTGATGAACATGGTGAGCGATTTCATCAAGATATAGAAGCAATGGAAAGGTGATCTATGGGAAGATGGTCACCAAACATGCTGGCAGATTACTGCTGGATGCTCCTACAAGAGGCATCCCGCAAATGGAAAGTTTCTAATTGTGAGTACACTGTATGCTTTATTCAGCATTATCACCAGCGACTGGAAGTTTAGGCATTATAAATACTAAAACAGGCAATAAAAGGAAATTAGAAAAACCCATTTATTTAATAGATTACACTATTCATAATGTGATCGTCATATTTTAAAGAACTCCAAAGTTTTGAACAAAATGCTAGTGTTGTAATTGACACAAAAATGAAATATTTTTTTAAAAGGCCTGTGTATTGCAATGCCTTATTCATTGCAAATAACCACCAAATGATTCTTTAAGTTCTCTGGGATCATGTTGAGTCTCCTGTCAGATAAAACATTTTTTATATGACAAAATGACCTTTCAACATCGACAGAGATTATTGGAGAAAATCTAAAACATAGCAGCACTGTGAGATCCATTTCAACTGCAACAGAACTGTCACCTTGTAGAATTTTTTACATGTTTCTAAGTTTATCCAGATCACAATTTTTCAATACCACTTTTTTTACACTTTTTGCTAACTAATGAACTGTTTCCCTGGTACACTGTCCAGTCCAGTCTTTGCACTGCATCATGCACAATTTTCACTGACTTCCTTAAAGGTTGTGATAATGTAGAATTCTGTAATTTCCACAAAGGGATTCTGGCACTGAGGAAAACATTACATAAGTTGAATGCAAGCTGGGATTTTCAACTCGATGTTGCAATTACTGTTGGAAGCAAAGAGATATTCTTTGCAGTAGCCTTGGAAAGTGCATTTTTGTGTTTGATTGTGCCAATATGTTGTGTTATAAAATACTTCTTTTCGTAGTTCACTGACAGCTCGCATATTTTGCATGTGTGTATTTTACCATCGGTACAAAATATGTTGGATCCAAAAGTATTAACGTAACTTTGTAATGTACTTCGTAAAGGAACACTGAATTTCAGCATCTTGCTACTAGCTATAACAATGTCACAATGAAAACTGAAAGAAAAACAAAGTTAGACCCACACTCATTATTGTCTTTTAAAATAAACACAAGCAGTAATTCAGATGCTTTCTGTTATCTATACATTTATTTGCGTGGCAGCACTCGTTGCAAAGAAAATAATCAACTGAATGAAGGACGCATATGCTGTCTGCAACTTAAAGACAATAATATACATTTGGTGAAGTAACTTTCATTGTCACGAACCAACGGTTATTGAAATAAAATGTAACTGAAGGAAATGTTTAATAATTAATAAATAATGAATAAAGGCATTTATATTCAAAAAGGCAGAAAAAGGCAACATAAAACTGTGGCATTTCAATCACAAAGGTATAATTCATACAGATTTCCTTTCAAATTGAAGATAGATTTGACGCATTTAAAAAGGCATTTAGCCTAAGCCCCGGTCTCTGATTATCACTTTTTTTTTGGGGGGGGGGGGGGAGTTTTGTAATACAAAAAATTATTTTAGTACATGATCTGTATTTTATTCAGCAACAGGTTCCTCATGTACTATAATAGACTCATTTCCACGTGTCTTTAAAGTCGACAGTTTGATTTTTATGGACTGAACATATTTGCTACTTATATGAAATATAGTCCAAGTGCTTCATGTGACATATCTTTTCCACAAAACTTTGTATGTGATGGAACTTTTCTGATTTCATTTTTGTAACAGATAGGTGGAAACTTACACTAAAAATGTCTCTCTCTTAAAAAAATATATCAAGTTTTGTGACATCAGTCAGTTCTAAGATATTTGTTGTTCCTGGTTTGAATTGTTCAATGTTTTGACATTTCTTGAAATGCTGTCACCATATCATAGAAAGTATAGAGAATTACAAAGCCAGCATAGTAACCTGCTATTTGAAGATTTGAGTATTGCTTCAGTCATTAGTATCCCCTTATACCTACAACCAAATGTGAAATGAAACCATCTTTGCAAACATTTATCTCAATTAGCATAAAGTATATAAAAAAATAAGCATCTGAAAAAAGCTTGTAGAAGAGATACAAACACAAACGATAGTGGATAGAGAAAGTCATCTGGACTGAACACATCAGTGTGAAAGAATGATTACAAATTAAACATACTTATTAACAAATTTTATTTATATGACAGGACTTGCAGTTATTATTTATGTACACAGTTACACTGTGTGGTTCTTAACTTACTTTTTATTCAGACACATTTCTTCACTTATCAACCTTTTCTCGACTGGCATTTGAAGAGGAAGAATCTGTTGTGGTTGTGATTGTGCTGCTATCTGGGTTGCTAGATGTAAAGTTCAGAATGCTGTCTGCTTGTGGTATTTCAAAATCCATGGCTAGGTGAACACTCTTCTTTATGTATACTCTTTGTCAAATTATCGGTTCAGCTGTAGTTTTTACATCTTTTAATAATTTAATATCCTGTTTTATGGAGTGCTGAGTTGACGAGAAATAATGGACTATGGCTGATTTGTACATTGATATTGGAGAGCATGAGGATTAGTGATTTCATTCTCAGAAATCCAGCATTAGCTAACAACAACAACAACATTTGTTTAAGTTTTATGTTCCTGATGTGTTCCTTCAGTCTTGTTTCCAGGTTCCTCTTCAAGCGCCGGCCAAGAAACTGTTAACAGTGAAGACAATGGTTTGGATAAAAAGTAAGTTAAGTGAAACTAAAACAGTGAATAGTTTTATACGTTTTTATAGCACAATAGTAAACATTCTTTTTGGAGCAGTTTTACACTATTTCCTGGTCTATGCAAATCGCCTGCATGCCTCATACTGTCGTCACATACAGCAAGCTTTGTGGTGAAGTTATAAGTATCTGTAAGGTTGCTCAACAGAGTATATATGTATTCGTCAGCAGGAGTACCAATTTTTTGTCACAAATAATAGCCTACAGGAAAGTTGGGGCCCAATGCCACCGAATGAAATGTTTTGGCAACATCATAGAATTGCCAAATGAGCATTGTTTTACTGTATTTACTAGGTGGAACACTGAGACTCTTACATACCAGGTGAGTCAGCACCCCTTATTTTTTGGAAAACGGGGCACCCATCAAATGGCATGTGCACTTTAGTCCAGTTTTGTCCTTACTAAGACTTATTGCTTGACGTTCTTAGAGAGAGGAATGCACAAAACTTAGAGGAACACCAGTTTAAGGGACAGAACATACTCCTTGCTAAAGGACACTTCAAAAACATATGACTCATTTACTGATAGCGAATTCTGAGTTTAACTTTATAGACTATACACAGCAATGCAATTCAGTAAATACCTCTGAAAAAATGGACCTATCCCACGAGTACACTAACATCAACTAAACAGAAAACGGTAGCTTCTTGTACTTAGAGCTGGGGTTGGCTGCAACAAATTAAGGACATGCCTCATTCACCATGGATCTGTACAGTCAAAACACACGTCTTATTAAATAATAGTCTATTTAAATTTTGGCGTAAACTGCATCTTGTACATCTCAAATAACATGCATAATACCTTTTGCCGTTTAAGTAATAATATTAAAATGCTCAGCAAAGAATTAAAGCTGTCTTAAGAAGCTAAATCAGGTGCGAAAAGTCAGAAAATGGCAATGGCATAGTGTCTGGCATACGAGTTCTATGGTTGAAGTTGGACTGTGCTTTCAATCAATCCTCCAAGTAGCCAAAAAGAATTATGACTATCCTGTGCACTAACCCCAGTAACACAGATTGGCATCTCGGCACTGTACATTTTTTTTTACCCTCATCAAAACTTGGAAACTGAATTCACAATGATCTAATTTTAAAGTCCCTGAAGGTTTAGGGCATTATAATTAAGTTGTTTTTGATTATGTGCATTTTGTAATAGAATAGATATAATGACTTCTGCCCCACTGGACTGACATGATATAGTGCAGGGATGTCAAACAGTGCTCCCAAACTGTGAACTTGGGACCCGTGGACTCTTGCTACCGGTCTCGCCTCTGTTGTATATGCAGCTAGAAGAGTAGGGGTGAACTGGTGCCAAACAACAACAAACAGTGGCGGCTGGTAACATGCTTCATATTTGTGCAATTCACAAATGGAAATACACTGTTGAATTAGTCACTGATCTGTTTTTATTGTTTGTTGTTTGTTGTTTATTGCCTTTTGGATGCTTGACAATGACAATGCTTGACAATGTTTCCTGTCCACAAGTTTGTCAATTTCAGGTTCCATCTGCGAAGAACATAGGCGTAACACTGACACTAAATGTCTATCAGTAATATTAGTATGCCTGAGCGCTTTATTGTTATACAATTTAGAAAAAAACTGTTCACAAATGTATGTCGACTCAAACATTGCTATCAAACGATGTGCAGATTGACGAAGATTGAGAAATGAAGTTTCAGGTAATGAAATATACAATTTGACACCTGAAGCAATGATCAGGTGGGTTGTAAGCAGCAATCAACAACGTGGCACATGCTCTTCAACCAGTTGATCCTGTAATTATGTGCAGATTTTGAGTGTGCACTCTCAACAGAGTAAACAATGGCAAAAGAGACCAACATTTAATATTTTTCATGGATGAGAATTGGTCCCATCTTTATGGATGGCAAAGAAAAAGAAACTTGGTGATGTCTATCCAAATGTGAACACAGCACCAAACATTTACAACTGTACTCCAGCAACAAATTGTTCTGCTGAAAGGTCCTTTTCTGTTTTAAAATGGAGACAGTAGAGAAGGACTGGTCAATCTTGGAGTACTAGCCATAGAATCAGACATGACAGTCTGAATTTTGAAGCAGTGATAAATGAACCCAAATACAAAAGTAAGAATAATTATTGAAATTTTTGAAAAGATAAATTATGATGGCCGCAAAATTTAAAGGTGGCTGATAGTTGACTATTACCATATTCCTTTTTCCTGCTGTACAAATAAGTTTTTTGGGCAAAAATGATATATCGCCGGCTGTACAGCCTTACTTTACATTGTGTTTAACCACACAATGCTACAAGGCATGGCAAGCCAATGATTGGATTTTGTGTTGAGCCAGCTTCCTTTACATTTTGTGGCTACCACAAGTGGTACTGTATAATGTATTTTAGACTGACTAAATTTCACATTTAAGTGAAGTAATATGGTACAGGATATTAAGCTGTAGTGATTTTCTTTGTATTTTTACCATATCTGAGCCCAAGTTGATGTTTCTGTGGTAATTTTGCAGTAAAAGGGGCTATTAAACTGTAGTAGTTATTTTATATTTTTGAATATTTAATTTGCACTTGTGCTTTATGTTACATGTTATTTAAATACTTCAATACATTTTGTGGCTACCACAAGTGGTACTGTATAATGTATTTTAGACTGACTAAATTTCACATTTAAGTGAAGTAATATGGTACAGGATATTAAGCTGTAGTGATTTTCTTTGTATTTTTACCATATCTGAGCCCAAGTTGATGTTTCTGTGGTAATTTTGCAGTAAAAGGGGCTATTAAACTGTAGTAGTTATTTTATATTTTTGAATATTTAATTTGCACTTGTGCTTTATGTTACATGTTATTTAAATACTTCAATAAAGTTTAAAATGAAGTTAATGATTATGAAGCTTTAATGGTGGTAGTCCATAATTGAATAGCAATGCTGAAGCTTAACAAGGGGCAAAAGATAAATTGTTACACAGGGGCTCACACATTTGTAATAATCATTATGTTATAATTAACTATAAAATATATTTGAATTACTTTAATAAAGCAACAAAATTCAACATGAAATAATTTATTCCACAATTGCCAACCCATTACCTTGCCCTAGAGAAACATCAGAGATCTCATAGTGCCAATACAAACTCTCTAAATTTACTATGCAGTATTACAGTAAAAATCCCAGGACTAAAAGCTGGACATAATGCAGCAAAGCACTGCAACACCTATATTTTGAGCTCAAATATTTTGCTTGTGCAAAAATACTGTGACACCAGGTTCAGTGCACAGCAATGGACAGACAGGGACCAGACTACCTCACACCACATGCCAGGCCGGCAAGGAAAAATAGACATGAGTCGGTCAGTGTGTCAGTGAGTGCGAGAGAGCTGCGCATCTATGTGGTACATTGCATGCGTCGTAAGAAGATTTCAATGAGTGTCAAGTGATAGTAACATTGTAGTTAGAGTATGAGAGACTGGAAAAGTGAAGAAAGATACTGAAAAGACAGCAAAATTACAAGAAGTGAAACTTGTGAGTTGTGCTAGCACGGAAGACTGTAGACTGTGTTAATGACAAGAAGAAAATTGTGTATTTGTGGTAAAATTTTAGAAGACAATAAAGTGATAAAAAAGTAAACAGACTGGATTTAGGTTGTTTTGTTACAATACAGTAAATGAAAATTACCTTAGTAGCACTTACTTGCCACAACTCTACAATGTTCAAGTTAAACATCTTACCTGGTGACAATGAAGTCAAATGAGCATTGCCTTAGTAGTGTTAATTTGTTCAAATTAAAATATTGACAGCTAAGTGCCAGATGGAAACACAAAAAAGGACATTTAATGGAAACATATCAACTCTGAGTCAAGAAAAGAACTAAAGGCTAACCTTAGGATAAAAAATATGCAACTGATAGTTTTACCTTGTTGGGTCTGTCAACTGATGTTCCTCCTCTCTGTGATCTGTCACTGATATGTTACTCTGTAACAATAGGAGCTTGTTTCAGTATGTGTCTACACAGAACATTTTACATCAATGGGATTTAAAGTAAGCAAGCTTAAATGCCTGTTTACACGTATCTTCTCATTTACAACATGCAGATTAACATAAAACTGGATCTTATGCTGGTATTTCAAAATAAAAGGAAATTATTAAACCACAATGTAGTTAAAACTTATACATGAAATGAAGATCTATTTAAAATACATAATATTCCACAACAAATACCTACTACAAATGCAAAATCATAATCTTATTATTCATAATGCCCTTATCCCTGTCTAGATGGCACCATTGTCTGAACACAGGTCAGAGAATGAACAACTATAGCTTAGGCTAAAGGCAGGTCTTTCCAACAGAGGTGCTGCCAGCACCCCGAGTGGCACTAGCATAACACCGGTGCTGAGCTGGGCGCCAGAGAGGTGGGAGACGGTGAATTATTTGTAAACTCATACTTCAAAGTAACACCACTTTTGACAGAGGAGTGGCACAGGTTCATCATGTTTTGAAAAAAGGACTAAATGGTAGGTTTATTGAATTATGCAAACAGCTCACTAAACACACTAGTGCTGTGTTTCATTTCCAGTATATTTGAAAAGAAATGGCAACAAAGGTAACAGAAGGAACTAGACTGTGCTATAGATGAACAGAGGGTACAGGATAAACTAGTTTTATAGCAACAGTTGTAGAAGAGTGGGTGGAGAAAGCCATATTATATATTTTAGAGGCGCTTTACAGTTTCACCCAACTCTTAGAGAGTCCAGAAACAGAATTTCGGTTGTTGTATTTTGTTGTAATAATCATTTGTAATTATCTCTGCAGATCTTACCTTTAAGTCAACATCTGATTCAGATTTCATTTGCATTCTTTTCAGATACAAAGGTTCTTCTTTCAAATCTATTTTGGTATCCATTTCATCTGTGCCAATGTCAGACTTCAAGTTAACACCTGAATTAAGGAAAGCTATTTCTGAACTGGGGGTCTCATCTGAGTTTATGTGAGGTGCTGACGTTGTATCTGACCACCATGGTTCTTCTTTAATTTCTATTTTGGTATCCATTTCTTGTGCCCAAATGTCATACTCCATATTAGTATATTAATTGAGGCAAGATAACATACTTGGATCCGGTTGGTGACATTCTCTTTAAAAAAAGATGGGCGGCTAGCTTTACTTTATTTTGGTGTCCATGTTATTATCACTATGATACAATCATTGTAAAAACTGACACACTATCTCATTTTCCTAATGGTGATTTAAAAAACACCTTCTAGCCGCCGATACTTTTCACCCAAAATGGTTTAATGTTCCGTATCGTTAATTACGTCGTTATGTACACGATCACACGTAATCTAAGTCGATTTATGAATATATTGTTAAACACTCACTTTACTGAATTCTTAGTGGACTGCAATATATAAAACCATAGTTTTATACTATGTAGCTAACCTAACCTAACCACTATTTCCACCAGTTCATATATTCTGGTTAACAGCATCATATGCAAATGTTATACTAGGTTAAGGATATAATTTCGTTATTGTAACACTTTCTGATTCACTTCTATCACCCTATTAAGCATTACAGCAAAAAGATAAATTATTATAGCAAAAAATTCAAATTTAAAATTGCAATGTTGGATAAAAGAAATGACGATCGACACAGAAACGATCGATCAAAGTATTACGGCCAGAGATTACGACTTACGAGCACAGAATATCTTAATTGGTATCTTACTATAGGACCAATTTTACTCTGTGCTTACGGGTATGTACGTTGGCACAGATCTCAGACAAAGTTCCATGGCTTGGCCAATACGAGTCAATGCCACAGATTTAGACCCCATTCGTGTATGGATTTCGAGTAATGCGACAGCATTTTTAATGGACTATTTACGTGACGTGTCGCACTGTGTACTTTTGAGAAATCAGTTCTGTGGTTCTATCAACATATAATGCAATCATACTCGGATTCAGATTTTTATTAACCGTAAGAATAACACGAAATTCGTAACATCGTCAATACAAGACAATAAATACAATGTGATATATACAAACTTAATAATGTAGTAGGTAATGTAACATGCGTTTTTCTCTTCCTCTGATACATTATCCTATAAGATTAACACGGCTCAATTTGTACACTGAAAGAAGAATTTTATTAAAAACCTCCACATCAATTATATAACAGTAAATATATTCATTGTACAAAGAATCTCAAGACTACCAATAAGGAAGTAAGGGATGCAGGATAAACATTTCTTGATTCGTTTGGTCTGCATAGTGGTCATTTTGACTGTAACATGTGGAACAAACTTAAAATTTTCCCGACAATAGAGTGCAACGCGAACGTCTGAATGTTTTGAATCAAGTCTTGAAGCTTTCCTGGCGGCGATATGAGAATAATTCTTCTTGGGCTGTTAGCCAGGTGAATTGTGAAAGTTTCCAAGCTTCCAAGAGCTAACGTCACTCTCATTTTCAGGGAATGACATGGAGATCGTTCCGTTGGCAGGCTGAGTGCAACCCGAGGTGTCATACATGTACCTGCCCTTTTAGGGCTTAAACACTTTCATGACAGGGTGCGCGGTAATACAGGCTGGCGGGTGAGAATGAGGTTAGAGGTTGAAGGGAAGTAGCAATTTATGCTCCTCAACGGCATTGGGTACCGCTGGTGTATGGGACCAAATACGGATGATTTTAATTACTTTCTCTACTGGTAAGTAGCGGAAGTATTGTATTCCACCCAAAAATTCGATGTCGAGATTTCACCGGAAATACGTGCTTTGAGACTCCCTGAATCCAAAAAGAAACATTTTTAGAAAAAGGTTCATGTGTGTCTGTGGACAGCATAACTCAAAAACGAAAAGTCGGTTAAAAACCAAAGCATTCGAGGTGCGCTTTGCTACCTGGGCATAAGTCCCCCCGGAGGGGTTGGTTGGCTGGAGTGCCTGGTGCTGTCCCTGAGCATTGGAAGTGGAGGGTCTCCCTCCACTTCACCCCTGGGTTGACTGTGAGCTTCCTCGTGGGAAGCCACATGCTTGCCCTTGCAATTAGCGCAGATGGGCTCGTCCGCGGTCTTGCGAGGACAGGTCACTTTTGGGTGCGCCTCACCGCAGCGAAGGCACCGCAGGTTTCGTTGGCAGAATTGGGGAGTTTCCTCCTCTCGAGTACACACAAGAGGATCTTGTAACCCTCCACATGTTTTATCTGGAAGACATAACGGCTCTTCCTCCTGGTCATCGAGCATGACCCCGAGAGCATTGGCATGACGTCCTTCAGGAAGCCTACCATACCCTGGAAGTCGTCCACGATTATAGGGGGAATATGCCGCCTGATTGGTCGATGCTGTTGTGGAGCGGGTCCGTCGTTTGGGATGATTGATGGGTTCTGCCGGTGCTTCTTCCGGCGATTGATTATTTCCCAAAATTCTACCTCGTCCACCTCCGTGGAGATGTTGGAGGAGCTTGCCTCATCTTCATCCTGGATAAATCGGAGGAGAGCAAGGTCCCTCGGTGACAGACTCCGCCTCAGAATTTGCGCGGGAAAGTTCAGAGTCGGACTCTGGAATTTGCCTATCCGTGAAAGGGATTCGCGGGAAGCGCCTTGGTTGATGGATTGCACGGCTATGGCCAAACGTTTGGCGTTGCCTTTGCCGCCCTGATGGCGTTTTCGGCGACGCCGGGTGTTTCCCTCCGGAGCTGGGCTCACAGTAGGCTTACTGGTAGCACCAGAGGTGGTACAGGACATTTCTGTATCCTGTATGTCAGGTCTGGACCTGTTCACAGGAGAGGTAGGGGGAGAGATGTTTTAGGCGTAGGTAACATGCTCTGCACCCGAAGGTGCAGCGCGTACAAAGATACCGGCAGACCTCTTACCTCCAGTAGCGGCTGCTAATAACCGTCGCCAACAGAGAACCGGACACCCAAAGGATGCGCCTATAGCCGTCCGAGGGCGTTGGCTGTGATCTTGTTGACTAACCACTACTACGTGTTGATCGAAGTACAGCTGAGATGGCTGGTTGTCAAAGTTTTGCTCGTAATAGTTGCTGTAGAAAAACAGATGTGGTGTTTCTGGTTGTATGCACTAGTCGATTAATCCTGGTGCTTAATACCACCAATAATAGCACCAATCAGGGACTCCAATGTAAACACCAATCAGTCTCCGTTGCAGCGCTGTCTCAAAACACGTGCTGACCGAATGAGGACCATCTATCGAATCCATGATGCTGTGTGAAGACTTGTTCGGTTCATACTTATAGTCAGTCCGGTGGAAGAGGCAGGCCAGAGGCCACCGCAGGATTGATCCCGGTCTGGCATGCAGGGCATGTCTCTGCTTAGCTGAAGTTCTGTGCTTGCCCGTTGCGGGAGGTATGCCAGCAACAAAACCAGTGCTGCTCTTTGGCCGTCTGGTAGAAGTCTCTCAGTTTGTTGAGCACTATACTCCACTGCACTGACCCAATCCCAATCAGATGGGGTGATATTGTCTGAATTTTGTATTTATTTAGAGTAAACAAACAAATATAAAAATATGAAGTATAGAACATAATGATAAGCTCATATGGAAATCACTACCTAACGAATCATAAACTGGAGCAGGAATAGAGTTTATTTATTCTCAGATATATTTTGATGAGACAAAAGAAATTTATTCGTCACTGTGTACAGCAACGCCGTTACCGATTAGACCGTTCAATCCCAAGGGCCCGCATGTGGTAGTCATGGTGGACAAAGCTGCATCTGGGCAGTGTTTCTCCAGGTTCTCTGGTTTCCCCACCCTACATTCCACCAACTGCTCCATTGTCAACTTTCCAATCATCCATTTCACATTCATTTCTTATCATCCTCTTTCTCACTCTCATACCTGGTGCTGGCTGACCATCCGCTTCAAGTCTTCACTCTGTCTGGTCCATAGGTCCTCTGCTCCCCAATAGGCATCTGATAAACACTAAACATTTAAAATAAGCTTAATACAGTATAAATAATTGCATTTTGATTACAATACTAGCAATCATTCCCTTTCTATAATACAAGGTAAAAGAGAAATGTTACATTAGAAGTAACAGTATCATGTTTATCAGGGTTTCTTCCTATCATGTCTAGTCATCAATGAAAATAGGGCCAAAATGCTAAACATTATAAAAAAAACTTTGGTAATTAAATGGGGCTATAAATCTTATTATTATTGTCGGTCTGGGTGGCTCAGTTGGTTAGACGCTGGCTTACTGATCCCAAGGTCGCGGGTTCAAATCCGGCCCAGACCGATGGTTTTTAAGTGTGCTTAAAAACAACAGCTCCATGTCAGTAGATTTACTGGCATGTAAAAGAACTCCTGCGGGACAAAATTCCGGCACACCGGCGACGCTGATGTGATCCTGGCAATTGACAGCGTCGTTAAACAACAATATATATATAAATCTTATTGTTAGTTCTCTGTTGATTTTATAGCCATATGGCTATTTAAATATGGCCCATGCAAGAACTGATACATATGTTTACAAAGAGATGATAGAGTGGTGGTAAACTGTAGACTGGCATTTAGTGTCAATGTTTGAGTCAAATTTTAGTGGGACCAAAAGGAGGCTCTTGACTCGAGTTTTCAAGAAGAAATGGGAATATGCCTTGCTCACAGAAGTATATAGTGTTGCAAAGTGTTTGTTGTGTCAAAAACCCTCAACCAGATAGAACAACTTAATCTAAAGACATTGAAGATACTAGAGATTAATAGCATGCGGTGAAAATTAACAGTTGAAGGCAGCACTGATAGAGTATCAGGTAAGAGTCTATTATTTAAAGGTTGTATAGTAAAAAATAATACAGGTGTTAAAGTATATTTGGCCACTTTTGGATACTTTATTCATGTTTATATTATTCATATATGATATACTAAATGTGTACTGATAAAATATATGCACAAATTTAATAGATTTTATTTTTAGGGTGAAGATCAAAAACCCCCTATGAACGAGTCATTTCTTCGGCTCAGTTATCACATTTTTATGGAAACAGCTGAGACTTAATATTGTCCAGACCTCTTGCAACAGTTCCAACTGGACTGCAGCCTGTCAAAGTGAAGACATTGAAAACCAATTAGTACACCAATGCCACAATTTCATATTCTTTTCGTTAGCATTGGATGAAAGTACAGATGCATGTGACCTTTTGTTTGTGGAATTGACCAAAATCTGAAATGCACAGAAGAGCTCCTAGACTTGGTACCTGTGAAAGGAAGAACAACAGGTATGGATCTCTCACTTCCATAAGTGAGGACTTCCACAAAGTGTTGAATATTTTGGCATCTCCTGGAAATGACTCATGCCCGTTGTAACATATGGAGGCCTACAATTACTGGGCACAAAAATGACCTTATGGGACATTTAAATGAGAAGCTCACAGTGCATATTTATGCACTGCATTGTGCGTCAAGAAAATGTGTCCCAAAAGAAAAAGGAAAGTAACAATGAACAACATTATGAGTGTAGTAGTGAAAAGTTAATTTAAGATACATTGTCCGAATTACATCAGTTCGCATTACTCCTTGAAGATATGAGTAATGAATATACTCATTTCATACCACAGTGCTGTAAGAGAGAGTTTCAACTTTTGGTTTTTACTTGCCAGAACATGGATCCAAGACTGCATAAAAAATATATTTGCTACTGTGCGATTCAAAGGCAGGAATAGCTGTAAAGTAGATAAAATTCCCTCATATCCTTAACATTTGTATGAAGAGCACTTTAATCTTAATTTATAACATTTTCATTAAATTCTATGTATAGTATTGTAACAAAACAGCAAAATTTGAAATTCTGTTACTTTTCTAACACTTCATTTTCTTATAAATTTTACTACAAGTGCACAATTTCCTTCTCATTGCTAACACAGCTAACAGCTTTCTCTGCTATTACAATTCACAATTGTTCTTCTCATAATCTTTCTCCACTTTCGCTGTCTCTTATTTTTTGACTATTATAATGCAGACACCCAACGACACATACATACCTGCTGACAGACTGGCTGATTCACTCACACCCTAAGCAACTCAACTCTATGGCCATTTTGGTAACCTGCACTATATGGAACTGAACCACCAGGAAGAATAGTTTACAGGTTTCCTAAAATAAATGTCAATTTTGTTGTGGAGAGCACTTTTCTTGAAGTACAAAATTTCTATAGCTCAGATCAAATGGTATACAAGATACAATTCACTTATAAGGAACAAAGTCTAGCTGGATATTTGTTGGGAGGGCATAGAGAGCATAATTGCACAACAAATTTCATGATTGGCAATGTGGCTGTGCACTAACTACAAAATAAAGTTGCAAATTATTTATCTTATGTGCACCAGCTCCTGTACCTTACAACATCTAAAGTTCTAAGGCCCATATATACTAAAGTGAAGGATATCTGCAGATGTTTTCAGAATATCAGAGCAGTGTAATTTATTGGACATCCACACACTACAGAATTGTTTGTCTGCACAGGGATCACTTTAACTCAATTCAAGACATATCTGACAGCAATTAATATTTTTGCCATTAATTTTAAATCTTCATCAACTTATGAGGTCAACAAAAGACAAAATAATGTGACAATGGATCGTTCAACAATATACAGACCAGAGGGGGCCAGGTGACTTTGGATACAGCAAGTGGCTGTGTGTGTACATGACTGTAATAATGGTGGTAAAACACGAAGGAAAGTTCCAGGACTACAGGGCAACTAGTGACTGGTGTATGTGATCGAACAGTGTGGTAACACTGCTGTGTCCAGAAGTTTCCAGTTAATTCTGCTGAGTCGTCGTTACATGTATGTATGGAGGGCTCTCAAAGGCCATGTGATGCCAGCTCCAGTATAAATAGGACACCGTCAGTAGCAGTTAGTTGAGTGAATGATAAAGTAGGTGTCAGTTGTAGAGTTGGTTTAGATTTGAGTTGTTTAGGGTGTAAGTCGTCATGTACAGTTAGCTTTTACGTACTTGAGTGAGTCAACCAGCCTGTCAGCTAGTACATATGTGTTGTTAGTGACTGTATTGTAATAGTCAAGAAATAAGAGACAGTGAAAGTGGAGAAAGACATTGAAAGACTAAGAAAGATTATCAGAAGAACAATTGTGAATTGCAGCAGCAGAGAACACTATAAATTGTGTTAGCAACGAGAATGAAATTGTGCACTTGTAGTAAAATTTAGAAGAAAATAAAGTGTTATGAAAGTAACAGGATTTTGAATTTTGCTGGTTTGTTAGAAAATTTGCATAGAATTTAATGAAAATGTTATAAATTAGGATTAAACTGTTCTTCATGCAAATATTAAGTATATGAGGAAATTTTACCTACTTTACAGCGCTGAGAAATCCATCTAACACAGAGCAAATCTTGAAAACTTAGGACAAAGAAAACACTTTTCTTTTAAACTTAACTTTGCGGCACTTATTGCTGCTGTATAGTAGTGCTGATTTTGGATAAGCATATAGAACCTGACAATTGTGCTTAGGGTGTGCCCAGTAGAAAACCTCAAATATTTATAATGGGTGAATTGGTTATTAATTAATCAATAAACACACACCCAGCAAACTCACATTCACACATCAGACTCTGGGGATATCGAGAAACCTTGCTTATAGAAAAATTTCTTGAAGCTCACTGGGAATTGAAGCCATGACATGTTGCAAAGCATGTACCTGCTGTGACAAAGAAAACAAAATTTGTTTGGTTACTTTTCTATCACTTTATTGTATTCTAAAAATTTACCACAAATACAGTTTTCTTCTCTTCATTAACACAGTCTGCAGTTTTTCAGGCTATCACAACTCATATACTTCTCATAACTTTGCTCAGTCCTTTTAATGTCTTTCATCGCTTTCTCTGTCTCTCGTGCACTAATTACAATGATGTAATCACTCATGACACTCATTGAATCTTCTTACAATGCACAGTTGCCTTGCACTCACTGACACACTGACTGCCTCATGTCCGTAACTCAACTCTAAAACTCTCTCTACTGTTCTTCTCAGGCCTCCTTATATACTGGCAATGTAACATGAACCTTTCTCAACTTCTACACACACACTGGAAATGACTCAGCTAGAAGTCTCAAGAAAGTTCTCGACACCCCCTTTTATTTTTGCAGCCTTGATTGTTGAGTCATGTACACATGGCAGCCCAGCCTTGAACGTCTTTGCTGGCACAGCATGTGGTGTGAAGTAGGGTCTGTTTAGCCAACGCATGTGCAGTTGATCCACATGTTGACTCCATATGGAGTCTCTGTTGCAAAATTCTGAATTCTAGTTCTTTTTTGTTTCATTAGCTGCAAAGGTTCAGTTAAGATGTTGCAACTCTGGAGAAAGGACTGCAACAGCAAGGGCTCCTGCTGTAAAATAATTATGAGGGTTCCTCAAAGTAGGCAGTCAAACTGCACATGTATTGACTAAACAGACTCTACCTTGGCCTCATCCGTCCTTTGTTGAGTGCCGAGCCCAACATCACAATAGTTTGCCCCAGAAATAGTGTGACATTCACCATTTTGAATCATAATGACTGCATGTAGTTATATCCTTTCATATTTACATTCCCTTATTTCTTATTGACAGATTTCAGCTCATTCTATAAGACAGCAGTAGTTGATCTTCACCTGAGAATGGGTGCACAAAACTAGCACATGCAAAATACAAACTAACTTAAATACGTGAATTGTACTGTTGTGAACTTCAAATGTGATCTAATAGCTGAGCTTTCTGTTTGCGTACCCGAGTTAGGTTATGTGTTTTTAAATCTGATGTTCTGGTAAG
This sequence comes from Tenodera sinensis, assembly GCA_030765045.1. Classification (NCBI taxonomy): domain Eukaryota; kingdom Metazoa; phylum Arthropoda; class Insecta; order Mantodea; family Mantidae; genus Tenodera; species Tenodera sinensis. Next base: position 15,298,441 of record CM060969.1, read on the forward strand.
CTCTTCACACAAATTTTGCATGCATGTGGTCTCTTTCCCTCATGGAATAAATTATGTTTTTTTTTTTAAATCTGATGCTGTAACAAAGATCTTCTTGCAAATGTCACACTTGTATGACCTATTCTGTTCATGAAACAAATTATGTCTGTTCAAATCTGATGTCCTAGTGAAGTTTTTCCCACAAATTTTGCATGTATATGGCCTTTTGCCCTCGTGAATTAATCTGCGAGTATTTAAATGTGATGAACTATTAAAACTTTTCTCACAAACTTTGCACCTATATGGTGTCTTGCCCTCATGAATTAATTTATGAACATTTAAATGCGATGCTCTTGTAAAGTTTTTCTCAAAAGTTTGCACTTATATGGTCTTTTTCCCTCATGGGCTAAATTATGCTTTCTTAAATCTGATGCCATAACAAAGCTCTTGTCACATATTTTGCACTTATGTGCCCTTTTGCCTTCATGAAATAAATTGTGTGTTTTCAAATGATCTGCTCTATTAAAGCTCTTGCCACAAGTTGCGCAATTATGAAGCCTACGGACAACCAAACAATGGTTCTTCAGGTCTGATAGTTCAACAAAGCTGATATTCCTGTTGACATGTGTGATATTGTTGGTAGCAACTACACCTTTATTATAGAGCCAATCTTCTCTACACAGTCTGAAATGTGGTAAAGCAAAATAATTAACTTCTAAAATAATGATGATAATGATAATGATCATGATGATGGTGATGGTAGTGATGATGATGATGGTGGTGGTGGTGGTGGTGGTGGTGGTTGTGGTGGTGGTGGTGGTGATGATGGTGGTGGTGGTTGTGATGATGATGATGGTGGTGGTGGTGGTGGTGGTGATGGTGGTGATGATGGTGGTGGTGGTGGTGGTGATGGTGGTGATGATGGTGGTGGTGGTGATGGTGGTGATGATGGTGGTTGTGGTGGTGGTGGTGGTGGTGGTGATGGTGGTGGTGGTGGTGGTGATGGTGATGATGGTGGTGGTTGTGGTGGTGGTGGTGGTGGTGGTGGAGATGATGGTGGTGGTGGTGGTAGTGATGGTGATGGTGGTGGTGGTTGTGATGATGATGGTGGTGGTGATGACAACGATGATGATGATGGTGATGGTGACGATGATGATAATGATGATGAGCAACTTAATTTTTTTTTTCAATTTTGCTATCATTGTAGCAGTTTCATCTTTCTTAAAGCACATATCAAATAAACTGTGTTACACTGCTCTATCTACATTCATTATATCACTTCTAAAACCTGTTCAAATATAAGCTTACCTATTTATTTCTCAAACTTTGCCCACACACGGCTTGTGTGTTTAAAAACACCAACAGTAAGTTTGTTGGCATAAATAAATAATTACCATGTGAAGGTTATTTAATCCTGGGATATAAAGTACTTGCAATAGTAAGTCACCATTGGGGTAATTGTCTCTGATGTGAGACTGCCTTTGTGGTTTACCAGGAGAAATACGAACTGGTTTGAGAATTTAATGCCATTCTGGCAGTTTGTCACAATAGCTCAGTGGTTAGAGCAGCCGCCCGGTAAGCGGAAGGTCTGTGGTTCAAATCCCAGTTGTGGCATTGAATTTTTAAGTTCCAGTTCTACCTCTCAAACTTTGCCCACACACCGCTTGTGTGTTTAAAAACACCAACAGTAAGTTTGTTGGCATAAATAAATAATAATTCCAGTCTGGTTACTTTTCTATCACTTTACTACCTTCTGATATTTTATTACAAATATACATACAGCTTTCTTCTCGTTAACAGAGGCTACAGTCTTTCGTGCTATCATAGCTCACAACTTTTACTTCTTGTAACTTACTCAGTCCATTTAGGATCTTCCTTCACTTCCTTTGTCTCTCATGCACTAATTACGATGATGTGATCACTCACAATGCTCAGTGAATCTTCTTACAACATACCAACATGTCAACACACATGCACAGCTGTTTTGCTCTCACTGATACACTGACTGATTCGTATTTGTAACTCTAAAATTGAACTCACTCATTTGCTGCCTCATGCCCTCATACATAGATGACGATGTCACACCAATCTTTCTCGAGGTCCACACACATATGCACCAGAAATGACTCGGCTATGAGTCTCAAGGTGATGCTAGAAAACTCCCTTTTGTTTTGAAGCTTTCATTGTTAAGTACATACATACAAATAGTTGTACAAAGCAGCTTGACCTTGAATGTCTTTTTTTTCTCGCCAGCCCAGCATGTGGCGTGAGGCAGCCTGGTTCCTGTCAGTGTGCCCCAGCATCACAATATTGTGCTCATCAAGTCTTAGTTTACATTCTTCCCTTCAAGATATTGAAAAGTAGTGACTTGCCACATCTCAAAAGGGGGACATCAAAAGAATACAATTGTTAACCCAGTTCAAAGGTTAAAGCCCTCCATGACCACAGCAGTTACAGGAGGCTATATAGGTGAAATAAAACAAAAAAATAAAAATATACAACAATAAAAGCTTATGAAACAGTGTACTACAGAGCTTTTGAATCGGTTCTTCACCGCTGCATGACCTTTTGCCTGTGCAAGTTTCAAGCTGCTGCGGCCGGGTTTGCCACTACTAACAAGTCGCATGTAAACCATGTATAAAAATCTTACCTTATAGAAAATGCTGGAAATGTCGTCCCTCTTCCGCTATACAGGCATTATATCAGGAAAACACAATCTGATTCACACGATTAAGTTGGAACACTGTAATATCTCTGATTTCATTTCTAATATTTTGTTTTAGTTCTTCCAATGTGTGGGGATTTTTCTCGTAAACTTTGTCTTTCAGGTTACCCCACAAGTAAAAATCATACACATCGTTCACGACATTTCCAGCATTTTCTATAAGGTAAGATTTTTATACATGATTTATGTGCGACTTGTTAGTAGCAGCAAACCCGGCCGCGGCAGCTTCAAACTCGCACAGGCAAAAGGCCATGCAGCAGTGAAGAACTGATTTGAAAGCCCTGTATTTCTAAGCTCATAGCACTAAGTTTGTACATGTGAGTTAGCTTTCAGTTGATGTCCCTGAGTTAAATTATGTGCTTTTAAATCTGATGCTCTTGTAAAACTCTTTCCACAAATATTGCAACCATGTGGTCTTATGCCCTCATGGGATAAATTATGTTTTTTTAAATCAGATGCCATAACAAAACTCTTCTCACAAATGCTACATTTATGTGGCTTTTTACCCTCATGGAATAAGTTGTGTGTTTTTAAATTTGAAGCTCTAGCAAAGCCTTTCCCACAGATTTCACACTTATGTGGACTTTCAACAGTAGAGGCTAAAGTATGGGTTAAACTATGTCTTTTTAAATATGATACCTCAGTAAAGCTTTTGTCACATACTTGACACTTAAATGGCCTTTTTCCTTCATGAAATAAAACATGTGTTTTCAAATGTGAGGCCCTAATGAAGTCCTTGCCACAGATTTTGCACTTATGTGGTCTTTTGCCCTCGTGGCTTAAGGTATGTCTTTTTAAATATGATTTCACAGTAAAGCTCTTGTCACAAAGCTTGCACTTATGTAATCTTTTACCTTCATGAGTCAAAAAATGTGTCTTTAAATGTGAAGCCCTAATAAAGCTTTTCCCGCAAACTTCACACTGATGTGCTCTTTTGCCCTCGTGAATTAATGCATGTGATTTAAATTGTGATGACCCATAAAAACTTCTTCCACAAACTTTGCACTTATATGGTCTTTTGCCCTCATGTATTAAATTATGTGTTTTTAAATTTGAAGCCTTAATAAAGCCTTTCCCACAAACTTTGCACTTATGAGGTCTAACACCCTCATGTATTAAATTATGCACTTTTAAATGAGATGCCTTGATAAAGTCCTTCCCACAGGTTTTGCACTTATGTGGTCTTTTGCCCTCATGGACTAAATTATGTGTTTTCAAACTATCTGCCCTAGTAAATGTTTCCCCACAAGTTTCACACTCATGTGGACGTTGACCATCATGGCCAACCAAAATGTGTTTTTTCAAAGATGATAACCAAATGAAGCTCTTCCCACAAACTTTGCACTTATGTGGTCTTTTGCCCTCATGAACTAAATTATGTATTTTCACTCTATCCGCCCTACTAAAGGTCTTTCCGCAGATTTTGCACTTATGAAGACTTTTGCCATTGTGGACAACCAAACTATGGTTCTCCAATTCTGATAATTGAGTGATATTGTTATTCCCGTTGGGATGTGTGGTATCAGCTGTATGTTCATCACAGGTACCACCTTCAGCACACAATCTGAAATGTAGCAAACAAAGCAATACCAATCTAAAATAATAATCTGTGCAACATAGTACAAACACTGCATTGGGTACATGGCTGACATGTCATTGCAGCAGGTATTGATCTCAGAACTATCATCAAGAAACAGTTATAGTGATTTTAATGTGGCCCAGTCCACTCAAGGCCACATACATTTATCCCCACTCTCATTCTATAGGTCTCTACAATTCTCTTGTGCCTGTACCTCCCTCACTGCTCACTCTCTGAAAGGAGATGACGCTGCAAAGCAGAGGTAGAAGTAACCTTCACTGGATTGATGGAAATGAAAATACTGTAAGTAATGACCTACAAAGTTTATATGATGAAAAGATAAGAATTGCACCACAAATATCAACAAAACTTGTGGTGATTATGGACAGTAACAGATTATAGCAAATAAGGATATATTAGGTATTAATATCAAATAGGTAAACATTAGTTCATTAATAAAAATGACAAAGTAAAAAAGAAAATTTTGAAACACAGTAAGATTTGGTTGTCAGCAGAGCACAATCAACAAGAAAAGACACCCTTAGTATCTTCATGAGTATGTGACACTAAGGATTGCAAACGAGAAGAGTAAGCCTGTAAAGAAGAAACACAAAGAGAGGAAGCATAATTATTATAACTACAGAAGACAGAGCTAGCTTACATTGTAATTAGGGAGTGATTTTGATAAGAATTCCATAGGAGATCAGATAAAAGTGCTAAAAGCCACATAAGCCAATGTCACATGAATAGGCAGTCAGGTTATTTAAACTGTACAAATAGGTGTTGAGTAGTGGATCCCCCTATGTAGAACATACCATCACTTAATTATTGTGAAGTATTTATATTAGTTTATGCAATTAGAATTTCTGCTTAGTTGCACAAAAGAATAAATAATCATCTAACTCTAAAACTAATTTGAATTTATACAAAAAGAAAAACAAAGTAGAGGTAGCATTTTAAGTAATAAATAAAATAACGGTGAATATGAAAATACATGAAATAAGAGCATCATGAACAAAATTTAAATAAAAAAAGTTTAGAGGGGTTGATCATGTAGGAAAGGCCCTATGATACTAGTGCTGCATAAGTATTAATTTATGCGAAGCCTACAGCGTTCACTAAATTCTCATTTTCCAAAAACTGTACAGTATAATACTAGATCATAAATTCACACCAGCAGTTTCTGTTGCAGCACCCAGCAATTTCTTTTAAGTGATGCATATTCTCACCCTCAGTATCTCCTTATCACTGTTAGATATTGGTGGCAGTTGGACTTGTGATTATATGTGCAACTGAATGGTTCAAATGTGTTCCCATGCAACTACTGATGGAGTTAAATTCATAATAACAATAACTAAAATGTTATTTATCTTTCAATGTACCCAGTTCAGGATTTCCCATTACAATCATAAATAAAGACTTGAATAGTGAAATTATTCAGAAAATATTTATGAAATAAAAGAAATTTACATAATATAAATATACTGTGAAAGGAGAGAGCTATAGCTATTACTTATTGATTCTTACTGATTCTTTAGTGATTCTTTAGAACAAAAACTGATATTTTGACTGCAACAGCCATTATTTCTTTTATTAATGCAGAATTGCTTACCGAACTTCACCATTGTCTTCTATTCCTTCAAAACATGTTCAAATTTATTAAGGAAATTGAAGCTATTAACAGTGAAGCAACAAGATTCTAAAGTAAGAACAAATTAGAAACTAAAAACTTCACTTATCTTAGTAATGTTGCAAGTTATTTTTTCAGGTACTGACTCGGGTTTCGAGTTGACTCCAACTCGAGTCAGTGTTTGAAAAAATAACTTGCAACATTACTAAGATATGTGAAGTTTTTAGTTTCTAATTTGTTCTTACTTTAGAATGTCTAAATTTGTACAGAAACTCTCATTAATATGTATTATAACAGATAGATTATTTTAAATACTTTACTGGCTCCTTCCTAGCATCCAATTATAATTATTTGTAAGTTTACTCCCCTGCATTACTGTTAGCTTTACACAAGGCTTAATTAAAACTATCTTTCTATGTACAATTTCTCATATATCTTTTATCTTGAGTTCCGTTACTTTACACTCAAATACTGCATGTCCTCTGTCTTCCTTTCTTTCACACAGGACTGCCCACAGCCCTACCGTATTTCTTAACCTAATTTGCATTTTACTGTTCATTAATTTAAATGGGCTGCATCAAATAAGCAAAAAATCTAATGTGTTGCACTCAAATGAATTTCTCTATTGTTGTACAAGCCATTCTTACAAAAGCTCATTCCTCTATGTACTTATTGTTAATCAAGATAAACATTTGCAGAAATTGGATGTGTAGGCTTCCACAGCCTGTCTCTTGATGCATATTTCATTTACAGAAATGATCTGGTTGCTAATTTTCTAGTAGGTGCAAGGGAAATAAAGATTGTATTCAGTTCTGATTCTAAAAGTATAAACTAAACCCCTAGCTCAACAGCCTATGAAGGGCCAAGGCTTGCCACTCAGCCGCTGCATCTCCCACCTCTGCCCACTACAGGCATCATTTTGGGGTGCAGTACTGGAGGGTGGACCATGGTCAGTGTTCCAAGCCCTCCCGGCCAATTATACAGCCTTCTCATACATAGAAACAGTCTGTAAAAAAATAAGCTCAGGACTATACGTGCTAAGACAGCAAAATATAAGAACATCAATATCCTTAACACAGCATATTATGGTGTATGGCATAGAAATATAGGGCGGGACAAGCAAAACCAATATGAATAGGCTATTAAAAATACAAAAAAAAAAAAAAAATGCATAAGAAGTATGTACGGCCGTCGACGCATCAGTCGCAGTGATACCTTCCACGAGGAGACTTCGACAATGCCACTGAGGATTGAGGATGTTTACCGCAGTTGTAAACGAAATGTCTGGAAGACAGATCTCCAGCAGACCACGGCATAACAGCCCGGAAGATACTTCTTTCTACAATTTAGACACTGGCCGTGAAAGCCTACGTAGCAATCCAACATGTTTAGAACCGTTATGCTGCCTAAAGCTAGTCATTTCCATCATCATTGCCTCTATTTCCTATTGTATCTTTATCACAGTATAAGTAAAATTTATAGGAGTAGCTATTATAATCACACTGAAGCCACAGCTTGTAACCAAATCAAATAAGTTTTCCTAGTATGAATTGTTTGAGAGAACTGTGGCCATAATATTTTACTACCATTTCATCTATGGCAAACTGTTCTGTATATAATTGCACACTGATGGAAGGAAGCATTTAGCATAGATATAAGCAGACTGCTTTGATTCCTTTATCTTGCTTCTGATCATCAATGCACTGTTGTTAAAATGGATAAAGCTCTTCACTTTTAGATACTGATTTCGAGACATGGAATTTTTTTATAATGACTAAGGTTAAATCTGACTCCTCTGGTCAGTAGTAGCTCTCAGAAGGAAGTCCATGGTATCTTGAAAGCAATAATAACTGGCAGAAAGTCTGACACTGCCACCCTTGCAATAGGAATAGTAACTTTGAGCATGCAATGTAATTGCTGCATTCTTGATGGGCATAAAACCACTGGTGTCATTAAGGGGAAGCAGGGAGGTTACATGACCCCCTTCCTAGTTACCTATTGCTGGTGATGTAACGGATATGAGGACAAGGAAGAATGCTGAGAAGTATTCCGATTGGAATTAGCAACAGGACTGTTGATGCCCAACACTGACTTTCTTATTTTGTGAAACTCAAAGGAGTGCAGTGCCATCTCACCTTTACCTGCACGCCATGCCACTAAGCGAAAACGAGTGATGGGGGAAGAAGAGGAGAATGACCTGCCATGTCACTTTTTGGTACCTCTGTACTAAACAATAGCTTGCTACCAATGAAGACTATTGACCTGCATTACTGTGGAGGAATACACCTGCTTGGACTACATTAAAATGATAAATAGCTAAAACCCAGTCTTACCTTGTTGAATCTGTCAAACGGAGTTCCTGCTGTCCATCACCGATCACTGATGTATCATCCTGCAGCAATAAAAGTTTGTATCTCTATGTGTCTACACAAAAAATTTTTATTAAAAAGGTTTATTAAGTAAGCAAACTTATATAGTACTGAAAAATCATATAATTGAAACAACTACAGTGAAGCACACTAATACATTGAAATTATATACTGCACTGGCACACCACTCCAAGCTTCACTTACTTTATCAGAATATTGTATAACTAGTTTCCCAGACTGTAATCTACTTGTCACAACTGACAAGTAGCTGATGATGCAGGTATAACAATCATGCACGGGAAACTAGTTGTACAATATTCTGACAAAGTAAGTGAAGTTTGGAGTGATGTGCCACTCATTTATAATTTCAACCTTATATACATGGCAGCACCATGGCCGAGTGGTTAAGACCATTTGCCTATCACCTAGACAACCCAGTTTCGATCTCAGGGACCCAGATATGGTATTCATGCCTGCATTTCTTATCATCCTCTTGCTCACTCTCATACCTGGTGCTGGGCTGACCATCCGCATTCCAGGTCTTCACTCTGTCCAGTCCATAGGTTCTTCTGCTCCTCGACAGGCGTCTGACCCTAGGCACTGGCTTGGTCCTAGAGGGTGTAAAGGTTGACACACACTGGCCCGTCATGACCAGAACAGAATGAAGTCGAACATTTCCACAAGGGTTGGACATGTGTTATTTAATAGTCAAACGTACATTGGCCTGACTGATAGCATTTTTCTTCCGGTCCTGCCAAGAAGCATGCCTGGCATACGGCCCTCACTGTTGTCAGGTGGCTTTCGTAAACACTCATTAGATTACACATGCATTCGGCTCCCTCAACATATGTACTGCTAATCACTAGAACTAGGATTTGCATGTGAATATATATTCTTTCCCTTTGCTTATGCATAAATAAAAAAGGATAAATGTACATGAACTAGAACCTTAGCTAGATATTTGAGCATAGTGACATTTTTTGCATACTTTTACCCTATTTATGTAAAATTACATTTTGCCTCTTACTGTAAAAAAAAAGGACATTTTTTGCAGTTTGCAAATTATCCGGTTTGCAAATTATCCGAGCATCTTGGTACAAAAAAAAAAGTATGTAAGTACCTAATTTTCCATCCACTTGATAACTAAGCATTCAACGTTAGAGTTCTGCTATAATACAGACATGCTTAATTAATTATTGCACCACACTTGATTTTGCATAAATATAATTAATTAAATTGAAATCTTCAAGTAATATAATGTTTAACACATCATTTGTATGAAAATTAAATCAGATTAATATTACATATTTTAAAATGTTTTATGTACTAGTACATATTTCACCCAATATTGTTACCAAAATGTCTACATAGTCTATAAGTTGATATTACATAAGAATCATTTTCTATGAGATCAAATTGTGAATCTAAATCATTCTCGAATCAACCTAATCAGACACACATTTCATAACAATCAGTCCAGCCATTTACAATGCGACAAGTTTAATTGATGAACAATGTAAATGTGAACAGACAATGCCAACCTTGCATGTTCAAGGGTTGGGAAAACATTAAGTTGGTTCGTTTATAACCTTCAGGGATTAACTAAAACTATTGTTCATCAAGTTGCATTAAAATAAGAACAAAAATTATTCCTGTTAATACAATTAAAAATATATTTAAATATTTATTTTTGGACATTAAAAAAAATATAATTGTTGTGAAAATGATTTGAATTTTCTCATTCTTGTTATTATTTAAGACAGTTTTAAATTTGTACTCCACACATTTAAGTTAAATGTATACAGATATACTCACACACAATTGATAGGTTGAGTTGTGATATCTGTATGCGCAGTGGCATCAGGTATTTTAAAAATAATTTTTTAACATATTTTTTCATCAAAATGGTCCAAACAATTTATAGAATATTTTTAAAATGTTATAATTTTTGGATGTACAACATTTGAACAGGACACTGTCTATCAGGTCCGCTAGTCTATTTAGAAATCCTTCTCAGTTAATTCTTCCTGCATTATGATGTGTTTTACCCTAATTGAGTAGCATTTCAAGAGACTCAGCATTAGGAAAATGAGTGAGTTGGTAACCGATAATCTGCTGTTTTAAAAACAAACCATATGCACAATAAACAATAACTGAAGTGCATTTCTATTAATTTTAAGTGTTCTAGTGTTACACAGTCTCATGGCTAACGATGCAGATTCAATTCAGACAAACTTCAAAAGTTTATACTAATAGTAAGAGTGCAAATTGTTTTAATTCAAAATGTATTTAAACATGCTGAAAACATTCATCTTTCAACCTTCCCTAAGAAATATTTTTAAAAATGTTAAAACTTCCATAAAATCTTCATTTAAAAGAGACTTAATATTAAGCAATTTTAGCTTGTTTCTCAAAACAAATCGCAAATCTGCACTTAGACTTTTTATTCTGTTCATTACAAAGGGTAACCTTGTCAAGATAATCATAGATCAACTTCCACCCTGTGTATTACTTATTATTTTTATTTTATTTATTAATTCTGATTTTGTTTTTAGTGGCGACACACATATTTTTTAAGTAGTTGAGCATCTGTAGCTATGGTAACTGTTTTTAAATAAAGCTTTGAAAATGTGGTGGAAGCCCCATGAAACATGTCAGCACCATTTAAGAACTTGCAGCAGTTACTAAGATAAGTGAAACTTTTAGACTCAAAGTTTGTTTTTATTCTGCAATTTTATGTTTATGTTCGTGTAGTTTATAAATCTATAGTAGGGTGTCAATTATCCAAAATCTAGTCATCTGAGAAGTTGGTTAACAGAAAGCTCTTGGCTATAACAAAATTAAAATTTTCATACTGAGCCGAAACTATTCTGGAACAGCACACAGTGATGTCTACAAATGATTCAAAAATTACCAAGTTAGTTTTGATTTTGAAATGTAACAGGTCTCAATGAGGATCATTACATGTCATTTTCTGAACTGTGGAATGTTGAGTTGACTACCCATATAGATTTGAACTGTTTATATCCATTGTTGATGAATAGTTTACAACAATATTACAATACTCTGATTTAGTCATTTGCAGTAAACTTAATGCAGATCTTACCTTTAAGTTAACATCATAGGACTCTAATTTCAGCCCGGTGTATGGCATTCTTTCTAACCAAAAAGGTTCTTCTTTCATTTCTACTTTCCCTTCAATTCCTTCTATACTAGTATCAGATTGCACAATAACATTTGAATTAGGAAACGCTACTTCTGAAGCAGGGGCCTCTTCAGATTTAATCTGAGGTGACAATGTTCTTCCTGACCACCAAGGCTCTTCTTTAATTTCTATTTTGGTTTCCATTTCTTGTGGACCAATTTCAAAAGTTCATTATCACATCTGAATTGATAAAAGCTATTTTAAAACTAGAAGTACCGGTTTTAGTTGATATTACATTCCTTCCGAAGAAAATGCTTGTTTTATTTATATTTTGTTCTCCATTGTTGACAAACAGCGTATCGCTTGATTTTTGGTACCCAGGTAGGAAAGCTTTGCATAGTATTGTTTTGTGCAGCATTGATAGAATTATTATCATTCGGATTATTTAGTAGAAACAAGTGGTTTCTATCACTAACAAGTAGAGGTTATGTTGTATATTGGCGGCTAGTCTTCTGCTAGCGACGAAGGCGTGGCTTAAGTGGCTGTTGCCAACCGTACTGCTATGAAATCCGCAGTCAATAAATTGCCAACCACTAAATTTACAAGGCGGGAATTTTCAACGACCTATTAAAAGCATCTTATGTCTAATTGCTACGAAGTGCACTCAAATTAACAAAAAATAACATGTTACACACAACTATATTCATGTAGAAATAATGCAAATGTATATCTAATCACCTCTCTCTTGTTCCTGTTGAAGACCAATCGGGACCGAAAATTTAAAAACGGATCAGTGGTGCCTCGTGGCTTAAACTATAGGAAAAGCTCTTATGACATAAAAATCGCAGGCAACATACCTATTTCACACATATTAAGTTGACTCTCTGTCTTTTCTGTTGGCGTATTTCTCAGTTATGTTGTCATGAAAAGGCCGCTTCCTTTCCAGGTCATTCAGCAAGTCCTTGTGGATGGAAACGTTAGTCTTTCCTGGGCCATAGAGCTCCGTAGATAAGTCTTTATGCGCTTGAGAGCAGAAAAGCTTTAGTAATATTGAGTATGAACTCCATCGGGTGTTTGTTGCAGTGGGTACATGCCGCCCTAAAAGGATGTCTAGGGCATAGCTTCTCTTGGCAGAGCTATGAAAAAATGAAGGGATATCAGCAAAAAAGATGCGGCATTGAGAAACTTCATTCATTGCGCTTTGTATGACTAAATTCAGCCTATGAGCTAAACAATGAACAAAGACTGCCTGAGGTGTAAAATACTTTACCCTTTTTTGTCCAGATATGACACCGGCGCCATAAGTTTTGACTGACGTCATACGGTTCCAACACTGAATTAAGTAAGGCAAACAGTGCTTCCGATGTGGTATCGCGACTGACATAAAAAAACCCAAAAAGGTTCGATTAATTTTCCATTGCCGTCTACTAGTCCGACAATTGTGGAACACTGCGATTTTTGTGCGATATCCACAGTATCATCAATTTGAAGTGAAAAAAGTCGCTGCTGTATATTTTCAACTTAATGTAATCGTCAATGTACTCCGAAATACACTTAATAATGTCGTTCTGTACTGTTTTCGAATCTCCAGTGTATATACTTTTGATTTTATTGTAATAAGTCTGA